>JAENHJ010000256.1:1200000-1723792 GCA_025330945.1 Mucuna pruriens
TGTAAATATTTTTATTTTTTATGTAAATATTTAAATTTTAGTATTAGTAGCTTAGTCAAAATAATCTATATGAATATGTAAAAAAAAATTAAACAAACAATAACATTTATAAATAATTTATTATAACATTTTCTTGTATGTAAATTATAAGTTTGTGTAAATTTTTTATAAAAATATTTTTCATAAATTTTAAAATTATAAATATGTTGTGTGAATATTAATATTTTTTATTTAACGTTAATATCATGCAATTTTTCATTCTCTCTACCTTATATATTTTCATTTACAGTTTGAACTAAAATATTTCTTGAACATTGCAACAATAATATTTTTAAACTATTTATTAATTAATTCCTTGATAATTTTTAAAAATAAAAAATAAAAAATATTTAAAAATATAATGTTTAATATATTAAAAAGAATAAACTATATTTTATAAAATAATTATGCTAAATATACTACAAATATTGATTAGTATTTTCATTTTTAAATTTAATTATTTCTCACGTTTTAAAAAAAAAAATGTTTCAAAACTTTATATAATTGTATTGGATGAACTATATGTTTCATGATGTTTTCACATCATTAAAACTTTCTTTTTTATTTGAGAAAATTAAATTTTGATCCCTGCAAAATTAATTTTAGAAAAAACGTGAGTGAAAAGCATTTATGAGAAATAATCTTTTAATTAAATTGGTATTCCAAATATATTATTGGAAATCTAAAAATTTTCTCAGTAACAAATGCCTCCTAACTGCAGGGGACGGACCCATGTCTTGCCATCTGACTTTTATTAATTTAATTCTTTTAGTATATATATATATATATATTTAGAGGAATTAATTATGTAAATAGTATCATTTAATTGTATTTATTTTTCTATTTTAATAATATCTTTTATTCTTTTGTAGTTTTTAGTGTAGAGTTAATTATATATTTTTTTGTCTTTTTAAATAAAATATTTGAGTATTATTTATCTTTTAATAGTTTTTTTTATAATATGTTATTGGTATTTTAAAAGTTATAAATAATTATAGTTTGTAATTAGATTATTTTATTAGTATTTTCTTTATATAGATTTGAGAATTAAAGTTTATTTATTAACATTGGTTAATAAGTCAAACTTATTCATTTTTTTAATCATATGATAGGGGTGAAATGTCTATTCCAAAAAGAATGACTAATCTTTACGAGAGATTAAGAGCTCACTAAAAAGTGGATATCCCCCTCTTAACATATTTTTTTTCATTTCAAACTTACAAACTTAGATAAGGGATAGACAACTTAAATTTGAGACAAACAAATATTTTATCTTTCTTTTATAATTCTTGCTATATTCTCTTTATGTTTCTTATTTTGTCTTTGTTCTTCTTGTCATTACTTGTGAGGTTTCAACTTACTTTCGTTTTCGAGTGCACAAGTAGAGACATGTGTTTTGTAAACGTTAGGGAAGCAAATTAGATATCAAACTGTATAAAAGGTATGTCATAATTTGCTTTCAAAGTTGTATCCTATCATGACACAACATTTTTCTTTCTCTATTCTCTAACTATTTGAAAGCAAATTATTTTTTAATAATAGTTGGCTACTATTGTTATAAAAGATAATATTAGAGATGTAATTAGTTAGAAATTAGTTAAGAGTTTGTTAGTAGATGATTGTTAGTTAGTTACTTGTTCATTCTCTATATAAGTATGGTTTAATATACTCATTTTACTCATTTTCTGTTAGATATTATTTATCATTTTCTATTTTCTCGAAGGCTTGAACCATGTTTACTAACATGGTATCGAAGCATTGGTATCCACCAGATTTTTTTTGCTACTTCGTTCATTTCTTTCTTTTCTTTTATCTTCAACATATTTTTTCTATTTTATTTCCCCTAGAAAATTTACTATACAAAATTTGTTCCATTGCTTCTTTCTTGTTTCTTGCAATCCGCAATGGATTTTCTCTAGAGCAAGAGTGCATGTCGCATACTTTGCATTTCTCTATCACGATCTACCAATTTTGCATATTTTGCATTAAGATCTCAAACTCAGTGCTTCACCATTTGATACAAGTTTTTGGTTTGATTGCTTTGGAGGAGAGAGATTGGTACTCTACTGATGTGGAATTAGGTCAGGGTAAGATGATATGAACCAGAACGGGGTAAGGCACGAATCACCTAGGTTGAAATTCGCGAACTACACCAGAACTTGATGTACAATTAGGGCACGACTACATCTCGAGCTACATATATCGAAATTGAGTGATTCCAAAACGAGGGGAAAGATCGCGTTCTGAATTGCAAAATTGACCTATGAATCACCGAAAAATACCAAGAATTCGTCGAGATATGATACAGACTTAGTTTGCCTGAAAATTGGGAACGTGGCCGTTCTAGGGTTTCATACAAAACGCAATGATAAATTGTGATGTGAGAAGAAAGAAAAAATGAAAGGAATTCGTGAGCGTCACACTTCCAAGGATGGAAGATAAGCCCGGAGATTGAACACACAAAGGGGTGAAAACCTTTGATAAATCTCAATTTTTGGATTGCAAGAACCCAGGAGAAACACTCTCTTAAGCAAACAAAAGTTTTGATGTTCTGCCTTTTTGTAGTCATTTGAGGTCTTTTTATAGTGGCCACAACCCTAACCACTAGGTTTAGTGAAGGTCCAACATTAAGTCAGCCCACACTACAGGAAATAAAATAACTAAATGTTTTCTGGGCCTATGGATTAGTGCAGCCTAGTATTTTTATTTAATAAGAAAAAAAAACTAAATATCTTTATGGGCTTGTCATGCAATTTAGGCCAGAAGTTTCATTCCTCAAGTTGGATGAAAAGATTGATCAACTTGGGCTTGCATCCTTCTAGGTTTAGTTCTTTTTGAATAAGGGCTGCCAACACTTGTTGTATAGCTTTCCTTAGCTCTCTTTGTCCTTGCCCTTGTCATAGGTCCTCCAAGTCCTTCAAGTGCCACACTCTTGGTCATGTCCTCATCACTCCCCCCCTCTTAAAGAGGATTTTCCCTCAAATCAGAAGCATCATCATCCCACAATGTCCTCCAAAAGTGACTAAGGAATTTTGCATCCCTATCACTTACAATGCTCCTTGGTAGCCCATGAAGCCTTACTATTTCCTTGAAAAACAAATCAGCCACATGACAAGCATCATCTACCTTCTTGCAAGGTACGAAGTGTGCCATTTTAGAAAACCTGTCAACCACAACAACTACAGAATCCTTTCCATTCTTTGTTCTGGGAATTGGATGCCTATACTTGATGGTAATGTTATTTATGGCTCTACAATCAGAACACATCCTCCATGAGCCATCCTTCTTGGGCAATAAAATAACAGGTACAGCACATGAACTCATGTTATCTCTCACCCAACCTTTGCTCATGAGCTTTGTCACTTGCCTTTCAATCTCTTTGGTCTCCTGTGGGTTGCTCCTATATGCTGGCCGATTAGGCAAAGAAGCTCCCGAAATGAGATCAATGTGATGTTCAATCCTCCTCAAAGGTGGCAAGCCATCGGGTACACTTGTTGGAAACACATCTTCAAAATCCTGCAAAAGAGATCTAATACAAGGAGGCAATTCAAACTTGTCAAATTCGTTAGCATACAAAATTTGACAAAACAATAAGTAGAGGGGCTGCGTTGTGCAAAGCACCCTCCTTACTTCCCTTTCTCTTGCTAAACAAAGTTGTTTGCCCTCAAGTGTTTCACTCTTTTTCCTCTCAAGTGTTTCACTCTTCCTCCCAGGTGTTTCACTCTTCCTCCCAGGTGTTTCACCCGTGCCCTCATTTGCTATCTTTTCTCTCATTTTGATTTGATCCTCACACACCTCTTTAGGAGTCAAGGGCTTGAGAACCAACTTCTTATCCTGATATATAAAAGAAATTTTGTTAGTGAAGCCATCATGAATGGCTTTGGTGTCATACTATCACGGCCTCCCCAAAAGGATATGGCTGGCCTCCATTGGAACTACATCACATAACACCTTATCTTGATATCTCCCAATGGAAAAGGACACTTCCACTTGCTGTCTCACTTGTACCTCTTCTCCTTCACTAAGCCATTGAAGCTTGTATGGCCTAGGATGTGGTGTAGTGTCCAAGTTCAGTTTTGACACTAATCTAGAACTCACCACATTTGTGCAGCTTCCCCCATCAATGATCATCAAACAAACCTTACCATTGATTGAACATCTTGTATGGAAAATGTTCTCCCTTTGAGATGCATCCACAACCTTAATTTGGCTTCCAAGCAACCTCCTAATCATGCACAACTGTCCCTCATTAGCCACCACCTCTTCATCACTCTCCTCTTCTTCTCCACCACTAGCATCAGATTGGCTTGTGTATTCCCCACTATCCTTGAGAAGAATGGTCTTCTTTGTAGGACACTCATAGGCATAATGACCCATGCCTAAACACTTGAAGCACTTAACTTCTCTAGTCCTCTTTGGTGGATGTTCAACTTGCCTTTCAGGTGTTTTCCCATGGTTTGAACGCACTGCATTGCTAGAAGAGGTAGAATCTGCTTTCTTGACTCTATCCTTCCAATTTGAAGGACTATAGCTAGTAGAACTCTTTCTTGCTATACTCTTTGTTTTTAATTGTTGTTCTACTCGAATGGCCTTATGCAAAAGGTCCTCCATTTCCACAAATTACTGCAACTCAACAACATCTCTAATATCATGATTTAGACCACTAAGGAAGCGTGCCATAGTTACCTCAGGATCTTCTTCAATATTTGCTTGGATGATAAGCACTTCCATCTCCTTATAATACTCTTCCACTCCCTTGCTTCCTTGAGACAATTTCTGCAGTCTCAATTTTAAGTCCCTATGAAAGCTAGATGGTACATAGCGCTTCCTCATGATCCTCTTCATTTCTGCCCAAGTGTCCACCATAGGCTCCTCATTTCTAGTCCTCTCCCTCTGCAATTTGTTCCACCAAATCAATGCATAATCAGAAAACTCAGCGGTTGCAAGTCTCACTTTCTACTCCTCACTATAATTGTTGCAAGAGAAGACATGTTCAATCTTGAGCTCCCACTCCAAATATGCCTCTGGATCACTTCTACCCTTGAAAGGTGGTACATTCAACTTGATTCCTTCTATTCTTCCCTCATTCCTATACTGCCTTCCCCCTCCTCCAGGTGGGGTTCTATTCTCCAACTGATTCAACCTCTCATGGAATTCATCTTGTTGTTGCTTCATCAACCTCTCCAAGTGTTGAGTAAGAGCTGTGATTTGGAACTGAATATCATTGTTGATGTTTCTTTCTGCCATTGATTAACAAACAGGTCAAAGATATCAAGAATAAATATATATTTGGTGTTTGAAAATTTCCTTACCCACTCAAGTGTTTGCACACACAATTTGGTTTTTACTATAATGAGCACTCTTGCCTTTTTCCTCTCTATTCCTCCTTAAGTTCTTAACAAACCAAGAAGAGAAAATACAGAAACTTCCTCACCAACCTTTGTGCAGCCAATTAACTCAAGAAAAATCTAACAAAATGACTCAAATGAAGACAAAAGAAGGCAACAAACAACTAGGACAACAACCAGAATTAGACACCAACAAAGGAAAGGAACTTGACTCAAAAGGAAAACAAAGGATGCAGCAAAATAGGCCAAAACTAGGCATACAATTAAGGACACTATGCAGCCACAAGCAGAATGTTGAACAATTAAGGTGCAGCCAAAGATATAATTTGTGCGAAAATTTCCACCAACAAAACTGCAGCAAGAACTCAAAAATTCAAACAAACAAGGTGTTGTACTTCTTCCTTCAATCAACCACAATATTACCTTAAAGAATGAGCTTTAAAAAAAATTCTATAGCATGAACCATTCAGCCATTTTTTTTTTGTTTTTTTTTCTTTTTGTTTTGTTTCCTTTTTAGAATTCTCAATTGTCTTAGAGGCCTAACTTTTTCAATGGTTCAGCCTAACAGATATAACTTTTTCAATGGTTCAACCTAACAAATATGACTATAATAAGGTAATATTATAGATGATAAAAATCAAGGAAAGAATATACCAAAAGTGCAACCTTGCAATTCCTAGAAACCAAAGCTCTGATTACCAAATGATGTGGAATTAGGTCAGGGTAAGAAGATATGAACCAGAGCAGGGTAAGGCACGAATTACCTAGGTTGGAATTCGCGAACTACACCAGAACTTGATGTACAATTAGGGCACGACTACATCTCGAGCTATAGATCTCGGAATTGAGTGATTCCAAAACGAGGGGAAAGATCGCGTTCTGAATTACAAAATTGACCTATGAATCACCGAAAAATACCAAGAATTCGTCGAGATATGATACAGACTTAGTTTGCCTGAAAATTGGGAACGTGGCTGTTCTAGGGTTTCATACAAAATGCAATGATAAATTGGGACATGAGAAGAAAGAAAAGATGAAAGGAATTGGTGAGCGTCACACTTCCAAGGATGGAAGATAAGCCCGGAGATTGAACACACAAAGGGGTGAAAACCTTTGATAAATCTCAATTTTTGGATTGTAAGAACCCAGGAGAAACACTCTCTTAAGCAAACAAAAGTTTTGATGTTCTGCCTCTTTGTAGTCATTTGAAGTCTTTTTATAGTGGCCACAACCCTAACCACTAGGTTTAGTGAAGGTCCAACATTAAGTCAGCCCACACTACAGAAAATAAAAAAACTAAATATCTTTATGGGCCTGTCATGCAATTCAGGCCAGAAGCTTCATTCCTCAAGTTGGATGAAAAGATTGATTAACTTGGGCTTCCATCCTTCTAGGTTTAGTTCTTTTTGAATAAGGGCTGCCAACACTTGTTGTATAGCTTTCCTTAGCTCTCTTTGTCCTTGCCCTTGTCATAGGTCCTCCAAGTCCTTCAAGTGCCATACTCTTGGTCATGTCCTCATCATCTACAACACTCATTGTGCTTCCATTCTCACAAGGTCTTCTTCTAGTGGGACCAATATATTTGTTCCGATTTTTTAGATATTTTTTTTTGCCATGTTTGTACTCCACAACAATTTGGAATGCAATATTACGTTGTGCTTTCTACTTTTCACAAGGTGCTTGTGAAATTTTCTTTTAAGAAAAATTTGTATTGCAATGGTTTCTTGCAAGTTTCTTTGGTGAAAGCTTTTGTATATTGTGGTTAAACATTGATTTAAGCTTCTTCCATAGATGGCTATGCATCAAGATGTTCTGCTTTTGTTTTGAGTGGTTAAACTTTGTGTTTTGACTTCTATTCTTGATGGTTAAACTTTGTTGTTTTTGTCTTTTAGGTAGTCAAGTGTGTTTGTTTTTGTTAAGTAGTTAAGTCTTGAATAGTGGCTTTTACTTAATGATTAAGTTTTTGCATATTAACTTTGGATATTTTTAGTCATTTTATCGCTTTCAACCAATGTATTTCTGACATTTTTCATTGTATTCACTCTGAGTTTATGCACTTATATTGTCTATTTTAAGCTGTAAGCATTGTGAACATCTTCCAACTTAGGAAACTATTAGAGATGTAATAGTTAAGAGTTTGTTAGTAGATAGTTATTAATTAGTTACTTGTTCATTCTCTGTATAAGTCACATTAGATGACTTAATTTACTCACTTTATTCATTTTTTATTGGATACAATTTATCCTATTCTCTCTTTCTGCAAGGCTTGAATCATGCTTACTAACAAATAATATAGTAAATAACATAATTTATTTTAATTTAATAGATTTTTGAAACATATTGAATAAGATTTTTTGTAAAAAAAAATAAATACGATTTACATAGTTACATACTCATTTTCATTATAAATTCATGAAGGTTCTTGGTGTCATGTAAAATTGGTAATTATCATTTGTTATTCTGGTTTTTTTTTTAGTTTATCTTTTATATAAATATATTCTCTATTACATGTTCTTAGATTATTTTAGAAAACACATAACTATAAATATTTTGTATGAATTTTAATGTTTGTATATTTATTAGATAAATTTAAATTTTTATAGTTTACCAACAATCATTAAATCTTGGCTCTATTCCTACCTACCTGTAACTACTTTTTCTTCTATTATGACACTAATTGGAAAAGATAGAATTCAATGAAAAGCTACAAGATTTCTGTTAAAAAGTTACAGACAAAAAAATGATGTTTTATATTAAAAATTGTAAAGACAGAATGGTTGTACTATAATATTGCAGTACCAAATTGATCCCTGCAAATTAAATATCGGATAATACAGGTAGCTTTATCAGATTACAAGGATGCTCTCTTGGGGATCAACATATACTTTCATCGAACATAACTAAACACATGATTTAACTTGACGTGTCAAAGGCAGATAATCGAAAATTACCAAAAAAAAAAAAAGTTCATAATTGAAAACCAAGAACTATCACATGAGAGCAGGGTCTTCAGCCTCCTAACGGTGATCAAGTGCTAGTTTGGAATATTAGCTGAGGGACTGTCTGGTGGCCAAAGCACTGCACTTAACAAAAACAAATAATTACGTAAAGGCATAACATACAAACAAAAAGCATGGAAGAGAATATATTAATATCCTTTTTAACCCCAAAATGCTTGAAATAAAGAATGATCCTCTACTTTTAATATATCTGGTTTTCATTTGAATTCATGATTTTCCAGTCTACATACCACATTTTGGCACTATTCTGTCGTACATCTGGTTTCTTACTACCCCAGCATTGCATGTCAAAGTTCAGCAAATGCAATGAAATTTACCCTTCAACCTCCAAAACATTCAAAAATCAAATCTCAAATTCTAAATGCACTCCAAATCATCAAACCTATGAGGAACATCTAGTTGAATCTTCCTGACTTGTGGCAACTGACATCTTCGTAAGCATTTGACTATTCTACATTATCCACTGATACTGTGTTTAAACAAAACCCTGATATAACAAGGTGTATATATCCCTGTGTATTAGCGTATTATCTTTCCTTTACAGTTTTAAATTCAATCCTTTTAAAATAAGAAATAAATGTGAATTAAAATACAGATTGTACATTTGAAGATTTGTTTTCCTCGATTACAAAACAAAATTTATTATAAGGAAAATTATAGGGATACGAATAAGTCATTGTAAAAAAGTAATAGAACCTGCATGTTAAACTGATACTGTCAGGATCTATTATGCCAACTGGATATGTTCTTTCACAGATATTCCTAACAACTGGAACTTGATTGAATCCACGCTCCTTCATAATCATTTGAACATAACGAAGCTCCATATCAGGTGTAGTTGTCCATGGCACACTGCATATTTCTCCATTTAAGATGCATAATTCAGAAACTAAAAGCTCCTGTAAGAGGAAGAACCAAATAATCAGATTTGTGAAGCAACAATAAAATAGTTTAGTTCAAAAAATCGTACAATGATCAAATTCTCACATTTTATGGAGACTAGCTTTTATCTTAGGATTTATAGATTCAATGAATTTTTTTTGCAACTAGTTTTTCCTCCTTGCAATATTTAGCTTCTAGCTGTAAATAATCTAGATTGCCTCAAAGTATCTCATTGAAAAAATATATAGATTTCACATTCAATTATATTAAACTTGGATTCTTGTACCTTATGTTTTTTGCTTCTTGCTTTTGCAAATTTACCATATTCTTGAATGTCTCTAAGCGTCAAAAAACCAATTAAAGTATCATCAGTATCAACAATTACTGCACAAGACTGTTTCTCAGCAAGCATGAGATCTATTACTTCTGTAAGCAGTGTGCACATTGATACCGTCACATATCTCGTCTTCATGGCTTCTGAAACAAATGTTTTCCTTACAAAATATGTTGTTTCAACATTATCATCCTCTACACAAAGTGAACTCTCCACTTGACACAAATTACTCAAATATGATACACCTTCAGCAAAGGTATTACCAGCAGATGACTCAATTGAAGTACCGGAAGATATTTCTGGAACTAAAGCAGAAATTGAGTCTTCTAATTTGATTTTTTTTGCCCCTCTGTTATCTCCTCTTTTTGTCTGTCCAGATGAAATCCATGAAGACAAGCCGACTGCTCCAAGTAGTGGTAGAACAATCCGATAGTCCTGTGTCAATTCAAACAGAAGCAAAACTGCTGTAAGCGGTACTTGACAAACTCCTGCAAGAGTCGCAGCCATTCCAACCTGCAAAAGGAACTTCAATATGATCATCTATGCAGTATACGTAGTTAGCCAATTTATGCATTATCTACGTGAGAGACATGTAAAAGGAAGCCCAAGAAGAAGGCTGCTCTGTAAAAGGGGAGAGAGACTTTCTATGGAGGCATATACAAATGCAGATTATGCAAGGTCCATATAGACAGAAGACCCACTTCAGGATATTGTATGATCTTGGGTGGAAACTTGGCAACATAGAGAAGCAAGAAGCAAAGCATAATTGCAAGGTCGAGTGCAATTTTGGGATATGACCAAGGGGTTTGTGAACTATTATCAATAAAGATCATTCTTAACTATTGGAAATCCACCTTAATTACAGTCATCCCTGGTCCACCTTAATTGCAGCTTCTTTGGTGGTTGTCTTAATTGTAGCTTCAAGTCGTGTTTAATCCCTCAACGACCAGAGATATGGCTTAAATAAAGCTAAGACAATATTTACTGTACAAGCCGGTTTTGTGGAGTTGAGCTACCTTGAGTCCAAATTCTAAGATTTATAAACTCAATAAAATATACAGCTCTTATGAAGCTTCTTTGTGATAATAAATCTGCAATTAGCATCGCTAATAATTCAGTCCAGCATGACTGGGCCTTTACGGTATCTTGAAAGTCTAAAAGAATTGTTAACCTTAACTGCTTTGTTGTTGAAAATGCTCTTTCGCTAGTAAGTTATAGCCAAAGTCAAGACATCCTACTCTCTGAATATTTTATTGATCAACTTTTGTCATTAAACTACCCAAAACAAGACCTTCATTTTCTTCAACATTAATCTTTCCCTTTATGAAATCTTGGAAACCTAAACTAAAAGTTCCATTAAGCTCCGCACTTTTTTGTTAAGAAAGCCATCACTCTGCACCCCACCTAAACATTTTATTTATGTTCTCATCCCTACAGATATGAAAAAGCAGATCTTGATTGTCTCATAAAAGGCTCATTTATACACCCATGGAAATCATCTAGGAAAGATATAATTGGTCCCCCCCCTTCTCAAAGAGATGAAAAAATGATCATGTCAATCATAAAATACTAACTGGTAAAAACCATATAGCCAAAAAGGAAAGAGTAGTACCAGGCCATAAGCTTGTGGTGATGCCACTTCCAACACAGAGAGGTTAATCGTGGGACTAGACTCAGAAACAGCCAAACTAATTAATTTTCCATAAGCCATCCCAGTTGCACCACCAATAAAGAGAGATGGGGCATAATACCCTCCCACTAATCCAGAAGCCCTGCACAGAGAAGTTGCAACTATCTTGACAGCTATTAGCTGAAGCAATAGGTCAGTGGAAAGGCCTTTAACAAATGGCCGAGATTCTAATAAAATGTCAACATTCTCAAAACCCCAGTAGAGGATTTCAGGATATATCAATGCTATCAACCCAACTGATAAGCCTCCCAATACAGGGAATGAAGCTCTTGGAATGCCAGTGGCCTTGTGCAGATTGTCAACAATAGTCAACATATATGATGTACACCTAGATAGGGCCAATGACACCAGGCCACACAAAATACCCAGCAATAGATACAGCGGGAGCTCTGAAATCAAGTTGAATACTCTCACTGTAAAACTTACCCATCAGATTGAAAATAGCAAGAAATGTTCACAAAGAATTCAGCTTTTGTTTTCTTGAATTTCAAAATCACCAGTTCAATAGAATATATTACCCAGTTCCAGTTTCACAGAGACTAAAAAACCAATAGAGAATATACAATACAAAACCTGAATTTCTATAAGCATTACTTTACAAATGAAATCACATTGAACTACAACAGAACAGTTTTTTCTATTTTTCATTTTGAAGTATAAAATCTTGCAAAAGTATGACAATGCCATTAATTTATTGCTCTGCTTCCAAAGTTATGATGATCAAACCAGGAGGAGTAATGCTGAGAACTTGTGACTCTTGTAGATTTAGAAGCACTCAAAGATTTTGATTGCCAGCAGTACAGACAATTCTTGAACCAATTAGAACAAAAATAGCAGCAGTGGCAGCAGCAATGTTGGTAATAAAGGAAAATTTTCAGCAGTCAAAAAGGAGGAACTGTGAAGAAGCATTAGTATTGGCTAGCCTGGCAGAAGAATTGTCAATGATGATGACCGTAGTGACAAGATGAGCATAATCAGAGACCATATTGATGATGAACCATTATGTATTGAAGCAGAAAGATAAAAGAAAAATGGGCATACTATAGAATTTAGGCCTAAGTAGTTCAATGATCCAATATGACACCCTAAAGTGATAATTTACTTGCATTTTGTTGCTTAAATCATCATGGGAGGAGAAAAGGGACTAGCTAATTTATTATTATAATTGACTAGATTTAACCAAGTTTGTAAGGAAATGTCCAGGTACAGCCATCCTGAGTTGTATGGTTGTGCACAGTCAGTTAAGTCAAAGGTGCTTAGTTAAACTAATTCAGTACACATATTAACATATATACATAAATGGACACAATTGACGTATTGATATACTTTGCTGATATTGAACAGGGCAAAAGGAGAAAAGCAATGGGCAAGAGCGAGAGAAATGAAGCAGTAAATGTGTGAAATTAATAATCATGGCAAAGAAAAAGAAAAATCTTTTGATGACTTACCACCGGGGGAGCGGAAGTCATACTCTGGAACTTTAAAAGCTGGTTGAGAACCAAGGCCAATCTCAGAAACTACAGAAGCTATGACAGCACTAAGAATGACCATGGAAGTATTATTTGTAAGTGGTAAAGATGCATCTGCAGGTGATGGCCACAAGACAGACTCGACAGCGAAAAAACAACCGGCAACAGCAGCATTGAAACCTGATAAGAAATAGTATAAATTAGAGAAGAAAATAATCCAGAAACAAGCAAAGTGATGAAAATGGTAAAAGTAACATAGCATACCGGCAGAGAGGCCAGCAGCAGATCCAGCAGCCAGAAGGGAGAGCATTCTGCCGGAACTCTTTCCATTGTGAAAGAAAGGAGCAAGACCTTTGGCAATGGAAGTGCCAATGTCGACGCTGGGACCCTCTGGACCCAAGGAATTACCGGTGCCTAAAGTAACAGAAGCTGCCATGGCCTTTAAGAAAGGGCGGGAAGCAGACTTGAGGTACGCAGATGGAGTTTTGAGGAAAGGATCTTCTTGGACAGAGGAATCAAAACGTTGACGAAGGAGGTTTAGCACAGACACAATAACACCGCCAAAAGCCGGAACTAGCACTACTCGTGCCCATGTTGCCTGAATGGGGGCTTCTCTCAACCATGAGGCGCCTCGATCGGGAATCCCATCCCATAACAAATCACGAATTTCATGGACCTTAAATAATAAGGCTAAGGCAATATAAAAATTCAATATGAATAGAGAATGTATCGGATTTGGCAAGTAACTTACAGCATAATTAAAGAGCACGACAGCGACGCCGGTGAGGAGACCGACCAAGCATGAAGATATGATTCCTGAATCTCCGGCCCTTCTGGTAAGGAGCTTCCATTCTAACTCAAGTTGTTCCGAAGTAGATGCGTCTTCTTCCTCCCCAACGTCTCTATTAGTATTGTCAGGCACACAACGCCTAATTCCGCACCGATGAGTCTCGTGTGCATAAGTATAAGCAGAAGCAGGGAACAATGACAACGACCGTGTTAGTTTTACTGCCTCTTCGGATTCACAAGCAAGGATTCGAATTCCATGATGCCACCTGGGGTGAACTCCTACTCCCGTTATGTATCCTAAGCCAACCATTTCTCACGATATTCCAACTTCTTCCCACAACACACTCATTTTTTTTTGAAAAATAAAAAAGCAAAATTAAACAGTTTTTTAACGTCCAGGTCCAATGGATAAACACTAGAAGAAAAAAAGAATCCTAGATTTTTTATTTTTTATTTTTTGAAAATTTCGTTGTTAACACATATCACTGATAGAACTTTAAATAAAAAAATTGTTTATTAATTTCATAATTAATACTTTTAATGCACTTATTAAATAATAATAATTTTCAATCTTAATTTATTCAAATTCCTATTTTTACACTTATTTTTTATTTTTTTTATCATATTATTCATTATTTCTATTACTTTTTCTTTTTTTCACAGAGCATGTATGATTCAGAAGCATAAATTTGTTTTCCAAATTATTTTTGTGTGATAAAATTATTATTTCTTTATTTTCTCTCTCTTTCTTTTTCAGAAAAAGAAAAAAAGAAAAAAATATTAAAATTACTCCAACATTACATCAAGGAAGATTGAATAAATTAACTCTTGAGGCTTATTGTACTCAAATGGCTTTCCATTTTCTTTTAGATTTATTATCTCATATTTTTCTTTATGATATTGAAGTTTAGAACCACTGGTCACAGGACATCTTTACTTAAACACTTTTATGGTCTCACGTAAATAATGAAATTGATAGAGAATGATAATAATGTGATAGGATAAAACTTAAGGGTTGAAATAAATGTAATATGATAAAATAGAAAATGGTTAAAACCAACAAAGTTTTAAATTTGGAATGGTGATTATTTTAAAATTAATTAATTTTTTCTATTATTTTTAAAGGATTTTGAGTCACTTATTATTAAATTTAATTCGTTTAGTCCTCAAATAAGTATATTTTATAATATTAGAATAGAATATGTTATATATTTTTTGTACCGTCTGGGATAAACCGGCCGGCTGACCGAACGGGTCATCTAGACGGACGGAGGCCGAAGATAGCTCTGTACCAGGCGTCCTTTCCTAACTGTAAAAGTAAATCTGAAATGTCAGACGTGTCCATCTGAATAGGACACTCCTGCTCTGACATGTCAGACGTCTCCACCAAGGGCGCTCACCTCGCACCCGCCTTGTCGGTACGGCTATCGGGTGACGTGGCTTGCCAAGTGGCTCACTGAATATATAAATATTAAGAGAATGGAATAATAAAGTAGGTTTTTTCTAGAGAACCACAATATTGGCGCCCACCGTAACAAAGAACTCTGTGACACAAGAAGAGCACCACGTGTTAAAAAAAAGAAAAATGCCGATAACGCGAAATCAAGCAAGTTCCACCAATGAAGGAGAAGAAGACACCCTCCAAAGGCTTCTGCGCGCTATTGCTTCGCTTCAGGCGCGGAGCGATGAGCAGTCGCGGCTTAGCGCTGAAGCTGAGCAGAGACAGGTTGAGGCCGAGGAACGTCATCGCCAAGCAGAGGAACGACACCAACAAGCAATGAGAATGGCGGAACTTCGAGAGGAAGAGCTCCGTCAGCAAATCGCAGCACTTAAAGCTGCGGGACGGCCGGAGTCTGTCCACAAAGAGGACGGTAGGAATCAATCCTTTTGGGGCCAACCGTTCTCAGAGGAGATTGATGAAGCTATGATACCTCCCAACTTTAGGGAGCTACTAATCGAATCCTTTGATGGAACGCAAGACCCCCATGCCCACCTACAAGCCTTCCAGACTCAGATGTACATCAGCGGAGGCGGCGACCGACTAAGTTGCAAGTTATTCCCGGGTACTTTGAGAGGAGTCGCTATGCAATGGATGGCCACCTTGCAACCGAGGTCCATCCACACCTTTAGCGACTTGGCCCGACTGTTCCTTTCACAGTTCGTGGCCAATAAAGCTAAGAAGATGGAAGTGGCTGACCTCTTTGACATCAAACAGGCGAGAGGAGAAAGCTTAAAAGATTACCTCGCTCGGTTTAACACGGCGACCGTGCGGGTGAATGACCTAGACCAAAAGTTTTTTGTCAAAGCATTCCAGAAGGGCTTGCGCGTGGGTCCTTTCAGCGATGCGTTGGCATTGAGGCGACCAGCCAGTATGGAGGAGATCAGAATGCGGGCAGAGAAACATATTGAGGTAGAGGAGGATCAGGCTGAACGAATAGAGGCTGACAACGCACCTCTCAAAAGCAAGCAGATAGACGAGCACCCCAAGCACAATCACACAAGAATAAAGCAAACAAAGCCACACTTCAATTACCGACGGAAAGGAGAACACAAATCTGAAGGAGATATGTCATACAAGGCTACTCGGGTTCCTCGGGAGCCGTAAGGACGAGTGTTAGGGACGCAATAAGGATGAGTGGTGTGATTTCCATCGCACTCGAGGCCACTCAATGAAGCATCTTTGGACCTTGCGTTACCAACTGAACAATTGGCGCAAGAAGGCCGCCTTAGCAGATACATTCAGAAGACGTCGAGAAGCCCGAGAGATGCAGAGGTTGAACGCCAGAACCAGCCTCGCCCTGATAGGAATAACGGTAGGAGATCAAGAAGTCGTTCGAGAGATAACATTCCAGTAAGCCACAGAGGCACCATAGCAACAATCTCAGGGGGGGTGGCGAGTGCTAAACCAACCGGTCTCAGAACAACGGAAATGGCGGAATGTCAGACTGTACTAACCGGAGCTAATGCCACGCCTTTGGGGAAAAGGCAGCAAGTCTCGTCCATCACCTTTGACGACCGAGACTTGAAATTGGGACCCCTATTCAGGACGCAGCCGATGGTCATATCGGTAGTAGCCCGAAAGTATAAGGTAGAGAGTGCTGATTGATCAGGGAAGCTCTGCCAATATTCTATATTGGTCTGTTTTTCAAAGAATGGGCTTACTAAACCTGAGAGAGAGCCAGGGCGCCCTTTACGGTTTCAAGCAGGGAGTGCGTGCCCATTAGAGGAACGGTAGAGATAAACACAGTCTTTGGAGAAGGAACCATGGCCAGGGTCATCCCAGTCCTCTATACAGTAGTAGATGCCAACGCGTCCTATAACATCATCATAGGTCGTCTGGCGTTAAACCGACTGGGAGCCGTGGTATCCACTTACCATTTGTGCATGAAATTTCCAGTCGGACGAAAAGTGGCTAGTATATGGGCGGACTCTAAGCTGGCAAGGAGGTGTTACGAAGATAGTCTGAAGATCGGAGGAGCCCCCCCTCCACCACCGACTGTCCATGCTTTAGATCTTGACTTGGACCCCAGGTGCATATATGAGAGCGAGAGGCCTCACCCGCCCGAAGACGTCAAGAGTGTGCAAATCGGACCTTCGGTTTCACACGTGACAAAGGTAGGAGCGACCTTGACGCGAGAAGAGGAAGAACAGATGGTGAGTTTTCTCAGGAGAAATATGGACGTTTTTGCTTGGACACCTAGGGATATGCCTGGCATTGACCCTAGCTATATAAGCCACCACCTTTCTATAGGAAAAGATGTTAAACCTGTGGCTCAGAAACGAAGAAAGCAAGGAGAAGAAAGGAGAAAGGCGGCTCGAGATGAAACCAATCGACTATTGGCGGCCGGTTTCATCAGGGAGGTGCAGTACCCCACGTGGTTGGCTAACGTGGTGATGGTTAAAAAACCAAACAGCCGGTGGCGAATGTGCACAGATTACACCGACCTGAACAAAGCTTGCCCCAAGGATCCTTACCCTTTGCCAAGTATCGACAGGTTGGTGGATGGTGTATCAGGGTACGCACTCCTCGGCTTTATGGATGCTTACTCTGGTTACAACCAGATCCGGATGCACCCCGAAGACGAAGAAAAGACAGCCTTCATTACAGACGCCGGGGCTTTCTGTTATAAGGTTATGCCGTTCGAGCTAAAAAACCGCTGGAGCTACATACCAGCGCCTCATGGATAAGATTTTCAAAGATATAATGGGGGACAGCATCGAAGTCTACGTAGATGACATGGTGGTAAAATCTACTAAGGCTGAGAGCCATTGTAAGGCGCTGGGGCGAGTGTTTGGCATATTAAGAACACATCAATTGAAGCTCAACTCAGAAAAGTGCTCGTTCGGGGTTCATGCAGGAAAATTTATGGGGTTCATGTTGACGGAAAGGGGCATAGAAGCCAACCCAGAAAATGTCAGGCGGTGATAGGAATGCGCAGCCCTCAGAACATCAGGGAAGTACAGCAGCTCATGGGACGGATAACGGCATTGTCACGATTTATCTCCAAGTCGGCCGAAACCGCCAAACCGATATTTGGGACTTTGAAAAAAGCTGAAAGTTTCATATGGACACAAGAATGCGAAGAAGCTTTTCTCAGGTTCAAAGCCATGTTGGCATCCCCACCCATGTTAACACGCCCAGCCGAAGGTATTCCCCTGCAACTGTATATTTCTGTATCTAACGCCACGGTTAGTGCTGTATTAACACAGGAACGAGAAGGTGTCCAGCGGCCGGTCTATTTCATCAGCAAAGTACTACAGGGAGCAGAGCTGCGCTACCAGAAAATTGAAAAAGCTGCCTTGGCCATGGTAGTTGCCTCAAGAAGATTACACCCGTACTTCCAAAACTTTGGAGTCATAGTCAAGACTGATCTTCCAATTCGTCAGGTATTGAGAAAACCTGATTTAGCCGGCCGGATGGTTGC
Organism: Mucuna pruriens; assembly: GCA_025330945.1. Classification (NCBI taxonomy): domain Eukaryota; kingdom Viridiplantae; phylum Streptophyta; class Magnoliopsida; order Fabales; family Fabaceae; genus Mucuna; species Mucuna pruriens. The sequence continues at coordinate 1,218,497 of JAENHJ010000256.1, forward strand.
GTGGAGCGTACAACTATCTGAGTTTGAAATCGCATTCGAAAGGAGAGGGCACATAAAAGCACAAGCGTTAGCTGACTTTCTTACAGAATTAATTTTGGAGGAGGCAGACGGTAGACCGGATGAGACCAAGGCAGGGGAATGATATTTATCAGTAGATGGCTCCTCCAATCACTCAAGAAGCAGAGCAGGGGTTATTTTGGAAGGGCCGGCCGGTGTAGTTATCGAGCAGTCATTGCATTTCGAGTTCAAAGCCAGCAATAATCAGGCGGAATATGAAGCTTTGTTGGCAGGCATGAGATTGGCACAGGAATTAGAAGTAAAAAAACTCACGGCCAAAAGTGACTCTAAACTGGTGACGGGCCAGGTGAATGGAGAGTATCAAACAAGAGATCCCCAACTAGTAAAATATTGGGAAAAAGCCAAGAAAATGGCGTCGGCATTCGAAAGTTTCATATTGGTATACGTGCCCAGGGATCACAACGAAAGAGCCGACTTATTGGCTAAGTTAGCCAGCACACAAAGGGGGCAGCAAAAGTCGGTCATCCATGAAAGTTTACAATCGCCAACGGTTGGCCAGACAGAAGTTGGATGTGTGGAGGAAAAGAACACGTGGGCAACCCCCATCTTGAGGTACATACAGGATAACAAGACACCTCATGACATAAAGGAGGCTAGGAGAATAATGCGTGAAGCATCAAAATATGTGGTAGTCGACCGTCGCTTATATCGAAGGGGTTTCGCGTTGCCTTTGCTGAGATGCATAGGTGAGGATGAGACAGATTACGTGATCAGAGAAGTTCATGAAGGTATATGTGGCACGCACATTGGAGGACGAGCACTGGCCAATAAAATAGTAAGAGCGGGATATTACTGGCCAACCATGAGAAATGACTGCATGAGCTTTGTAAAAAAGTGTGATAAGTGTCAAAGATTCGTAGAAGGTCACAAGGCCCCACCCGAACGCCTGCATTCCATCATGGCCCCATGGCCATTCCATAAGTGGGGCATTGATATTTTAGGACCTTTTCCCATTGCACCAGGACAACTGAAGTTCCTCATAGTAGCTGTTGACTACTTCACTAAGTGGGTAGAAGCTGAGCTGGTGGCTACTATCTCGGCCGAACGAATCAAACGCTTCCTTTGGAAAAAGATCGTATGTCGTTTCGGCATACCGGCCGAGGTGGTCTCAGACAACGGCACTCAGTTCACCTCTAAGGTAACGGCCGAATTTTGCGAAGGATTAAAAATCAAACAGCTTTTCACATCAGTAGAGCATCCCCAGTCGAATGGTCAAGCAGAAGCAGCGAACAAAGTCATACTGCGAGGAATAAGGAAGCGCCTAGAAGAAGCCAAAGGAAGATGGGCAGATGAACTGGCTCAGGTACTATGGTCATACCACACGACTCCCCATTCAACAACGGGAGAGACTCCTTTCCGCCTAACATATGGAACAGAAGCGGTAATCCTAGTCGAAATTGGAGAACCGTCGCCTAGGATAACTTTTTTCGAGCAGGGCCGCAATGAAGAAGAGCTGCGAATGAACCTTGACCTGCTGCAGGAGGTACGAGAAATCGCTCACATTAAAGAATATGCAGTAAAAGCAAGGGTTGCCAAGAAATATGATGAAAGATTAATCCCTCGCCGTTTCAATGTCGCCGATTTGGTGCTAAGGAAAATAACCAGAAAGGGAGAAAGTAACAAGCTGTCACCATTATGGGAAGGACCATTCAGAGTCACAGAAGAAGTAGGCAGAGGGGCTTATCGCCTCGAGCAACTGGATGGGAAAAAGGTACCCCGCACATGGAATGCGATGTCGTTAAGAATGTATTACAGCTAGTCATTACAAATGAAACATTTTTATCCCAGTCGAACCAACGTAATCCAAACTACGCATGAAATCTACAAGTACCCGATAACGGTCGGCCATAAAAGGCTAGTCCGGGGGTACAAACTATGAATAAAATTTACGAGTACCCGATAACGGTCGGCCATAAAAGGCTAGTCCGGGGGTACAAACTACGGATAGAATCTACGAGTACCCGATAACGGTCGGCCATAAAAGGCTAGTCCGGGGGTACAAACTACGGATGGAATCCACGAGTCCGATAACACGGTCAGCCATAAAAGGCTAGTCCGGGGGTACAAACTATGAATGAAATCTACGAGTACCCGATAACGATCGGCCATAAAAGGCTAGTTCGGGGGTACAAACTACGGATGGAATCCACGAGTACCCGATAACGGTCGGCCATAAAAGGCTAGTCCGGGGGTACAAACTATGAATAAAATCTACGAGTACCCGATAGCGGTCGGCCATAAAAGGCTAGTCCGGGGGTACAAACTACGGATAGAATCTACGAGTACCCGATAACGGTCGGCCGTAAAAGGCTAGTCCGAGGGTACAAACTACGAATAAAATCTACGAGTATCCGATAACGATCAGCCATAAAAGGTACCCGATGACGGTCGGCCATAAAAAGCTAGTCCAGGGGTGCAAACTATGAGTAAAATCTACAAATACCCGTGCAAAATGTTCAATCATCTCAAGGAAAATAAAATACGAAAGACAACGTTCGCAACGAAGAACACGAAGCATTACAACTAGTCGACCGTCACAAAAAAGAAAGTATAGGTGCAAGAATAAATCCAAACAGAGCGATTAAAATATCATAATTAGCTGACCGTCTCGAAAAAAGAAGTAAAAACGCTAAGGCCTAAAATGCAAAAAGGCAACGTGTATAGTATTGGAACCAAAATACCAAAAGTAACACATCAAAAGGTGTTCAAACAAACAAAATCATAATCAAGCAATTGGAGAACCAGGGGGAGTAGGCACGTCAACAAGATGACCATCCACAATATCTTTGAAGGGATCAGCTTCAGAGGTATCCGAATCAGGGTACAGCACCTTGACTTGCGCCAGCGCCCGCTGAAAACCAGCTTCGTATTGCTGAAGAATAACTGACCCTTGTTTGAGAATGCTGCTGACAGGTGAGAGATAAACCTTCCACTTTACGAATCAAAGACTCTCGATCGGCTTCTAAAGCAAACTTAGCTGCCAATAATTCTTTACCCTTGTTGGAGGCTTGCCGCAGTTCCCCTTGCAGTCCATCAACGCTTCAGCAGCACGAGCCAGGATGAGAGAGCAGCCGACCAGTTGATGAAAAACATTAAAAGTACCCTTTACCCCCAAACGTTGCACTCGGGAGCGGTTGGCTGCAACAGAAGCATCTTGGAAATCAGACTAACCCACCAACAGAGAGCGACTCCAGAGAGAGGGGCTCAGAGGACCGGCGGTGAGTGGCGCCTCATTCAGAGTAGGAAGATCTTCAAAAAGATCGTCAAACTCCATGTGCAAACGCTTCCGAGGATGCTCGTCCGTGGTGTCGGCAAGATGAGGAGAAGTAGGCTCATCCATGGGACCAGCATGGAGAGGTGAGTCATTTGGGGAGTCCAAATGAACTATATGTGGAGAAGGCACTTGGTCTTGTGGAGGAGGCAGTGAATCCCCGGCCGGTTGCTCCACGGCCGGTTGAGGAGCACTGTTTTCAGCAGAAACTTGAGAAAGTTTCCTCCGCCAGTTCTTCAGGTACTCAACGGAGAAACCTGCAGCAAAAAGAAGAGTTAGTATAAAGAAGTAAAGAAGGAAAAGAAATCCAATCTCGATAGCAAAACCGACCAGAACCCTTTATGATCTCAGTAGAAGAAAGAACTCTGAACCCATGCAATTCAGCCACGAACTCCTTTTCCCATCCCTCCAAGTCCTTCTCGCCACCGTTAACTAAGACGGCCGGTTGAGGAGTCCAATAGAGAAGGAAGTAGGGATCACCAGAGTTGTCCACCAAAATGCTAGGACCGCCGGCTCCTCGGCCAACTTTGAAAAAACGATCTTTGAAGACCTTGAAACTCTCCGAGAAAAAGGCTTGATGGTTTGCGCTTGGGACGGCTACTCAATGAGGTCCAACCCACCTTAGTTGATTTGAGAGAGAAAAAACCAGAAGAAGACGCCCAGGGGAAGGGCTCACCTGGATCTTCGCAAATCAATTCAAAAGCTCTTACAAAACCCCAACTATTGGGGTGAAGCTGGGTGGGAGCGACATTCAGGGCCCTCAGGACCGACCGTTCAAAGGAGGTAAAAGGGAGTTTTATACCTAGTTTCAAAGGAAGGGTTTCGTACAAAAAGAAAAAAGGGACGGCCTCCTCAGAGGGATGGATGTGTGCAGGCTCATCCGGACGGTAGGGATGGACAACCACCGACCAAGGACCCGGTTGGCAGATATCCTTGGCCATTCCTAGCAAGGCGCTACTACGGGTGAAGGTCGAAAAACCCCTTTTCACCTCCAAATCCACCCATGAGTACGGGTCAGTGGAAGTATCGTCGCCAGAGTTGTCGCGGTACCATATTTCAAAGGGAAACACTTCAACAGAGGTAGAAGAGGAGCTAGAGGAAGGACTGGACGAAGAATTATTCTGAGAAGCGGTCCTCCATGGAGACTGGTTTCCCTGAGCAGAGGAACCAGCAACACCCCCTGAAGGACCACCTGCGGTGAAATAAGCAAGGGTCAGTAGAAGACCCAAGCAGGAATAGACATAACGTCGCCTTTAAAATGAAAGATCCTATCGCAAAATCAAAAAACAGACAGAAAAATCAGAACAGAAACGAAGGGGATTACCTGAATCCATTACTGCTGAGGAGAAGAAGATGGGTGACAAAGGTAAAGGGGACAGTCGCGAGCACGAAAGCAGCTAAACAGTAGCAGGAGCGAGAACAGATGAGCAGCAATATGCACAGGTAACAGAGAAAAGGCGAAGAGAGTAGAAATTACTGATTAAAACTTTCAAACCAGAAAACGAAGCGACACAACTTAATTGCACAGGCACCAAAAACCTTCATAATTCAAAACCAAAGGAAACTGAAACGACAAGCGGGGAAAAATTAGGCTCTCCAGCTGGCATGGGACACAAGCTTTAAGTCTAAGACAAAAGCTTGAGGGGCTGTATACCGTCTGGGATAAACCGGCCGGCTGACCAGACGGGTCATCTAGACAGACAGAGGCCGAAGATAGCTCTGTACCAGGCGTCCTTTCCTAGCTGTAAAAGTAAATCTGACATGTTAGACGTGTCCATCTGAATAGGACACTCCTGCTCTGACATGTCAGACGTCTCCACCAGGGACGCTCACCTCGCACCCGCCTTGTCGGTACGGTTGTCGGGTGACGTGGCTTGCCAGGTGGTTCACTGAATGTATAAATATTAAGAGAATGGAATAACAAAGTAGGTTTTTTCTAGAGAACCACAACATTTTTATATTTTTGTGGTTTTCTTCGTAGGTAATGAAAGAAAGAAGATTACAATTCTAATGGATTAAGAAAGAAAAAAAAAAGCAACCTAAAGAAAGTCTTTAAAAGTCTAGAATTTTTAATTATTATTATCTATCCAATCCACGTATAAAAGGATTAAAAAAAGAATATTAAAAATATTTTCTCTGTACTCTAATTTTGGGTCATCATTTAAAATTTTTGCTCTCTCTTTTTTTAAAAACTCTAAGGATATGAAATAGACAATTAAAAAAAAACTCAGGTCTCTTTAAATATTTATTAAATTTTATCTTTTTTATCTTTACTTTTTAACATATAATTAAAGCATTTTTTTTAGTGGATGAATTTTTATATATCATATAGATTTCTAAATTAAACTTTTTAATTAAAGTTTGATTTTCTTCTTTTTAGGTTTATATTTCTTTTCTTTAGTGTTTTTTACAACTTAATCACCTTTAGCAAGATTTTTTTTTATTTACACAGTGAATAAAAATTTACTCTACATAAGTGCATTGAAATATAGTAATTCTTTAGGATAGAAATAGTGCTTGGATGATCACTACCCTTAGAAATTTCTAATCTTAATGCTTATTCCTATTTAATTTTATCTATGAAAATAGGATTTTTAATTAAGGTAAAAGTTTAATTGTTTAAGAAATTATGATTTAAATAAATTAAAAAAAAATGATAGACAAAGTGAAAAGTTAAATTGAATTAAAACTTATTAAAAAAATTGATGAAATAGAATAAAACCTAATATCAATACTTTTGTCATCTAATTCACCTTAAATTGTAGTGTGCATTTCTTCTCTTAAAAAAATCCAAAAATATTCTTAAATAATTTTCAATTATAACCTTTTTTATATTATAATTGCTGAGTTTAAACTTGGGATAACCTATTTTTTGTGCTTGAAAATATAAAAATTGTTTAAATAAATTTTCTCATAAGTATTTATAAAAAATAAACAAATAAATTTGTACATAAGTTAAAATTAAATTATATATAAGTAAAATTAAATTATACATAAGTTAAAATTAAACTATATATAAGTTAAAAATGATTTTTTTAAAATTAATATGAAAAAAAATTTATAAATTAATTTCTGTATAAATTAATTTTAACTTTTTATTTTATTGCTTCTCGACAAACTCACTTCAGAAAAAACATTGTCCTCGGCCTACACTCATCAGTTCACATGCAAAAAACCTCAAGTTTGCAAAGGTTTGATAAACAAAGTCACATCGCTTAAACTACAGTTATTTTTCCCCTTTTTGGAACTTCAAAAATTCGGATGGGGCGAGGGAAGGTTATTTCATTGCCAGGTCAGGGCAACGTCATAAGCTCCAACAAGAGCTTCTAGTGGAACTTACATCTCATGAATCAAGAAGCACAATGCAGACATTCGAACGTAAGCCCGGTTCCATCCTTTTTGAGATATACTACATACGGAGATTTATTTCAAAGTATAGAGTATTACAATGAACTAATAGGTTCAACATGTATTTGTTTGCTCTTAAGGCTAAACAACAATGAATAAAAAAATCCAGTGTAAGAAAAATAGAAGGCAGAAGTCATAGTTATCTTTGCATCTTCCCAGCAGAGTGCAGATAAATTGCAACAGAGACAACACTGTAAACATTATTTAACAAACTTTTATTAAAGAGAAAATGAGAAAGAAATGGGTATAAAGTAATTTATATGATGAGACTACAAAATAAGCATTAAAATGTATTGTCCCATGGTATGCACACCAAAAAGTAAAGTCCCACATAAGACAAATCAAGATAAATATAATGATATATAAGAATGAAGAGGTTAAGATTAATTGGTTTGAATCTTTCGATCAACACCCTTTCTCCAGCCCAAGTCACACTCTCCTATTGGATCCATTCTACAAACTTTTACATGGTATCAGAGCCTAAATGAAGATGAGATAAAAAAAATTGCACCTTTGAGACTGACTTAAGAAGCACAAGTCCAAGCAACAAAAAAGAGAGCACATACCCTAGACATCTGAGGCTAACTTGAATACAAGCCTAAAAAATAACATGTGACCTACTAGATGATAGTATGCAAGCCACAACTCAATACCTACAGTTGAACTTGGGGGAGAGTGTTGGAGAACAAATCTCACGTTAAGCAAAAACAAATAAATAAAATGGTATATAAGGGTGAAGAGATTAAGACCAATTGGTTTGAATGATTAGACCAACACCCTTCCTCTAGCCCGATTCACTTTCCTATTGAGTCCACTCTACAAACTTCTATATGAAGTTCCCGATCTTGGGGGATTTATTTCCATTACTTAGTACCGACACTACTGTTCGCCATCCTTGTTGCTCTGTCATCGCTGCCTACAAGATTGGTGGTCGAACCAGGAAATCAGGAAAAGAAAAATTGTTGCATATTATTCACGCATTACTGTTCACACATTGTTTGCTCATAAATCGTGCACTACCATAGAAAGAATCATCAACAATGTCTCTACTTGTTTTAGAGTTTTTTCTAATGGCTAAAGTAAAGGTCATCTCTTTAGGTCTCAATGATCTTAGTAAACTTTTTGACATTTGCTCCTTGACCATGACGGATAAGAGTTCGTTCAATATTTTTTTTTTATTTCCCAAAGTATTTAGATCCTTGATTCTGAAACAATCAATCACATGACCTTATTCTTTTCACACTTGACATCATACTCTAGAGCATTCAGAAAACAACTCATTACAGTTGTTAATGGAGATCGTGTCCCTGTTGTTGGATCCGACAACATCCAACTTCAGCCCTCCCTATTCTTACACAATGTTCTCCATGTTCTTAATTTGCCTAACAATTTTATCTCTATACATAGGCTTACCCAATATTTGAATTGTACAATAACTTTTTATCATTGTCATTGTGTCTTTTAGGACCTTGCCTCTAGGAGGACAATTTTGATTAGTACAGAACACAATGGATTATAATTATTACAACACAAGAAAATAGATGACAGAACCAGGAAAAAAAATGTCTTCCAATCACCTAGCAACCTCAAAAACATGGGTAGCTTCCCAAGTTTGGCTTCACCACAAGCGTCTAGGACATTCTCCATGTGGTTTACTTAAATCTTTATTTTCAAATTTGTTTACGAAAGAGTTTGTTGAATTCTTTAAGTGTGATGTTTGTCAAGTTTCTAAGCACTATCGTTCATTCTTTCTTTCTTCCTAGTAATAGTAAAAGTGTTGCTTCTTTTGATGTTATTCACTCTAATGTAAAGAGACCTATTACTGAATCGATTTTTGAGGCTAGATGATTTGTAATTATTATTGATGATTGTACCCATATAACATGGACTTACCTTATGAAACACAAATCTGAAGTATGCCAATTATTTGTTAACTTTTTTTGTTTTGTTAAATATCAATTTGGTAAGTCCATTAAATTCATGAGCTCACCTGTGTCAATACCCCTAAACAAAATGGGGTTGTAGAGCAAAAGAATCGTCATCTTCTTGAAGTTGTCAGAGTTCTACTCTCTTAAATATCTATTGGGAAAAAGTTGTCCTAATTGTCACCTATAGTGGTTAATCCTAGATAGCGAAGCGAATCCGTCGACCCCTGAATTGGGATAGCAGATAGCGAGATGACTGTTATTCTAATATTATATATATATATATATATATATATATATATATATAAAAACTCAAACACATAAATATTACTCAAAATTCATCAACTAACAACTATCATCAATAATAAAAATTCATAAAAGTCTTAAACCCTCTAAAGCATAAACCATAAAGTACTAAGTAGTTAATAGACATTAAAATTCAAATAGTAAACAAATACAATAACTTCTTAAATCTTATTATAATCTTCTTCATCCTTTTGAAATTCCATATCATTGTCTTCATCACTCCCATTAGAACTAGAATTGTACTCTTCCTCCCCTTCATCTTGACTTGATTCATCTTCATCCTCTTCTTCCACTACTCCTTTTCCTTTTTCCTTCCTATGTAGATGTAATAGTTGGCCTTTGCATTTGTGTTTGCCTCCTAGTGTACTTCAAAGGTTTAGCAGCCCCAGTTGTACTAGCAACATCTCTCCAAGTCAAAACATCATCATCAATAACCAATTCATCCTCGACATTTTCACCATCTCCATCCAATTCTCCCACTATTCACTCATTGTTATCATCAATGTCATTTAAAACAAAAGGATCAATAAGATCACGACACTCATAGCGTTCTTGAAAAACTTGGTTATATTTAACATAAATCAACTCTTGAAGCTTTTGGTACTCAAGCTTACTTCTCTTGTTCGAATGAATCTATAATAATTTAACAAACATGTTAATTTCAACTTCCATGTTTTATTATTGTTACATTATATAAAATTCTAAACTCAAATTTAAAACCTTCACATTCATATTAACTTACATGTTCAAAGGTACTCCAATTACACATCTCGATGAGTTACAAGTCCAACATAGAACTTTAATAGCAAGATTTTGCAAGTGTGGTATATGTGCTCCATACATCTTCCACCACTCAGCTATAATGCAATTCATATGCATTATTATCAAATGATCACTCAAATTTGTAATTTGAAATGCAATCAAATATGGATATTTATAAGGGAACTTTCCCACTTATCAGGAGTCATCATCGTTCTTTTCCTCACTATTGCAAGATAACCAAACATACCTCCAACTCTCTTATATGTTGGCAACTCATTGTAAATGTGGTCTACAAACTTGTCATTTTCACTAAGCCTAGAAAATAACTGGTTGCATGCAAAGGGTGATAAAGTTGGCAATCCCATCTTCTATCAATGATTGCAAATATATCCTTATACTTATCTTTATTGCCAGTAAAAGCTTTTTAAATCGCCTCTTTGGCCCTATCCATTACTTCATAAATGTAACATATTGCACATCTTTTTTCATTATCCACCAACCTCAATACACATACAAAAGGTCCCATAGCCTTCAAGGCATAGACAACATCATTCCAAAATGAGGACATAAAAACAACGTCTATTGCTTTCTTCCCTTTGGGATCTTAGCTGCTTTAGACTCCACCCATTCATCCGAAGTGAACATTCTTCCAAGATTATCTGTTTACTTGTATAATTTCTGTAACGTAAGAAAGGTGGTTGCAAATTTTGTAAACGTAGCCTACTAGCTTGATGCCTCTTTGTATAAACTTTTTCACTTTGACAATCTTTCCCATATCTTCTAGCATCAACTCAAGACAATAGGCAGCACATGGAGTCTAAAATAATTTTATTTTTGTGACTTGTGAAAGTTTACCTAAAAATTTCAAATCAATTAACTTAAATTTAAATGAGTAACAATTAAAAGTTATAATTTTAAAACAAATTTTGAATAAGAGTTAGACTTATCCGCCATAACATAATTACTCTCATTGTCTATAACCACTTGAATGACATTTTTTTCTCCAATCTCCTCAACAAAGCTATTTAAAAGTTGATATATTTTGTCCCCAATCTTCATAAATTTAGATACATTAATACTTTTGACAAACATTATTCTCAATGAATAATTTACTAAAAAATTAATCAACGTCCTATTCTTCCTATCGGTCCAGACACCTGACATGATTGAGCATTCATATTTTATTCGTTCCTCCTCGTGACCCTTCAACAAGTCTTTTGTATATTCTAACTCTTTTTTAAATAGTGAAACTCTCAATTCATGATAGCTTGGAGGCTTTAAATGAAGACCATAGTCTCCAATTGCCTCAATCATCAATTTAAACTATTCAATCGCGTCACATTGAATGAAATTTCATTTCTATAAAAGAAACGAGCAATGTATTAAATTGTCCTTACTCTTGCATCCTTTTGACAAACATCATTTATGCTTGTTTGTCTCCTGTTTTTCTCTTGTTTTCCCAATTGGATAGTTTTTTCAGGTTTTTTGAAGAAGTGCAAATCAGGGGGCCCTTAACAATGACATTCTTTTTCTTGGCAACAACTAAAGAAACCTCTGTTGATGATAATGTAGGTCTTTTTCCACTTTTAAGCCTTACAATCTCTTGCACTCCCTCCATATATATTTCATTTTCTGCTTTTTTTGTCAAAAGCTGCCTTCAATTCCAACCTAATGTCTTCGGATATTTTCCTACAAGCACTCACATCTCCTCTTATTCCAAGTTGATGTCTTTTGACTTTAGTAACTCCCTCGGTAGATATTTTTAGGCAAAAATCACATGTTACACTCTTTCTGTTGTTTTTGTCCTTCAAGCTATTCCACTTACATACAATGTCAATATTTTGACCAGTGGGCTTGAACATTGCATTTGAAGATTCCAATGATGGTGTAAGTGTACCACTGCCACCACCAGCAACAGCAGTGATTTTTTTTTCTATTGATCATTGGTTGGTTGGGAACCATATGCCATAGTTGACGCCTTGACAGTTCTATTGGGCAAAATAAAAAAGGTACAGGAGTTAAGAGGAAAAAAAATATTGTTGTTGTTAGCAAGAAAGAAAGAGGAATCAAAGAAAGAAAGGAGAAATCAAAGTTAATAAAATAAAAAAAGTAAAAGAAAAGAAATTAAAGAAAAAAAATACTTGGAAAGTCGAAACTTGAAAGTAAAACTTCAAAGGAGCATACCAGAAACAGAGCTCGCCAAAGAAGACAGAAAAATGCCGAAAAACATCGACGATGGTCGCATCGATGTTCACTGGTTGTCGCGCAAGTTGGCTTCGATAATTTTTGGGGAACAACGCTGGTGGTCGTTGGAGAATGACGAAAGACAGAACAGAGGACGAAAGAAAGCTAGGTTTTCGAGGAAAAAGAAGGAAATGGGGTGCAGGAGAGATCCAAACTCTTTTTCAAACCCTAATAACCCAAAAATATCCTCACTAATGTTTTAAACGTGAGGGTATTTTCAGATTTTCATTTCCAACCAGAGCAAAACGCACTGTTTGGCCATGGAAGACGCTAGTCCGAGATCACGCTATTGCAACCCTAAACCACACTGCACTGTCAGTGTTGTCATGCCTCAGCCATTGGATGATAGCTATTAAACAATCTACCCACTATTAATAACTATGCTGTCACCTACCTCATCAACACGCTACACACTAGTGTCTTACAAGGTATTAGTCCAATTGAGCACATCTTGTCATTCTTTCTTTCTCCCCTACTATTGAGTCTCCCATGTCGTATGTTGCTTTTGTCTATTCTCATACTCGCAATCGTGGTAAGTTGGGCACAAGAGCTATCAAGTGTATCTTTATTGGCTACCCTTCAAATAAAAAAGGATATAAGTGTTATTACTCTCAGAGTCGTCGATTCTTTATGTCAATGAATGTCACCTTTCATAAAACACAATCCTTCTTTGTCAGCCATCAACTTTACGGGAAGAGTATTCTAGAAGCCAAGTCTATCTTAGGGTCATTACCTCTTCTCTCTTTGCAGGATGTCCAAGACACCAATCATGATAACACAAAAAGATCACAATAAAGCGGGAGGAAAAGATCATAATGAAGGAGAAGGGGAAGATCACAATAACATAGTAAAGGAGGATTAGTTCTTTGGAATAAAATATCAAAGGCGAGAGAAACTCGCTTTGGTCCTATAGCAAATTAAGTCATCTAAACCAAGGGTAAAAGTCCCTGAGGGTGATAATGATTCTAAAGAAGTTATTGACAAAATGTCTATTGCCTTAAGGAAAGGCAAGAGATCATGTGTCAGGTATCCCATATATCTCATATCTTAATTTATTTGTACTAATCATCTCTCTCCAACATCAAAGCTTTATTGTAGCTATTGAAGCAATCAAAATACCTGCATCAGTCTAGGAAGCTATGAAAGATAGCAACTGGGTTCAAGCCATGAAAGAAGAAATGAAGGCATTAGAACGAAATTCAGCTTGGGATACTGTTGATAAATCTAAAGACAAAAGAGTTGTAGGTTGCAGGTGGATATACATTATGAAATATAAATCTGATTATATCCTTGATAGATATAAAATGAGACTAGTTGCAAAGAGATGCACATAAACCTATGGCATTGACTATGAGGAGACATTTGCCCCGTGGCAAAAATGAATACAGCAAGCTGAGTTTCAAGTCATGGCACATGGCATATATAAAGAATTATGGATGAAGATTATCTTAATAACCTCAAAATTAAATGAAGGGTCCCATGAAATTGTTTTGTGATAACAATTCAACTCTCAGTATTGCTCATAACCTAGCTCAACATGACAAAACGAAACACAAAAATCGACAGACACTTCATCAAAGAGAAGTTGGATGGTGACCTTATTTTTGCAGCACATATACCTGCAGGACTCCAAGTGGCAGATGTCTTTACTAAGGGGCTTCCTAGTGCTATATTTCAAGATTTTATTGGCAAGTTGGGAATGATTGATATCCATTTACCAACTTCAATGGTAAAATCAGAGATATTCTAAGAGATATTTTTGTTGTAAATATCAGATATTTTAGGAGATATCATAGGATACTTGTTTCTCTATTACTATTATTTTCCTATTTTCCTCTTTCCTTTGTAGGCATAATATTTATCCTATAAAAGGGATATTAGTGATTGTACAAAATACACAATTAATATACAGTTTTTTGTTTTTTCAACTTAGTATCAAAGCTTGCATGGTATCTCGTCCTCTATCTTTTCTTGGGAGCAACCTTCTTTTGGGAAAAACCTAAGTCCCACATTGACTAGAAATAGAGTCTGAAAAGAGTTTATAAATGAAAAGCAACTCTCACTTTTTGAACTAACTTTTGGAGTTGAGTTAGGCCAAAACCTACTTTCTAAGATGTATCAAAGCCTATTCTTGATCCATTGTTGGGCCACCTGCATTGCCACACTCTAGGCTGGTACACTCTAGGCTGGTAGCCCTGGGCCTGAGGAGATGTGTTGAAAAGCCGCCTTAATTGCAATCACCCCTAGCCTACCTTAGTTGTGGTTTTTTTAGGGTCTGCTTTAATTGTAGCCTTAGGGGTGTTGGTTTAGTCCTACATCAACTAGAAATATGACCAAAATAGTCTATATAAATTGGGAGTAATCCTCACTTTATAAGTTGATTTTGTAGGGTTAAGTTAGGTCTTAATGCACATTCTAGGATAATATCATAGTTTATCCTAAATCCATTAAAGAGTCACTTACCATACTATCTACGCATCAAGCCCAATAGTATTGGGCATGAGAGAGTATATTGGGAAAAACCCAAGTCTCACATTAGCAGAAATAAAACCTAAAAAGTGTTTGTAAGTAGGGAGCAACCCTCACCTTTTGAACTCGCTTTTGAGTCCCACTTTCTAGGATAAGCATTTCAAAATTTAACACAAGCTATCATTAAGAACCAAAGCCATAAAAAATCTAAAAAGAAAATCAACATCTTAATTTCAGTTGTTGATATAATATGATGTATTCATGTATGTGCAATACTTGGGTCATGGGAAGAAAAACACAATACAGGACATGGCAAGCACATTCATCATTCAATAAGCAGCAACTTACACTGTGCCCAGGAAGAAGGCAAGGGAGAGATGGAAGCCAAAAAGGAACACAGAAACAACTGCCGTAAGAAGCATTGCAACTGAAGTAGAATACACCTGTGTCAATAGGAAAGTTTATCACAAATTTGAAGTCCATTTTAAAGGTTTTTGCTTGAGTTAACAAAGGAGACGGAACATTTAAATAAACTAAGAAAAACGATAAGAAGCACACATAAAGATCAAATTTGAGAAAGCATTCATCACAATGCAGCTCTAATCTAAACAGAAAGGTACAAAATAAAACTTGTGTGCAATTCGTTAAGTGAGCTCTAAAATTCTACAGTCATTATATGACAATGTGAGAGTGTTCAGATTTCCACCTCATTTAACCTCTGATTGTATCCAATTAATATTAATATTAATTTCGTTTTACAAAATCTTTCTGAATAGAGAATGGGATCAAATGATACAAAGATAGATAGGTCATAGGAGGAAAGAGAGTCTAAAACTCCAATACTGATACTTTCAATGCAAGCAAAAGTCAGAAAAAATGGCCACAATTTATAGCTCCATGTTTTTCTCTTGCACTAATCCAGCAAGTTTTCAAGATCCCTGATTAAGCTCACTTAGCCATTTTTTATTTCCAATTTCAACAGCAATACTCGGGTGGGAGATGAACAAATTGCCGTAGGCTTCTTATCTGAGCATGTTAATTTTATTTCAAACAATTGTTGAAATTAGAAGATGAATTTCTGACAAAAGATGCTGGGGGCCACAAAAAAACCATGCTGGAGTCTCAAATGAGCATTTGCAAAACCCATCATACATCTACCACTCTTATCCAGCTCGGATGTGATTACTTGGACATTAGGAAAGTCACAGGCCAAGTATACTTTTGGACAATTGACGGGGCCCAAAATCAAATCTATTAGAAGTTCTAATAACATCTTGAATTGGGATCAAGCCTAATTCAACTTCAAAGGTTAGCTCGTGAGGGGAGGATTTTCCAAACTTTTTTATAAGCTATATTTTAACCATATCTATAATCGACATGGGATTTCCACATAGAAGATATGAAAATAATTGTCAGAAAGTATCTTCTATTGAGGAAAAATATATCTTATTTTGGGGCTGTATTTTTGCTGTTAATAATTAGGATTTGATTTGTACATTTTCTTATTCATTTTCCTGTTTTCCAAGTTTCCTGAAATTATTGTTTGTAAATCACAATATATATACTCAAACACGCTAAGGATTACCTCATGTATTTCAGAAATCATTTCTCCATTTTCAAGTATAATGATAAGAAAAGTAATAAAATAATAATGGACAGATACAGTTACGGTTAGACACGCTAGAAATTTTAATATATTTTCCATTTAACAATTGTAGAACCTGAGGGCAAACATCTAATGAGCATCACTGAAGTTTTGTCCATAAAGAATAGTGGGGGTCTGCAGCAAAGTATCGATGTAATACACTCTAGCTAACCAGAGAAAGTAACGATGTAATACACTCTAGCTAACCAGAGATACCGCAAGAGCATATAATTCTTATCCAACAACTTCTTGCATAATTTTATAGTCATTTCACCATTTTATATTCATTCAGTATGAGTGACCATAAAATCCAGAGACAAACAACAGAAAGTTTATCATATGAACAAACAAAGAATGAAAGTTATTTTGGATGTAGAATGTTTAATCATATGAACAATTCCAATTATAAAAAAATCCCATAATCTTAATTAAAATGAAAGTTTCAATTTCTCCCATAACAGAGTCATAAACCCAAGTCTTACTTTCACAATGTTGTCAGCATACTTCATTACCATTGATACAGCAATTCCACTGAAAAGAAACAACCACGTAAATACATTACATTAACGAGAAAGTGAAAAATTTTTAAAAATAAAATAATGAAAACTCCCGCTTGCATTCACTTGAAAAGAGATATTCACATTTTTAGTGTAGTGAAGGAGATAGAAAGAGACACAGAAAGAGGCAGACACAGAAAAGGAGAGAGGACTTGATGAATAAAAGGAAAATAGTTTAAAAATGACAACAGTTGAAAATAGCAATCACCAAAGATGAAGTTGAAATAAGGCCTGTTTCATGCAATTGACACATGGCCCTTCCTGAGATTTGCTTATTTGCAGTTTCATCAACTATCAAAATTCATTGTTGTAAATTTTTTTGCCTCATACTCCACATCTCAAGTAACCTTCATTTCAGGAAGAAACAGAAGAAGCACCCAAACTAAGGGGGAATATGGTTGAATAATAGAACACAAAGAACAGAAGCCAGTGTATGACTGTTATCCACTTCAAAAGAACTGAGCCTAAGCTCTTTACAAGGATGCAACCAGAGAATGGGCACCTCAAAGAAAGCTATTCTCTGTCAAAAAACCAATTACCCCAGCATGCCTTGCACCCATTCCTCCTCCCAATATTTCCTCTCCTCTACTATTAGAGTATAGGATTTTACTTTGCAGTTGTATTCTGTATTTTTCTTTGTATGCTTCTTTCGATTCTGTTTTGGCTTGCCAGCTGTACATCTAACTATCTCTCAGCTAGTTAGTAGGTTAGTTTCTTCCTTTGGTCAGCTATATATAGCTGTTGTTTCTCTCATGTAAACTACTGAAGATTATTACATCTAAATACAATAAGACTTTCTATTTTCTTTTCTTTGAATGTTCCTAAAACTCTAATATGGTATCTAGAGCTAGGTTCAATCAATGAGTTGCTGCCATGGCTTCTAATTCTGAACCTCCTCCGCCATTCACTAAGCCGACGACAACTGTTACATTTTCTCAATCATTTCTGAGCAACCAGATTCAAAGAACTATCTCCTATGGTGTCAACAAGTTGAACCGGTGATCAAAGGACACCAGTTGCATCACTATCTTGTGAATCCACAAATTCCTCCAATGTATCTTTCAATTGTGGATCGTGATGCCAATCACGTCTGATTCATATCAAGAACAACAGGATCAACTTCTTTCTTGGCTACAATTGTCAATCTCGCGTGATATGCTTGCACGCATTATCGAATGCAAGTCGTCGTGGCAACTTTGGGATAAAATCCATGCCTACTTTCACTCACACAAATGTGAAGGCTCATCAACTTCGAAAAAAGCTTTGCAACACTTCGCTGGAAAACCAAACTATTTTTGAATATCTTCTTCGAATCCAAGCAATGGTTGATGTGCTAACCGCCATTGGTGATTTTGTTCCTTCTCATGAACATCTTGACGTCATTCTTGAAGGTCTACCAGAAGACTATACAGTCTCTCTCATCAACAGCAGGTTTGATCCTCTTTCAGTTGATGAGGTTGAGACTTTCCCTCTCGCTCACGAGGCACATTTGGACAAGTTCAAGAAGAAGGATCTTGCCTCAGTCAATGTTATTGAAACCTCTCCTTGTTAGGATTAATTCAAAGTTGAACAAATTGAAAAGTTAGTTAGGAAGACTAGTTAGAAAGTTAGTTAGGGCTTGTTACTCCTAACTAATTGTAGTTTGTGACTAGCTATATAAACAAGGTTAGTTATAAACATTTTTTTGTAATATACACTTTTTATCAAATACAATTCATTCATTTATGAGTGATTGTTAACATGGTATTAAGAGTCCATTCAAACCTAGACTTGTGAGGATTAAGAAAGAGAGCGAATATTGTTGACACCTATTAAGAGAAACCCTTTCTTTGAATCTTTTTTGTGAAAACCGAAAACTGTGAGTGATTCTTTACTATCTTCCACCATTGAATCTAAGTGTGGTGGCTGAGTGGAGTTCTTGGAGAAGCAAGAAGGGGTGTAGAAGAACCTGCAGTAGTGAAAGAAAGCAAGATTCAAGCAGTATTATCCCAGGATCCTTACCTGTTTTCAATGGGAAGTTCTTTGATAATTGGAATGTCAAAATGCTGGCAGTCTTTGGCTTCCAAGATGTGATAGAAGTGGTAATAGTTGGGTTTGCAGAGCCTGGTAGGAATGCAACTGAGGAGTAGAGACTGATCTTCAAACAGTAGCAAAAACTGGACAGCAAGACACGGTTTCTCATATACCAGTGTGTAAATTCCAAGATATTCAACAAGATTTCCAATGCATCCACCTCAAAGGAAGCATGGGAGATTCTGGTGAAAACATATGGTGATGGAGAAAAGAACAAGAATGTTAAACTGTAGATATTAAGAAGGCAGTATGAGCTTCTCAACATGGAGGAGAAAGAATCAGTTGCAGATTATTTTGACAGAATTCAAGAACTAGTCAATGCAATGAGAGCCTGCAAGGAGAAGGTTACAGATCAGCAAGTGGTAGACAAAATATTGAGGACCTTACCACCAGAATTTGATTATGTAATTGTTGCAATTGAGGAGCCGAAGGACCTAGATACTATGGAGGTTGAAGAATTGCAAGACTCCCTTGAGGCACATGAGATGAGGATCAATAAGAGAAGATCCACTCAAGAACAAGCACTGCATGCAAGATCCAATTACAATGGAAAAGGAGAAGGACCCTGGAAAAAGAACAAGTTGAACACTAACCAAGATCAAGGATCTGGTGAAACTAGTGAATCTTTCAAAGGAAGAAAAAAGGACCAAACACAGAAACAGGACAGCAATCCCAATAAAGGCAAGGAGTGGAAGTTTGATAAGAAAAAAATGAGATGCTACAACTGTCAAAAACTTGGTCATTATGCAAAAGAATGTTGACCAGGAGAAGGTGCCAAGAACAAACCCAACAATCTTGCACACCAGGCACAAGATAAAGGGACAGATTCAAACTCTGAAGCTATGCTACTTATGGCAATCACAAGCAGTTAAGCTCAGCCAAGGATACCGATAGAAGAAGAACTCACTGCTGCACCAATCTTCAACAAAGCTTCTATTGTAAGAAGATCATTATAGTTAAAGAACCAAGAGTTGTTCCAGGATTTGACAGTCAACTCAAAAGGAGAATTGATCACTCTGTACTAATAGCAGAAGTTGAACCTGTTGAGTTTGACAAGGCAGTGACTAAGGAGAAGTGGTTGAAAGCTATGAAGGAGGAGATCAACTCTATAGAGAAGAATCAGACCTGGGAATTGGTGGATCCTCCTTCAAATAAGAAACCCATAGCACTAAAGTGGGTCTATAAAGTAAATGTTAACCCAAGAGGTGAAGTGGTAAAGAACAAGGTAAAGAAACTCAACTTCGTTTTCTCTCTAAAAGCTCTTGGTGATTTGGACTACTTTTTGGGTAGTGAAGTAAAACCCCAAGCTGATGGATCTCTGGTTCTCACTCAAGCAAAATACATTTGTGAATTACTTGATAAAACCAAAATGAGTGATGTTAATTCCATTTCCTCGCCTATGGTTGGCAGTTGCAAACTCACCAAGATAGGTTCGAATTATCTTCCAGATCCCACCTATTATAGATCTATTGTTGGTGCCTTACAGTATGCCTCCATCACCCGCCCAAAAATTGGTTTCTCTGTAAATAAAGTTCACCAATTTATGGCCCAACCCCTTGAACAACATTGGTAAGATGTCAAATGGACCCTCGGGTACCTTAAGGGCACAATCTCTTGGGGTCTTCATCTCTAGCCTGCTCCACCTCACTTTGCTAATTCTCCAGGCCTACTATGATGTTGATTGGGCCTTTGATCCTGATGACAAAAGATCCACCCCTGGAGCCTCTATATTCCTTGGACCTAACCTTGTCTCTTGGTGGTCCAAGAAGCAAACTGTAGTTGCCAGATCCAACACTGAAGCTGAATACAGGAGCCTCACTCTTGCTATGTCTAAAGTCACCTGGATTCAAACCTTGCTATCAGAGCTTCAGGTTCCTCATAATGTTCCTCAGGTTCTTTGTGACAACATGAGTGTAGTAGCTCTTGCTCACAATCCTAAACTTCAAGCTCGTACCAAGCACATCATGGAGCTTGATCTGTTCTTTGTTTGTGAAAAGGTGATTAACAAGCTGCTTCATGTCATCCATGTTCCTATTGTTGATCAGTGTGCTGACATCCTAACTAAAGCTTTGTCTCCTACCAGGTTCATCACTCTCAGGACCAAGCTCAGAGTGGTGGACTCCACTATCTCACACCCCTCCTAAGCTTGCAGGTGGTATTAGAGTATAGGATTTTATTCTGCAATTGTATTTTGTATTTTTCTTGTATGCTTCTTTCGTTTCTGTTTTGGTTTGCCAGTGGTACATCTAACTATCTCTCAGTTAGTTAGAGTTATTTAGTTGGTTAGTTTCTTCCTTTGGTCAGTTATATATAGCTGTTGTTTCTCTCATGTAAACTACCAAAGGTTATTACTTCTAAATACAATAAGACTCCCTATTTTCTTGTCTTTGAATGTTCCTAAAACTCTAATATCTACCAACTGATTTGTCAACTCAGCATATCATGTTTCTCTATGCTTATAATTGGCCTAAATCCCGCCTTGCCCTATTATCTGACTTGGGCCCATAACTCAGTATCCTATCAAAATCACAATACAACTTTTTAATCACATTTCAAACTTTTTTACCCTTCATTATCACGTTAGTGAACTGTCTTGAATTTGGACTAGGCTTATCTCAACCTCAAAAGCAAGCTCGCAAGGTATAACTAGCTCATGGAGTGTGGATTGCCCAAACCTTCATAAGATCTACTTGAGCCATATCTATAGTCAATGTAGGATCTCAACAGATTGGATCCCAACAAGTGGCGAGGGGAGGGGTGACCCACAATGGCCATGGTCACCTCCAAACTTTTAAAGTGTATTTATATTGTTAAAGAAATTTTTTTGGCCCCCTTAGCTATCTACCATAAAAATATAAAAAAATACTTTATCTATCCTCTTATTTATTCTATTTCTTCTCAATCACAATCGTACTCTACCTCCACTTGGTTTTCTTCTTTGACAGTCCAAATCTTCCTTATTGGAGTATTTACTCATGCACCTTTTATTTTCTGTTACTGTTAGCACTCTAACTCACTATCAGTTAGTCATAAGTTTGTCAGGTTCTTGTAATCAATGTACAGATTATAAATAGTTATCTCTTCTCTCTTGTAATATACTTTTTCACACTTTCTCTTATTCAATGAAACACTCTACCTTTCTTGCTTGTCAATTCTAATATTCCTCAATTCCTCCCATTCTTCTTCACTCTCAATCAAATCTTGGTTCCTCTCTTTTCCCATGGTATGAATCTCGTGTTGCTAAATTATAATTTTATCATTTCTCAATGATTATATTGATTTTCTTTTAATTTAAAAGAATAAAATCCAAAATGAACACCATACTTCCATCCTTTTAAGATTTAAGGAAATAATACTAGAAAACAAGTAAAACCCAAAAAGAATAAAATCAAGAAACAAATTGTCAACTGTCATACAATGTACCAGTTGGTTTAAAAACTTTAACAAAGTAGGGAAACAGTGGTAAATTTAAATGGTGATGTACTCGCATGGTATAGTCAATACCTCTTGTACTCAATTCAGCTATGCATTTCTTTTACTCAAAAAATATTAGTTATATATTAAATTTCTTGCATATGATATGTGAAATTTTTTTAAAAAAAATTACTATGTTATGTTTTTGGGTCTTGGTCCCCCTTAAATTAAACTTCTAGCTCCGCCCCTGCCAACAACTAGATACACAAGAATAGTAATTAGGGAAAAACTTCCAGCCCTCAGTAAATTTGCTCATCATTTACCTGAGTGCATGGTTGACAATCATGAGAATCGTAATGAATGAATATCCATGGAAGAATCCCCTGAATAAAGACAATAGGCATAAGGCATATATTATTGATGTGACAATTTAGAACTTATAACCACAATGGCAATAAACATGATTGTTTGCAATACTTTGTACTAACTATATGATCAAACAACATATGTGCTATCCATTTTGATGAGAAAATTTTCTTCATATATGAACACAAGAAAATAGGAGCAAAATGGCGAGCAAAGATCAAAACAAACTTCAAAATCAAAATCTGAACAAAGAGCTCAAATTACTTGTTCATCACTGCATCAAAATCTTGAACCAACATTGCAACAGCATTGAAGCACATGCCAAAGACATACAACCAGAAGTTCTGAACATTTATGTTCCGTGAAGGACGCTTTTTAATAATAGCCTGCCAAAAATTATGTAAGAAAATTTCTAAGCCATGATCGAATGCTAAGAATTCTTATTCAATGCTGTAGAAATAGAGCTCATAAACCTTAATTTAAGTAGACTGGCATGTCCCCAATGAGTCAATGACTAATCAGATTTACCACAAGCATTAATAAATTCAGATAGACTGATTAACTAATTTGAACTTAATATAAAAAGGGTTTGAATGTTAAACAATTTTTAAGCAGCATATTCCATCAGTCAATAGTGGTCATTGGTCAACAGTACAGAGTATAATTTTGGCTGTAGATTAGGGTGGAGTGTCATTTCATGAAACCTCAACGGGATTAGCATAATTCTATAAATTAAAATTACCTCAGTATAGACTCCTGCAAAACCACTCAAGAGAGCCATGACCTAGAAAGGAAAAGTTCATCATGATCAGTTTCAAGCCATAAATTCAGCTTATATTACTTTATATTCCTAACATGAGAGCACCACAAATGTAACAACTCACAATTGCCATCACCCAACCTTGAAGGGGAGTTTGAAGAACATGGTCAGAACTGAAAATACAATACAATTTTTTTCAGACAAATTTAACAAATAATTATCAATTAAATATAAAACTTCTGCAATACTGCTTTTGTAAAAGAAGTATTAACTATAGGATTCAAGTAAGGAAGGAGAAGAGGAGAGAAAAGAGACCTAGACTAGCAGGACACCAAACTGACATGGTGTATATATCATGATGCAGAAGACAAAGCACTACCTTAGTTTATATTAAGAATTAGGTTACGTACTTAACTAACACTATAAACTAAGGGAACAAATAACTTACTAAAGATAAAATTAAATCCTTAAGAAATAAGACAAGGTTTCTCACAAGATACCTAAAATTAAATTAAAACAATTAACCTTAAAATAACATAAACTATCCTATTCTATTATGGATCATTCTCTCCCCCTAAGGAACTTTGCAGATATTCTAACACTCTCCCTCAAGCTATTAGTAATGGTACAAAATACATGATTAATATACAGTTTTCTCTTCTTTCAACTTTGTATTAGAACTCCCGATCTTGGGAGCTTTGTTTCCATTGCTTAGTACTAGTGCTACTATTCACCGCCCTTGCTGCCTACAAGACCGATGGTCAGACCAAGAAATCAGAAAAAAATTATCGTGTATTGTTCATGCGCATTGTTTACACGTTGTTCATAAGTCATGTGCCACCTTCCAATGTGACCCACTTAACGAGCCACCATAGAAAGAATCATCAACGACGCATCTACTTGTTTTAGAGCTTTTTCTAATGGCTAAAGTAAAGGTCATCTCTTTGGGTCCCAATGATTTTAGTAAACATTTATGACACTTGCTCTTTGACCATGAAGGATAAGAGTTCTTTCAATATTTCTGGTTCTATTTCCCAAAGTATTTGGATCCTTGATTCTGGGGTAACCGATCACATGACCCCAATCTCTTCATACTTGACATCATACTTGACATCATACTCTAGAGCATCTAGAAAATAACTCATTATAGTTGCTAATATAGATTGTATCCTATTGTTGAATCCAGTAACATCCAACTAAAACCCTCTCTATCTTTACACAATGTTCTCCATGTTTCTAATTTGGCTAACAATCTTATCTCTATACATAGACTTACACAATATTTGAATTGTGCAATAGCTTTTTATCATTCTCATTGTGTCTTTTAGGACCTTGCCTCTAGGAGGATGATTTTGAATGGGTTATACTTTTTATAACACAAGAAAATAGATGATAGAACCAGAAAAATAAAAAATAAAAAATAAATAAAAAGATGTCTTCCAGGCACCAAGCAACCTCAGAAACTTGGGCAGCTTCCCAAATTTGAAAGCACCACAAAGGCACAAACATCTAGACATCCTCCATTTTATTTACTTAAATCTTTATTTTCACATTTGTTTATGAAAAAAGTCTGTTGAGTTTTTAAGTCTGATGTTTGTCAAGTTTCTAAGTACCATCATGCTTCCTTTTGATCTTATTCATTCTGATGTATGGGGACCAATTACTAAATCGGGTTTTTGGGACTAGATGTTCGTAACTTATATTGATGACTGTACCCATGTAGCATGGACTTACCTTATGAAACAAAAATATGAAGTATGTCAAATATTTGTTAACATTTTTCATCTTGTCAAAAATCAATTTGGTAAGTTCATTAAAAGAATCTGATCAGAAAATAGTACTAAATATGTTAACCTTGAATTTTCTAAGTTTATTACAGATCAGGGTATTATTAATGAGCTCACTTGTGTCAATATCCTTCAACAAAATGGGATTGTAGAGCAAAAGAATTGTCATCTTCTTGAGGTTACCAAATTCTACTCTCTCAAATGTCTG
Organism: Mucuna pruriens; assembly: GCA_025330945.1. NCBI lineage: Eukaryota > Viridiplantae > Streptophyta > Magnoliopsida > Fabales > Fabaceae > Mucuna > Mucuna pruriens. The sequence goes on from JAENHJ010000256.1 coordinate 1,243,770, forward strand.
TTCCAAATGTCTACTGGGTAAAAGCTATCCTAACTACCACCTACCTCATAAACAGGCTACCCACTCATGTCTTACAAGGTACTGGTCCAATTGAACGCATCTTGTCACTTTCTTTCTTCTCCTCTACTATTAAGTCTCCCATGTCATGTTGCTTTTGTCTATTCTCATAGTCCCGATCACAATAAGTTAAACACAAAAACTATCAAGTGTATCTTTATCGGTTGCCCTTCAAATAAAAAAGAATACAAGTGTTATCACCCTCAAAGTCGTCAATTCTTTGTGTCAATGGATGTCACTTTTCACAAAACACAATCCTTCTTTGTCAAAGTATTCCAGAAGTTGAATCTGTGTTAGGGTCATTACCTCTTCTATCTTTGCAGGATGTCCAAGAGACCAATCATGATAACATGCAAAAAGATTATAACGAAGCAGAAGGGAAAGATCATAATGAAGAAAAAGGGAAAGATCATAATGAAGCAAAAGGGAAAGATCACAATGAAGTAGAAAAAGAGGATCTGTTATTTGGAATAAAATATCAAAGGCAATAGAAACCCATCCTCGTTCCACACCAAATTGAATAGTACAAATCAAAGGTAAATGTCCCTGAGAATGATAATGATTCTAAGGAAGTTATTAACAATATGTCTATTACCTTAAGGAAAGGCAAGAGATGTCAGGTATCTTATGTATCTCATTCCAATTTATTTGTACTAACCATCTCTCTCTAGCATCAAAGCTTTATGGCAACTATTGATGCAATCAAAATACCAATATCAGTCCAGGAAGCTATGAAAGATGGCAATTGGGTTCAAACCATGAGAGAAGAAATGATGGCATTGGAAAGGAACTCAACTTGGTATATTATTGATAAACCCAAAGACAAGAGAGTTGTGGGTTGCATGTGGATATAAACTGTGAAATGTAAATCTGATGGCACTCTTGATCAATATAAAGCAAAATTGGTTGCAAAGGGATACACACAAACCTATGGCATTGACTATGAGGAGACATTTGTCCCCCGTGGCAAAAATGAATACAATAAGAATCATTTTGTCCGTGGTCGCCCACTTTGGCTAGTACCTACAGCAATTTGATGTTAAAAATGCTTTCCTACAAGGAGACCTGGAAGAGGAAGTCTATATGGAGATTCCCCCAAGATTTGAATCTCACAATTCAAGAATTAAGTGTGCCAGTTGAAAAAGACTTTGTATGGCCTTCAACAACCCAAGACATGGTTTAGAAGATTTACTCAAGTCATGATCTCCCTTAGGTCCAAGCAGAGTCAAGGTGATCATACTTTATTCATAAAACACTCCCTTGATGGCAAACTCACTTTTCTCCTAGTGTATATAGACAGTATGATCATTGTAGGTAATGATGAGATAGAGCGATTGACTTTGAAAGAAAGGCTTGCAACACACATTTTGAGATGAAGGAATTGGGAAAATTGAAGTATTTTCTTGGAATAGAAGTTGCCTATTCTAGAAAGGGCGTCTTTATCCCCCAAGGAAATATGTGATTGATCTTCTTAAGGAGACAAGAAAATTGGGATGCAAGACCACATGGGTGCCCATTGAACATGATCTCTTGCCTTTCCTCAAAGTAATAGGCATATCGTCAATAACTTCCTTAGAATCACTATCGCCCTCAGGAACATTTACCTCTAGTTCAAACAACTCAATTTGCTGAGACCAAAGTGGGTTTCTCTTGCCTTTAATATTTTCCTCCAAAGAATCGATCCTTCTTTTCTGCTTCATTGTGATCTTTCCCTTTTGCTTTATTGTGATAGGCCTTATTGTTATAGACACTTCATCAAAGAGAAGTTGGATGGTGGCCTTATTGTTACAACACATATACCTACAAGGCTCCAGGTGACAGATATCTTTACTAAAGGGCTTCCTAGTGCTAGATTTCAAGATCTTATTGATATCCATTTACCAACTTGAGGAGGAGTGTTGTAAATGTCAGAGATATTTTAGGAAATATTTTTGTTGTAAATATCAAAGATATTTTAGGAGATGTCATGGGATATTTGTTTTCCTATTACTGCCTTTGCACATGCCCCAACACACCATTGTTCTGGCAGTTTCTCAACACACTAGGCATGAGAGCTGTGAAGCCTCCTTCAGCTCCCTTATCGTCCCCTCCTCTTTTCCAGCCTCACCTTCCTCTTCTCAAACCATTACAACCCACAAACCCATCTCTCTTCCCTGTTTTGTCTATATTGCAAAAAGATGTCCTTCCTTGTGACACATCAAAACCTTAGTTAGCTTTTTACCGCCTTCCACTATGAAAAGATGATAGAGACAAGGGAGAAGTATCCCAAAAAGAGAATGTGCCTATGCAACAGTCTTCCCAAAACCAAATGTCAAGAACCATTAACTTATTAAAAAATTATATAAACAAAAATGGCCAGGCACATGCTTTGATCCCTACTATTTATGTTATGTATGAAACAAGCAAGGACCTGTTACTAACCTATCATTTATGATTCATTTGTTTGTTACATCGCAACTTGTACATATAAATTTCATTAACATGTTTATTACGAGAGAACATGTATAGAACATTATGGGACATACAAATACATAAGTGATGGCCACATGTCTGGCTTGAACTATTCTTACTTTGAATTCAACTGGGCTGTAGTGCACCCAGCAGTGAGTAGAACAAAAGCAGCCCACTGAATCTCACTTAACCTGAAACATAACAAGAACATAATGCCAAGAAGCCTCGAGAATCATGAATTTGGTGATGTAACCAGTCCAACTAAATAATAATATGTGTCATTAGGCTTAAAATGATTAAATATCCAAAATAAAGAATAATAGCAATTAGTTATGTTTGTAGAGCATTTCCTTAACACAATGAGCTATAAAACAAATGAAAATAAGATGGAAGGAGGAGGCTTTTCCTGCTTATTTTGTCCACATAAAAGTTTGGCATACAGAGGATATGACTTGCATTTATCCTTCACTAACAGTCATGATGAAAGGAGAATTGGCAAGCAACAATTTTTTTATTTTTATTTTTTTTTTTGCATTTTAAGAAGAGAGAACAAAATATTTACCTTCTCTTAAGTATAATTCTGTATAGCACACCTGTACTGATAATATTTAAGTTCTTTAATATTTGATAGCCTGGAGCATCTACATATGCAAAGATGTAATACTGCCATAAAATTGAAAAGTAAATACAATTGGATTTCAGAAAGCATTAACATATCTGCTGTAATAATAAAGTTGTAGAACAATCCCATTGCCACCATAACAAACATAACCATCCATCACCAACCTGAAGCAAATTTTTGACCAGGTAAAGTGCTGCTGGAATAGGATACACTATAACTTCATCCAAGGTTGTAGTCAACCTAGGTCCAAGGCACAATACACATCAAGTTATTTAAATTCATTCTATATAAAACACCAACAAGGGAAAAAGATAAAGCCTCAATAAAAAGATGAAGTTGCAAAGATCTAAACAGCACCAGGATAATTTAAGTGAACCCACTGGCCTACTCAAAACACTGTTAACAATATAGGTTCTAGCCTCATCAACTCCTCTCCTCCTAGAGAACACTGTTCAGACCCTCCCCCAGCCCCCCAACACACAAACACAAAATAATACCATATAAAAGAACTTTTCTGTTTTTCAAAATTAAAATATCAAAAAATAGCGATGGAGTAGTCATGGGAATACAGTTCAAAATCCCATTAAGACAGTTTTTGGCTTCAAAAGTTACCTTGTAATATCATATAACCATATACTTTGATTACCTAGTGCAATTGTGCTTACTTGAATACGGTGAAGAATTAAACCGTCCATCAAATTCACAAGGTACACAACTACTTTTTTCTTCCTATGAATTAGCCATCCAAGGTTATTTCTTCAGGGAATGAGGAAGCCCAAGAGTTTATAATGCAATTAACAGTCAAATTAATCCAGTTCCAAAAATGTCAAAAAGATTGAATTAGTCTTCACAACCACAAATAAAGATACAATGCACTGTTAATATATTCCCTGCTAGCTCCTCATTATTTCATAATAGTTCAGACATAGTAGTATCTAAGAAATCTAAACAAAAAAACAAATGTCATAAAAGATCACCTGTTGTCCTCATTGACACCATCTTTTTGCCATATTCTTCCCAAGGCCACCAGGGATAAAGCACATTTTAAAGTCTCCACCTAAAACCAAAAGGGTAGTCAAAATAAATTTAAAAAGCAGGTTTAAGTTTTAAGGATCATCAATTAAGTTATGAAAGATAATAAAAGTACAACAAGTAAAAGAGAATTAGCAGAATGAGCGTATAGGATATCAGGATGTGTTATATCCTCAGCCCTCACCAAAAAGTTAGCAGTAGTGACACTATACTCATACTTGCCAGCTCTCTTGGACCAAACGATTAGAATGGCTTGCGAACTAGTAAGGATAGTCAATGCAAGTGTAACAACTGACCTATATCAAGAGGAATAATAATTAAGAAATCAAACAAGTATTTTATTTCACTTATTATTAATATGTCAATTAATTGTCATACTTGCGCTTCCACTTTGCTTTCGTCCTGTGGCTATCAATTCTGGTTTCTCCCCCGGAAGTCAAATTGTTATCTGGGACTGGAAGAGGAGAAAATAAAAAGGGGAAACACGAAATGGATTTTACATTAACACAACACAACTATCTAACCTAGAGAGAGAACCGATTAAAAAGTATACCCGCACCTGACAGCAAAAATGATTTTTCAACGTCCATAACGCCTGCCTCCCTATCTTCATCCTACAACGACGCATCAAAATTAACATTATTGTACTATTAATTGAACAAATCAATCAGTTGATGAAACAAAATATGCTTCGTCAACAGTCACCTCGTCTTTGATTTTCCTGTATTCCATTTATTTCGTCTATATCACAGAGATCTAAGCTTTACTCTTTTGTGCATTGAAGAAAAAAAAAAAAGAGTTAAAACTCTAAATTCTTCGCTTTCCTTGATGCAAGCAATGGCAACAGATCTCGGCTGCTCAGCAAGTATAACAAGGCCACGCTCTCTTTCTTATCTCTGTTTAACCAGGCGTAAAAGTTTACTGTCAAAAATAATTATTTTATAAAAATAATAAAAATTATCATTTTAACTTATTTATTACATAATATAAATATTTATGGTATATAACTAAATTTATAATAAATAAATATTTTAATGTATAAATTTATATTAAAATTAAATTTTATAATAAATAAATATTTATTAAAGTAAATTACATTTATCCTCTCTTATATTATCTCCTCTTATGTTGAAATTTAACTACATGACATTTTATTTTATTTTTTAATTTTTTATAAAAATTTGAATAATTTTTATTAATTTTTATTACCAAAATATCTCTTATACTATCACTTTTAAAAAATATCAATATTAGGCAGTCCTTTTTCGTATTAAAATACTTTTTTTTGACAAATCTAAAAATATTCACTTTATTATATAATATATATTTTAAATTTTTTTATTTTTATTTATAAAAACTATTTTTAAAATTTATTTTAATTTTATCCAATTGTACATATTTTTTTATATATATAACAATTTATTTCTTTCATTATTATTTTAAAAAGTTATTATGAATTGTGCTAAATTTATTTATATATTTAAATTTTTATTTTTAATTATTATTATTTTACAAAACATATTTTAAAATAATAAAATTAAAAATTATATATAAGTAAAATAAAATTAAGCACAAGCATTAAAATAGTTTTTAATTGATATTATTAATATAATATTTTTAAAAATATTTAAATAAATTTATGCTTTTCTTATATAATATTAAATAGTATATCTATTAAATTTAATATATAGTTTATTTAAATAATTAAATATTATATTTATTGAATTTAATAAATTAATTTTAGTATGTGTATATTAAATATACAATATTTTCAATGAATTTATTTATATTATAAATAAAATGTCATTATTAAAAATTTAATATTTATAATTTATATATTAAAATATAATTAAATTTTTATTACTTTTATTATTTTATTATTGTTTATAAAATATATTTTTAAACAGAAAATTTTCAAATACATATATACACATATAGTTTAAATTTAATTATATATTTTATAAAAAAAAATATCAAGTGAGTGAATAATAACTTCTTAAATTAAAAGTATTTTAGAAACATTTTAAAATCTTATAATGAATATTTTCAACAATTTTATGTTAAATAGATTAAATTGTATATTTTAATATAAGAAGCGAAATATAATAAAATATTTTCATATTTCAAAGGAGAAATTGTAATTTATTATACATTTTAACATAAGAAGGGAGAGAAGTGTAATACATATCTTAAGGGGAGAGAAATGTAATACTTGCATCTTTTGATGGAGGAAAATGTAATTTGGTTTACCAGTGTTAAATTAAATGAACTAAATTGTATATTTTAACATAAGAGATAAAGCTAGTGTAATATCATATCTCTTGGGGAAGAGAGTGTAATTTACTCATATTTTTAAATATATAAACTTAGAATAATTGAATTTACACTTTGAGGTAATGAATAGAATATTTTGGTATATGGAGGCAAGATCAAAAAGTGGATTATTTAGAACAAAAGGTACCATATCCATGAAAATGTATACAAATGCAAATTATGCAAGAATGATGGTTGATAAAAGGTTCACCTTAGGCTACATGTTTTTTTTTTAAAATATACTATTAATATTGCACACACCCGAGTGAAGCATGATTGAACCAAACACATAAAAACATACAAAACACTTTATTACGAAGAAGTTAAATACTTGTATACAGCTACAATCTACATTTCTTTGAGACTCTCATTAGTAGATACATTCACTAAAGGACTTTTTATAATGAGGTTTTGGAAACTTTTTGACAAGTTGAGAATAATTGACATTTGTTTACCAACTTTAAGAGAGTAATGTAAATAGACATTAATTTATGGTAGAATATTTCTGTATGTATTTATACTATATTTATAATTATTAGGATAGATTTTATCTTTCATTTTTTTTTTCTTTCAATATATAGTTTTCGTCTTTCCTTTAACAAGTTTCACATATAAACATGAATTAACAATTGTTTGAAAAATCATCAAATAATATTTAGTTTTTCTCTTCTCCAAATGCAACCAAGTGGTCAATTATCAACATCATCTAGTGACCAACTTGGAGTATTGCATAACAAATCAACCTACTTCTTAGCTAGCACCTAGCTCACACAAGTCTCATATTCATTAATGCTCTCTTTGCAACTAAAACAACATCTTGAAAGAATGTTTGTGGTCTAACCTAACCCATGGACCTAGCATAACCTAAACAAATTGGATGATTTCAACCTTGTCCATCAATGCAAAAATAAAGAAAAATAATATTCACAATGATTTCTCAACTTCAAATTAAATCATATTTAGGTTACCATTAAAGTCACTTGAGCACTATCGTGTGTGTGTGTATATATATAGAGAGAGAGATAGAGAGTAAGGTCATGCTAACTAGTTTACATTAACAAAGGTCACAATAACTCTTCATTTTCAACATTTTAAGTAAAAAAACATGTTAATACTCCTATAAAGAACAAGAGTATATTTAAGGATGAAATGGATTGAAAAAGTCACAAGTAATACCCCAATCATTGTCCTATTGGATGAAACATGCCTTATATACTCATAGATATTCATTAAATACATATCCACAAATTTTATGAAGAGGAATGGTAGGAACATTATCTCTAGCACTCTTTTTTTTAACAATTTTTTTATTATTAACTAAAATTTATTGAAGTATCGGTGAGTCTCACTTTCTATTTTATGAGTTTTTCTCCTTTCTTAGAAGTGAAACTCACAAAAAAAAAATGTAGTTTGTAATAAATTGATATCTATGGGTATCAATAAATATTTGTTAAAATATAAAATTTTAAAAAGGGTTAAAGATATCAAACAAAACAAAAATTAAACAATTTTAAAACATATACTTATATTAAAAATAGTTTCTTTGACACCTTTTGATTTTTAAAATATACATTTTGAAACAATTTTTTATCTGTACCTTAATAACTTAAAAACTTTAGTTTGTATATAATTAGAGACATTTAAATAATTTCAAATTGCATACATTATGAGTACTTATGCCTTACTATTTTCTCACCTTGTCAATATATGGGTGGGAAAAAACCAATTTACTTTATATATGAATAATCATTAAGCTATTCAAATATAATATATAGTGAATTTATCTCTTTTAGTTTAGACTTTTTTATCATTCCCATGTATAACATGCTTGAATAATGCATTTTCTTGATGTAGACAAGGTACTTTAGCCACACCTTGAATAAACTCAATCTTGTTATTTTTAGGTTTAGTTTTTTTTTTTTTTTAGTTTAGGGACAAGTTAAAAAATAAAAATTTGATCTAAACTAAATCTAAGGTTGGATGAGGAACAACATCAAGTAACTTGTAATTAGAATTAAGATTCGCTACACTAACATGGTAACTTATCATGTGTTTATTAGAACAAACATGAAGCTTATATCCAAGATTCATGATGAATGCATCAACAAATCCATGATTTCATTACTATAGGAGTGCACTCACTCGTGATCGTGACTTAGTCATCACAATTGGAGTTAATATAGATAATAATTTTACCACCTAATTATTCACATAGGGAAGCAATAAGATAATTGTTGTCAAAATAACCTAAATTGACACAAATATGGTTGAGAAAGACTTGTAATAAAGGAGCCTAAAAAGAATTGTAAGAAAGGTGAAGATGACTAGTTCAAAGATTTTTCTCTTTTTGTTTTAAAGAAAAACACAAAGAAATAAAAATTTAAATGTTATGATCTTAGTTTAATGTATGTTATAAAAAAATAGTTAATACAATAACAAATATGAATCATAATATAATATATTAGAAATTTCATGATAAAAATATATTGTTTTCTTTTGTTTAACACCTCACTGTTTAAGCTATATTATACCTCAACTAATTTAAATTAAAATACTTATAAACATATATTTATTTTCTCTTTTATTTTACTTTAATTTTATTTTATTTATTTAATTTTTTATCACATCATTTATACATTTATTGCTTTTTCTCTCTATTGTTTTCCTTTTTATTTATTTTTTTCTCCAAATAACTCCAAAACGGAATTAATATTTATATTTTTCTTTAAGTCAAATAAACTCACTTAAGGAGGTAAAATTTCCCAAGCATCCATCTTAAAACTTAAATATAAAATATTACTTTAAAAAAAGAAAATATTTGATTTAAGAAAATATTTTTATTTATTTTTAAATATACAAATATTTATTTTTTATTTTCAAATATTTATATAAAAATAATAAAAAATATTTCTAAAAAAAATATTTTAATTGATAACTAGTTACTGCATATTTACTTGAAAGATTCTCCAAAATAATAGTATATTTAGAAAGACGTTCAACTTGGATATATGGTAATTAATAAATGTTTTTAGCTTTAAATATATTTTTATCCTATTTGGAGTAATTTTGTTTATCGTCTTTTAAATTTAAAATTATTTTATATTTTTTATATTTTAAAAATAATTAATTTTAATCTTTTATCTTACATAATTAACAAAATATAATCATATAGTCGAAAACAGAATAATATTAAAAAATTTAAAATTAATAATATTATTTAGTTTTTATTATACATAATAAATAATAAGGTCCACTTCAATGGTATTTTAGACAAACTAAAATTAGTTATTTTTTAAATATAAAATTAAAAATATTTTAAAGATAAAAAAATACACAAATACAAGTTACTAATTACATATTTAAACCATGTTTTTACTTTTGAGTGGAATCGTAACTTGACGGTGAAAGTGGATCATGGAAGAAGAAGCAAAACCGCATTAAGCCTTGAAATAAAACAAAATAGACACGGTGAGAGAAGAGCCGACACTTAGATTGCCAACCAATCAAGCATTTACTCTTGTGGATCTATTAATTTCGCATTTGCATACAAACACCTCACCAAACCGGCATTGGATTGATTGAATGCGAGCAGACAAGTCCAAAGTCCAAGCATAGGAAAAAGTTAAAGAAAAGAAGAAAACAACTGAAATAGCAACCCATCACCCAACAGAGAGAGAGAGAGAGAGAGAGTTGGGGGCAAATGACCTGACCCCACAAAAGGAATAAAACAGCCTGTGGCAGAGCTGTGAACGTTCCGTTTCACCACTCTATTATATTATTATTATAATATATTATGATGAAAACATAACATAGTTTAGAGCAATCATCAGAGAGTGCAAAGAGAGAGAGATGGGTGAGAAGCTGAATTTGTTTGGCAGTGGAAAGGCGTCGCTTCCGGTGTCGCGTTCAGACTCTGATCTAAATGAAGGAGGGCTTCGCAGACGTCTTTCTTCGCTGTCCCTGAAGATCCAAGGCAGCCCGGTGTCGTATTCCTCCTCTTGGTCATTTCCCAGATCCAAGTCCCTCTCATCCGTCGGTGACTCTGCTAGGAATTGGTGGGACTGGACTTGGGCCTGGATCCTGTCCAGGAAGCCCATCTTTGCCACGGATCTCGAAATGAACGACCAGGAAACTAAGCTCCTTGGTTCCCACAACAGGGGCACTTGGAGACATGTTTTCTATAAGCTCCGCTCTGAGATCAGAAGAATCACCACTTCAAACGCTACTCTTCCTCAAACCTACAGGACTTAATTTCTTCAATTCAAATCTATGCTTATGCTTCTTCCTTCAAATATTACTATATATTGCTACGTCTAGCTTCTGCAATTCGTTTGTTCTTTTTTTGTTTTGTTTTCACTTCATGTACAATTCTTCCATCATTATAGTACGGACGATCTCACACTAAGGCTTACGTGCATGTATAATTCCTATTCTATTAATTCTGGATTGCTATATATATCATCTTATTTTTATAAGCTCATTACGAGTTTAATTTCTGCCCTCGAAACCAAAAACACTTCTATTTTCTTTTTTGCTGTGCTCAGTGTTTAGATTCAATAGATCGAATTTGCAAATTTGTATCGATGGATGGCTAATACTCCGTTTCAGAATCCCCTCTCCCCGGTTAACATTAACATGGCACACCGGCGATAGATAGATTAGTGAATTCTAATTGTTATTATAGCTTGCAATGATCGATCCCTTGCCGTCAGATTCAATTTTCCTCATATTTTTGTCCTTTGTCATTTGTGTTTAATTTAATTTCGATTTCCACCATAACCATTCATGTCCATACGTTAGATCGAATGTTTTCGTTGAAAAAAGATGCATTAGCCACTTACTCATCGCGTAATGCCGTGGCGGTTATGATACAATATATAATATAAGATGCCTTCCACGGTTCCACCATCAATACCATACCACCGAACACGATTATTGACGCCATATTGCTTTGTTTTGTGTCGGTGCACTATTTCTTTTCTGTTTTCACATTTTGTAAATAAGAAATATATAGCTACTAAATGCATGTAAGAAAGAGCACATTTTTATATTCTTTTGTATATTATATACAAAAAGTTTGTTTGGTATATATTATATATAAAAAAAAGAATGAAGAGAAAAAAATGTTTGATTTTTTTTTCTATATGTTTGGTTAAAATTAAACTGAAAAAAATAAAATAATATTTTTTGTCTAGAAGATAAAAAATTAAAATAATAAGATTAAATGACAAAAGTATCAAATTCAGTAAAATGATACTTTCAATAATTTATTTTTGTCAAAAATAAATTTTACCAATCTAGTTGTGGAATTTAAATTTTTCATAAAGTATATTAAGTCTACAAAATTTTACACAATTCAAAATTTTACACAATTCAAAATTTAATTAATATTATATCATCTCGATTATTTTAATGGATCATACATGTCATTTAAAATAGAAATAAATAACTACTACTATATTAAATATCTTTATCTGTTTAAATTATATAAAACTGTATATATACAATCATTCTAACAATATCACATTAATTAGTGGTTCAATTAATAAAATTTACTTTTAATAAAAAGCTATTGGGAATATTATTTCATTAAGTTTGTTACTTAGTACTATTCAATTTCACCTATTATAAAAAAATAAAACTTATACGTAGTTTCTTATATGTTTTTAGTATTATTTTCTGGTCAAAATTAAATGTCTGGTCTTTAATGTAAAAATAAATTATCAAAATAAAATTTTAATTTTAATTAAAAATATTAAAAATAATTCAAAAATTACATTTAAGTTTTCTCCTTAAAAATACATGATTATACAAGAACAAGAGTATGATTGAAAATTTGTAAAACTTATTTTATTTGTATGTTTTCTTATTTTGGAAATAGAATTTTAAAAGTAGGTTTCACATTTTTTTCTCATTTTTTCTTTTTTTTTTTATTTCCAACTAAGGAAAAATATTTAAAATATATGTTTTTTTCTCTTGGTTTTTCAATATCTATTATTGTAAACAAGGTTTAAAATCTATTTGTTTTAGTTTTTTTAATGAAAATAATTTTATTTTGAACAAAATTACTTTAAAAATCATTTGGTGTGTGTTTAAAATTTTGAAAAAAATAGACTCTAAAAAATAATTTTTTATTATTTTGAATTTTTTTAAGTAACCTTTAAAAAGACTGTAATTATAACTATATTTTAAAATAAAATAAAGTAGTTTCTATAATTGTAACAAAATAAAAATAAGTAATTTTTTATTTTTATAAAATCACTTAAAAATAAATAACTTGTTTATGTATTATTAAAACCACTTTTTTAAAAGTTTAAAGATATGACCCTTATCTTATATTAAAAATCATTTACAAGTAAAATATTTTGAACGAGTTTTTTTAAAATAATTTATAAATGAATCCATTATTTTCCTTTTCACCTGCCTAGCTAATAGACAAGGGTAACCAATCATTTGGTGTGCTTTGACCAATGAACATAGTTGTGAAAGGACATGATTGTCACTTCGTACCTCAATACCCCGCACATGACTGTTTTAGAACAAGGTCACAACAATTTAGTCCAGGGATCATGATGGTCCCAATAATAATATTTTTTTATTTAATAATAAAAATATGAGTAAATATAGTATACAAATCAATAATTTATATTATTATTTAATTATAAATGATTTTGTGAATTAAGTTTGTTAATTTTTATAATAATAAGTAATTTAACATAAAATGTATAAAAAATATTTATTTTACATAATAAAAATTATAATAAATACATATTTTAAATATATAAATTATTATAATTAAAATTTAAATAAGTAATATTTTTAATATGATAATTATGTTTTAAATTAATTATAAACAATTTATATTATGATACAATGATATTTCTAATTATTAATAAAATATTTTAAAATATTAACATTTTATTTAAAAATAAAAATAAAAATATATTAAATGAGACAAAATTTAAAAATCTTTAAAAATATACTCATTAAAAAAATTTAAAATCGTTCTCATTAAAAAATATTTCTGAAAACACCCTCATAAAAAATAGATATTTTTATGCCATTAATAATTATTTACTGTGTGATTTAAATTATAAAAATATTGTGTGATTTAAATTAATGATGGTTACCCATTGAACAAGTCGTGTTTCTTAAATTTGTTAAAATTGAAGGTTGGTCCTTTCAAAACTAAGCTACAGGTTGGGGCAAATAATTGTGATTTGGGGTTTTTGTTGCTTCATCACAGCAAAGCCTTGTATGTAGAAGGACCACTTATCTTGTGGAGCTCAACTGCATTGAATAGTGACAACCCATAATCATGGAGGTGAGAAAGACTGAAAAAGAAGGGTAGGAACAAACAGTGAAAGTGCATGTAGATCAAAGTAGTGCTGGGATTAGGATGCAGGATCATATTATGGGCTCAAATGGGTGAGTGACTGTGTTGGTATTGGTAGTGGATTTAGATTTTGTCATCGTCATCGCTCAAATTGCTACAATGACCAAACATGACATCAAAAGGCTGAGATTTAACTCCAATGGTGTTAGTATGTTCGGAAAAGAGAAGGGTTGGATTTCATTACAAATATTTTGGACAGAACTACAAATAACATTTCCTGCAAGTAAAATATTCTACCCGTGTTATTTTGTTTGACATTTTATTAAATTTTTTTTTATTTTAATTATTATTTTATAATATTAATGAAACATTAAATAATTTTCTATTATATCTTTAATATTTTTTTAAAGAATAAAAAATATAAAAATATAAAAGCAAGAGAATTTAATTAATATGAAAGACAAGATATATATTAAAAATTATATAATTTTTATAAAATCTAAAACATTCATTTATTTCTTAATTTTTATATCAAAAATTTAAATGTCAAATAAAATAAAATAAAGAAAATAATAAATACATGATAAACCATTCAATGGATATTTATAGGAGCATTATAACGACCACCAACTTTCTTTCTTTAAAATTGATTTATAGGAGCATTATAATAACCACCAACTTTTTTCTTTAAAAATGATTTTTTTTTCTTCAAAATTGAATCCAGGTACATAGCAAAATTTTCTTAGAAATCATCCATCTTAAGTCACATCAAATATTAAGTTTTAGAATAAAATATATTAGATTTCTTAATTTTGAGTCAAAATAGATTACTCTCTGCACTTTAAGGATTACTTGGTAGACAAAATAAAATTCAATATAATAACTATTGTGTCCTCATGCTATTCCAAAGGAGACGTGTTAGAAATTATAAAGATAAAATAAAGTCTTTCTCTCTCCATATATAATATAATAACTAATATATATAATATAATATATAACATAAAATATATTATAAAAATATATAATATTATTATATATAAAATAAAATATAAAATAAAGTAATATATATTAATTTGTATAATATATATAACAATAATATATATTATATATAGTAATTTATATACAAGATAAAAAATATAGTTATATATATATATTAACTTTAAATATACTTATATTAGTTATTTTGTATATATAATTTATAAAAATATATAACAAATAATAACTTATATTATTATATATAATACTATAATATATATACAAAATAAAATATACATAACAAATATAATATATAGAATAATATACTAATATATATAATAATATATATATTTACAATAATTTGACATGTGAATTTAAAATATACTATTAATTATAATTTAAATAACTATCATACAAATGTTTTTCAAAAATATATTTGAATAATAATTATAATTTTAAAGAATTTATATAATTTTTATAATTATAAAAATAAATATATAAATAAAATAATATTATATAATTTAGTTAAAATTATAAAAATATTTATAATTTTTATAGTCTAAAAAATTAAACAATTAAATTAAAAGTTATTTTTTAAAAAAAAAATATAATTTTAAATAAAATAATAATTTTGTCATTTGATTATAATTATTTGTATCTTATCCCATAACTACTTTATTTACATCAATCATTGAATAGTATTAAACTTTATCATGTTTTTATCATGTTATTATATTATCTCATCTTATAAGTAAAAATAACCCTAAAAATATTGATGTTGGTCATCTCATTTTTTATGATTAGTAAATTTTTCTCCTTAAAAAAATTTAGAATACCAAGACAAAGAACTAAAAGTGACAACAAGATACTAGTCCTTCATCTTCGTATCCTAAATTTCAAAAGAAACAAAATTCACCTGTAATAAAAAAAAATATAACCAACATCAACATTTTTAAAGTATAAAGAATAAAATCAATTTTAACTAAAGATTAAAGAAACTAAACTATATTTTATCCTAAATTTTACAAGCTGAAGTCCTTAAAGATCCCCTCAACTTGCTTCAAGGAAAACCTCAAATTCGAGAGAAATCCAAAGAAAACCTTTGTGAGAAGGCCATATGGGTACGAGAACCAGCATCGTTACAAATGTTGGAAAATGTTCATTTCACTAAATATTATTTGATTAATAGTTCAAATATTTTACATCGCAATTGAATTAAACTTCATCTTAAATAATTGCTAGGCTTTTGTTATTAATTTTAAAATACAATTATGAGTAAAAACATCCAACTCTTTTCTAATTTTTTCCTTAAAAAGAAAAACCGGATTAAACACATTTGTTTGATAGTTAAAGCTTAAAAGTTTCTTTAAAACTAAAAATTTTATTTATTTGTTCCACATTAATTAGTTCATGACAAGACGGAAGAGACTAAAGTATACTTTCACCTGACCTTTTTTAAAAGTTACTTTCCCCCTTTTTCTTTTATAAAAAATAAACTAGTTAATTTTTTTTAAGAGTTCTTCTCCTTCATTTTTGAAGCTATTATTTTAAACTTACTTTCAAGTAAGTTTTAAGGTATAAAAAAGCTAGAATCATATTTGTTTAGGGAAAGAAAAGCCAGCCGGGAAATAATATGCTTCCACTGTCACTTTAACACAATGCACGTGCTCCGACATAATCCACATAGGCTTCTTAGTTTGCCCAATACATCATGTCATACGTGTGAAACTTTACATCTGTAAAATCAAGAACCTGAAAGAAAGATCAAAATCCTTCTACTTCAACTATAGACAGAATGCCCCTACATGAAAGCACAGAAAAATAGAAGACCAACTTGAAATAGCTGTAACACCCAACACTGAGGTTTACAAAGCGAGAAACAATTTTTGCACTCATACAGCACATAAATGTAACACTTGATGAGTGCTCATGCGAGAGCACCCACAATCCTGATTGTTCTTCATGGATAGGACTGGTCAGCAGGATGTGAACAATTTTTTTGTAAAGATTTAAGCTTTATTTTTTTCTTTCTGGCTTCGCTGCATACAACCTGCCAAAATTGCATACCAGAATACAGGAAGAGTGACGTTAACATTGAGTAATACAAAGTCAACAGCTATTCAGCTAATACCGTTTTGGCAAACTGCTAGGATATAAACTATCATGCAAGACAGACCTTGTTGAAATTACTGCTTACATCTAGACACAACTCTAGATGCATTACTCAACAGCAGAACCAATTTATGATTGGAACGATATTTATTTACAAAGATGTGCTTATATGGGAGTCCCACTCCCACCCCAAGTTTGGTCTTGGGGTTACATCCTTTTATATAACTACTACTACCATATGTAAAATTGCAAAAGGTTCATTAGCCAGTTGGCTCACGTACACCTCCAAATGTATGCCGATATTCTGCCCTTTTCAATTTATACTTCCATGACTCAAGCCAACCTAAAACCTCAAAATGATTTATTTTTTCATCAGGAAATCATATACCAACATATTACAACAAAGTATATGTTATAGACAAGGCAGCTCCAGAGTGCTTGGACATTTTCCTTCCCACACATGCACATTGATTAAGAATACTTACACTTGCATCTTATTGCATCTTAGCTTCACCGCGTACTTTGATAGAGACAACATTTCATATATTTTCAAATTCAGATATCAAACACGTCTAACCTCACCCAAAAAGTTAGAAATGAAACACTAAGAATGTCTGTGTTGTTTCATCATCTTTTACTCAAGAACCTTCATGAGACAGAATTATGTTTAAATTTTCATAACTAGTAAAATCATCGAGTGATAACTCTTTTATTAAGATACTTGAAAGATTGTAAATTTTTAGGACTAGACTTTTTTAAAGTGAAAAGTGCATTATATAAAGGGTAAATGCGTAGTTATAACCATTGATTGAAAAAGCAACAGTTAAGATTTTAACTTTATAATTGTCATGCATGTTTACGTATTTTATATCAGATTTTAACTTAAAACCAATTGATGATAAGTGAGGTTGTCTAACAAATATATAGACTACACCTCAAGAATTGAGATAGGTAATGTGGGCCTTCCCAACACTCTCCATCCACAGATGTCTGCCAGAACAGACAATGATCAAGATACCTACTAAAATAGGTGATTAACTAAGATGGGTTATGAATTCTTATATCCTGTCAGATTTCAGCTCAAAACCAATTGACAATAAGTAAGGTTGTCCAACAAATATATAAGTTGTACCCCAAGAATTGAGGCAAGCGATGTGGGACTTCCCGACATTTTATCACACTATCAACCATTGATTGGAAAATCAATGGTTATAAACTTTAGTCCTAGTGCATCTGAAACTTTAGAGGAGCTAAAGCTAAATTCTTAATTCGGTTTTCTTCCTCCCCCTCTTACACCTACCCTACACAGAATCTGAATTTGTTCTTTCCATCTATATTCATAAGAACATTATTAACCTTTCACTCTCTGTCAATATTTCTAAACACAGACATAAAAGGCACTCATAATTGTAAGCAGCAAAAGCACTGGCTGAAGATTAACTGAAAGGAAATGTTAAATTGGAGCTAAAGAAATCATCGCAGTGGGATCTAACAAGCAATGATAGGAAAAAATTTGTCATCCATTATGTTTGAGGGTATTGACTAATTAGAGAAATGATCAAAACAAAAAGACTAAATAGAGAAGTGCTCGTTTGGTAAATTATGTTGCCACTAAGATGATTACAAGAACCTCTTGAGGGATAAATACAGACAAACAGTTACTAACAGAAGTACCCTGGAATAGATTGGAAGACAGTTTATATTTGCCTTGAGACAATGATGTTACCCTTTTGCAGTGTTCTTTGGTCATCAAACATTATCTAAACCCACTGTTTCCATAGAGGACCACCAATGTCCTGTTAGTTGATAGTACGATTCTAACACGTATTCCAAAAGTGTCATTAGCCTCCTTTTGGGGTGCAAGAATCCAATGAATGACTCATCTTTTTCAATTGATTTGACGGGCCATCATTAGAAGAATGAAACCATGTACAGAAGTATCTGCTAATGAATAAGCAGATACAACGAAATTTGGGGCACTTCAAATTCCAAAACATCAAATTCAATTCAACGGCCCCACAGGATGCTTTACAACGGTTGATGCTAAAATGTGAGCAGAACACAAGAAAATATTGGATACTAAGCAAATGAGACCCATATAAATTGGGAAATAAGGCGTGAAATGTCATGAAGCGGTAACTGAACTTCACTCAAATTATTTTGGGTTCTTAGCTAAATGATGACTTCTTGTGTATCAATGACTCGGAACTCTAACTTCTGAGAGTGAGAGACTAACGTCTATTGCCTATATGTCTATTCCAACCACTAGGGATGGCCTACCACATAATATTAGCAGTATGTTGGTGATTGCAGGACATACCATGTGTGATGCCTTTCGACCATTAACATCTTAAAATTTATAGTATATAAAGTGGGCATATAGCATTTTATACAGGGGATAAGTTCTATTTTACCCAAAGACATAAGTACCTGTACATAATGAGCACAACCGGAAGCTATTGAGCACTTGGTGCATCTCTCATGCTTAAATTCAGACTGTTGCGCATAGTCCTCCTACCAATTCCAGGGTTGCCTTTTTGCATCATGGCAGCAAATTCACCATAGTCAATCCTTCCATCCTAAAACAAAAGACATGAACATAATCATGAAGCATAATTACACAAGAGGGTGCATGAACTTAATTCAATTAAATATTGGTAAGCGAAAAAAAAATCATTCTTGTCAAATTATTAGAATTCAGGCATTTGATATTTAAAGTGTATTTAAGGCATTATATAGTTTTGATTAATTAATTATTTTTCAAAAATACAATATCTTTGATCAGAAAACGGTTAATCGATAGATCAAGCATAGGTCCAAAGTCCTAACTGCATAGTGCATACTTCTTCATGGTGCCAAACCCTATCATCCAGATAGGAACCTGAAAATATATTAAAGGAAAACATCTAAAATCCCCTTTTCTGTTGCTGATAGCAAGATATCATTCTCATATGGGAATTCATACAAGAATAGAGAAGAAAAGCCTCAGAAAACAGAAGAAATGTAGAGATACTGCAAGCAGTTCAAGGCGCTTGCTACCTCCCATCCTAAACCTCGCTCACAATTGCCTATCTTTCCCCACTCCTCTCTTCTCTCTCTTTCTCTCCTTCCCATTCCCATTAACCAAATCTGTTTCCTGCCCCCACCTGCCATGTGGGCAGGTTATTACAATGGACCCTCATCATGTGTTGATCACAATTCCCTCAACGTCCACTACTTCCTGGTTGCTATTCCCTTCCTTGCTACTGTACACTAACACATTAACATCTAGTTTACATATGTAAAAATATGGTTAAAACAAAAAGCTTGAAGACCATCTGCTATCACAAGTGCTTTTAGTAACAGAGGAGTACTAAGTACTAACAACACACTCTTTTCAGAATATTTCTATTATTGAATAAATTTCATGTAGGTCCCACTAAATAGTGATCAAACTATTTAGTGGGTCTCACAAGAAATTCACCAAATAATAGAAAGAATGTTGGAAAGAGTAAATTGCTAGAAATTGTCAATATTAGTTTTCACAAAAATTATGATTATGATAATTAATTAGTATAACTACATAATTCTTGTAGCAAATAATACAAGAAATTAGTACTAAAGCAGTACAGCATATTTTTATTTTGGGAGGGGGGACCAGGTGATGCCAAGTGTTACTCCAATTAGTACCTATAGAGTTATATTTGCAAGGTCATAGTCAATTGCAACAGCTAAGCAACTTTGGCAACAATAGTTATCCAGAACTATTTATAGTCGAACATTTTATCATGTGTCTTTGAGTTTGACTATCACAACATAGTCTCAGTAATAAAATATTCAAACAATTAGCATATCCCTAATGTTTTGAATATAAACTAATCACTGTCATTTTTCTATTTCTTTTTTGAAAATTTTATGAGTATATATAGTTTTTACAGCAATTATTATAATTTATCTAGAACACTGCATATGTATTTCAAAAAGAGATATACAAGCTTCCCTTAGTATGCAAAAATTTTAAAATATATTTTTTTTTTAATTGCTACCACCTACCAGAACAATTTAAATGTAATATATGTTGATATTGATTAATTGGAGCTCAGAAGTAGTTTTAAGGATATAAACTCCTTGCAGTATTAAGATGTTAGATAACAAAATTCTTGTTGCTTTGAAACAAAGTCCAGTTAATGCAGGATAAATGCAAACTAATATTGCTTACAATATGTAAGCATTCTTTCACTAAAGAACAATTTTGATTTCCAAATAAAAACCAATTTAAGGTTAATGCAGTACAGAAAAATTGAAGACTAAAAGCCCAGTCTTTTCAGGAGGATATATATAATACTATACTGTAAGATCTTCTAACAGTAACTTCTAACACCCTACAAGGATTTCCTATGTGAATGTATAGCACAGGTCTGAAAAACTTACATTATCTTGATCAACTTCCCTAATAATATCTTCAAGAAAAACATCAGTCATGTTATGTTCTGCACAAGCTTGTTGAAGTTCATCAACTGTAATATAACCGCTACCATCCTTGTCAAAATATTGGAATGCTGCAATGAGATGTTCTTCACGTTCTAGTTTGTTGAGATGAACTGTTGCAGCAATAAATTCCCCATAATCTATGGTTCCACTTTTGTCCACATCAGCCTGAAACAGCTCAAACATTTTAGCTGGATGGGACATGATCAAAGATTATTTAACATGAATACAAGATGCAGGTTATAAGAAATGGAATCATGTATGTAAAAGATGACTGATTAGTCCCTGGTTTTCTACAGTAGCATCACATTTTAAATATGCTTCAATAATGTGATGCCCAATGTCAACTCCGCTGTCAAAGTAACAAGTTCCCAGCAAATAAAGAACCCCTGTAACCTACATAAGTTGGAAATGAGTCAACATCTTTTACCAGACCAATTCCCAACATACATCTTTTACCAGACCAATGTCAACCCCTGTTTTTTATTTTATCTTTTACCAGACAAAGTCTATGTAAGGGCAAGGGAATGTCTATGTGCATTAAGCTCCAGTCAAATGCACCGATGAATAGCAAAGCTCAGTACCACAGAATTTCAGCCTCCTTACCATTGCCAAATCTTTAAAACCAAACCATAAAATATTGCTTGAGTACAGTGGCATACCCAGTGTGATTAAAAAATTACAAAAAGATTGCTACAAAGAAAGGTTTTGCAATGAAGAAATAGGTGTTGCAGCATTTCTTAACTTGAGTCTTGAAATGCACATGAAACCTATGTCAAGGGAATGATGTATGGGGTATACGAATCTGTAAAAAATCATTCCTGTTAAGAACTGCTGGTCAGACAAAGGAAATCTTATAGGGAGTTGTGGATTTCCAGATAGGTTTGTTGAGAGATCTTTGATGGTAATAGACAAGGGTGAAAATACGCCAAGCAGCTTTTGAGGGGCCCACAGCTCAACCTCTTTTTACCCTAGTGGCAGCCTAGCATATTTATCAAGCAAGGCATGCTTAGGCTTTTAAATCTAGTCAACTAAGTAGGTAACGCTTATACCTTCAAGAATGCCATTTGACCTGATTTAGTAGCTTATTTATTTGTCATTTATACATATAATTAAAAATATATATATTAATATGATTTATTTATTTATTTTATAGACAATAATATAATTTTGTTAAGATGTTAGGTATTTTTGAAACCTACTAAACCTAAGGGTTTGTTTGGTAACTTAGGCTTGAGAAAACATAAAATGTTTTCATTCCTATTTTAACAAATAATTACAAAAATGCCACCTGTACAAATCTTTGAAAACAGGAAATAAAGTAAAAAAATTATGATTTTTGTAATTATTAGTGAAAACAGGAAATAAATGCACCAAACAATTTTATCAAACTAAACAGATCCAAAGTGTATTGACCTATTTAAAGGTCTATATGCAATGTAGATTGTTAAATAGACTTTCAAGCCAAGCTAGACTTCTACGTTTTAACAAAAGGCTAACTAACTAGGCCAGAGGGGGAAAGAAAGAAAAGGCCTATGCAGATAATAGACCAAACAAAGGGAAGTGATTTCACAAAACAGAGCTGACCTATTTAAGCAAAGTCTGGCACTCAGGCCTAGAATATTTCTGCCCCAAGTTAGGGGATAGAGTACTAAACTACAAGAGGCATTTACAAGAGAATAAATCAGTGGAATCCGGATTCCAGTGTATTTTATCAACACTAGCTTAAAAGTGAATGGACTCAAGCAAAAGCATAAGGGATAGAAACTCAATCACCTCTTTATCACTCAAGTTTTTGCAAGAGTGAAGATCCCATTTCTATTCAACTTAAATGAAAGATAACTGTTTTCATTAGTAAAATTTAAAAAACTACTGAGATCCATACACCACTCCCATATGCCAAAAACAAACATTCCTTTACTAGCATGATAAATAATTAATAGAGAATGAAAGATATTAAACAGCATTATAAATAAAGAAGTGTACCTCTGCTTCTTCCTAGCATACGAAATAATCAAAAGGGAATAAAACATACTTAAGAGAAGTATGAACAGAATAAGTTAAACATTATGCGTTCATATCAAAACCATAGCATTTGTCTTATGCAACAAGCATATCTACTAAGTATATATCAGTAAACGTCTTATTATTTACTGCATTAACTTTTTTATTTTACCAAATAGCAATAGTATCTAAAATGATAAATTAATGTGGATCTTTGAACCTAAAGGACATAACAATAGCTTATTTAATAGACATGCGTGAATTAAAGCTTTTGCTATTATTTATAAATTATTACTAAAAATATATAAAAATAAGAAAGTTGATTTCTTATCATCAGTGGTTATCAATTGCACAACATCATAAACATAAACTGGTGACTTAACATAATACAACACTTTAACCTTAAAACATCCCAAACTCAAAAGCCAACTAAGCCATGGTCCATTGACCCAATACATATTTATTTAATTACTTAAATACCAAATCCTCTTTCAATGCTTGATTCTTGAGTTATGTACTCAACATGTGACCAAGATACAAAGTACAAGGAAATATATAAGGAAATTTAAAATATTATATTCCAAAAAGAATAACTAAATAAAAATGGAAGTACAAACACAAAATACAAAAAAGAATTTTTTCACAGAACCAACAACCTACCGCTTCCATAAGATCACGTATTTCTATATCCTTAAGGGTAGACCCATATCTTCTTAGACCAGCTTTGAGTTCATCAAAAGTGATTGCACCACTGTTATCAGTATCCATAGCCTGAAACATTTCCCTCAAACCAGCAATCTCCTCTTCGGATAGACTTTCAGCAATTACCTAAAAATAGTATAATAAGCAATTATGACTACAGTTACCTAGTTTCAGACAGACAAAAAGATAATGATGAGGGAGAACTGAAAGCAAAGAGTAAGTGTGGAAGCACAATAAAGTGAGTGAGGTTCATTTGGCATCCAATAAGTGCATGATAGTAACTTGACTCCACAAAGGCAATAATAGCAATTATCTTTCTTAAAATTTGAGCTTAGTACCTAACTCAATCTCACAAAACTAACTTGTAAGGTGAGGACTGTCTAAGCTTTATAAGCTCTATTTAAGCCATATTTCTAGTCAATGTGGAACTAAATACCACCTTTGAGGCTGCAATTAAGGCAGTCCCCAAAGAAGCTGCAATTAAGCCGGGCTAGAGATGACCACAATTAAGGCGATTTTCCAACAATCTTTTTCATAACAATGTATAAGCTACATTCATACATAATCTAATATTCATTCATCAATTAGCTTAACTTACTCGCAGAGCCATCTTCTTTAGCTTATTCATTGCAGAAAACTGTTTGAGACGAGAAAGAACAGCAGGATCCAGTGCCCTGTCAGGGGCAACTCCATTTTCACATATCCAAGGATGACCTAAACAGGAACAACAAGGCAAAAGTAACATCTTCAGACAAACACATTGAAAAACAATATTTTGAATATTTTCAAAATTTAATCCTTAAGTTAAGCTGGAATTTGCTTTTGAGGATACATCAACATCCAAGTAAATATTAGTTTAGATAGGAGGACTATTTCTTCCTGGGTGAGTCTGCTATAGATGTGGCAACCCCAGTGAGACTTTCATTACCTATTGCGTCTTTAATAATGAAGATAACTTAAAAAGTTTGAGTAGCACAGGGAAAGCCAATTTATAATGTTCAGCCCCTCATTACATCTATAGTAACATCCACTGAGTAACCATAGTGAGTTAGTGACAAGTACAAAAGGGCAAAACAACTATGCTTTTGATATCAGGATGGTCCTTGCTTATAGTAAGTATAGTAGAAAAAAAAAAAAACGATGAACATACACAACACTTGGTGAGCAGTCAACCGTTCTGAAGGCCGAGAACACAGCATCTTTCTAATCAGATCTTTTCCACTGTCAGATATTAGAGGCCAAGGATCCGAGTCAAAATCTATATGTCCCTTCAATACTGCATCAAATATACCCTGCTGGGTCTCTGGGCTCCAAAAGGACAAAACTTTCAGTGATGACATAGATGAAGGATAGGAAATCAATAGAGTATTGGCAGTGAGATATACCTGCCCAAAATGGTGGCACGCCACTGAGCAATATGTACAGTATGACACCTGCTGTCCACACATCTGCTTCAGGCCCATAATGCTTGAGGAGGACCTCAGGAGCAACATAGTACGGGCTGCCAACTACATCAGTGAAAACTTGACCTGAGGCAGAATGGTAAATGAAGATATAAACAAACACTATTAGTATTAAATGGTGTTCCTTAAACAATAACAACTAAATATCCTGAATGGGAATAGCAGTAAAGTTCAAGAAATTATTATTGGAAGACAGTATGCTAAATTAGACAGAGCGATTTTTGCAAATTCAGAAGCATAGAAGAAGATAAAAAGCATGCAATTACGCCATACAAATGTATTCAATAAAATACAAGTAATGATGTCCTAACTAAAAAAAAAGTAGAGGGAGATAACAATATAAAGAGGGGGAAAAAAGCAGAGTAAGGAATATTAGTTACCAGGTTTGAAGAAAACGGAGAGGCCAAAGTCAATTGCTTTAAGAGAGAAATCATCATCTTTATTGACCAACAAAAAGTTTTCAGGTTTGAGATCTCTGTGCATAACCCCAAGGGAATGGCATGCCTCAACAACCCCAACAATGATTTTGGTCAACTCTGCAGCCTTCCTCTCGGTGTAGTGGCCCCTCTGGATGATGCGATCAAACAACTCGCCTCCAGAACAAAGCTCCATGACAATATGAACATAGAGAGGATCCTCATAAGCACCCTTGATGGTGACAATGTTCTTGTGACCAGCTAAATGATGCATTATCTGAATTTCCCGCCTAACGTCCTCAACGTCCTCCTTGGAAATCAACTTCCTTTTGGAGATGGATTTGCATGCATATTCAATGGAGGTAGAATTTTCGGTGCATAAATAAGTGGTACCAAACTGCCCCTGCCCCAATTTACGGCCAAGAGTGTACAGATCACGAATGTTGGGAGTCTTGTGGCCCAATACATAATATGCTTGGTTGTCGAGGCCTCGGCGCATGATGGCGTCTTTCTTGGAGTTGAAAGGTAGATTGAGATTGTTGTTGATAATGCTTTCTGAAGAATTGGGATTTTGTTTTGTTGAGTTGTGTTCGGAGTCAGAGGGATCAGAATGGGTGGTGCGCTTGGTGTGGTCTTCGGGCTGGCTGAAGCCCTGAATATATTTCCCTTTCAAAGATCCACGGCATGTGTTGCCCATCAAACAAACCAATTATATATTCATCCAACGATCTCTCATCAGCTTAATTAGCTTCCCTTTTCTCTCTCTTTTGTGCAGCGCTGCGCTCACAACACAACACAAAAACAATTCCAAAATTGAAACAAAACAAACATCAAACCACTTCCCCCCTTCTATTCACATCTAATCTAATCGCAGAAAATAATAAACGAAATACATAGATATAATGAATTAAGCGTACCAGAACCAGAAGGTGAACGAGTGAATGGAAAAAGGAGGATAATCGCTTTCCTTTCACTTCTCTCTGCTTCGACAGATCTCCACAAAATTAGTTTCCGGAAAATATTTCTATTTTTTTTTCTTGTTAATTATAGGATGGATGGATGGTGATGGTATTGTAATTTTGTATTGGTTCCTGCCGAGAAACATCGGAGGTCAGTGCTGACCAGCTACGCCCACTTCTCTCTGTTGAATTTTCAATTATATATCACGCGGCTTTCTTTTTCTCTTTCATTTCCTTTTTTCTTTTTTTCGGTTCAATGCATCCGCGATCAAAGAGGACCAAAGTCCAAATAAAGAAACACCAAATTACCTTTTGTTATGCAGCCCTGTTTTACTAATTACACTGTCCATCTAAATTTTGTAAATTTTATTTCCTAAAATACCTATGAGTAATACAATAATCATCCTTGACCAATTTTTTTTTCTCATATTACAGCACCATCCCTCCTTCTTTTAGTCCATAAATGAGGGATTAATAAAAATATTTATTTTTTAAAACCTAAAAAATTATTCTATTTACATAAATTAAAAATATATTTAACTCAAGATATTTAATAAAATATCAATTTATATTCCTGCATAATATTTAAAGTTATTGCAACTGAATAGAAGAAAATGTTTGTTATTTTTAGACCCATTAGTTAGCATGTGGTTAGTAATCTAGGTTAGATATTGTTTCATAGCAGTAAAAGTTGTTTTTATCCAACTAGTTAATTTAGATTTTAGAAAGGATTAAAATAGTTAGTTTTTAAAGTATTTTAAAATGTTAGTTTTAATTTCTATAAATATTTTATATGTTTTTAGTTTTTATATTTATTAAAAGTGTTAAAGTGATGTGGCTTTAGAGATAAGGAAAAGAAGAATAAAGGAAAGAAAACTTGAGTTCTCCATAAAAGAAGAAAGAAAACGAATAGGATGTTTTGAAAATAACATTAAAGTCCTCAATATGTTCTAACAATTAGGTAGTTTAAGTTATACATATGAAAAGACAACAAAACAAAAAGTTTATTATCATTTATATCCTGTATTGTATTTTTATTTTTGGATTGGACTGTCTTGTTATAGTAAAGTCCAACCTTTGATTCTGACATTTCTCTTAAATATAGATATCTATTATTTTTGCACTCATATTTGTTGTTTTCAATATTTTTTTAATAAATTTCAAAATATCTAAAATATTATTTTCCTTTCCTCTTCTCACCGGACCCATTTGCATTTACTTACCCTTTCCTAGTTTCTTTTTCTCTTAACATTTATCCTCTTATCTCTTCCTCTCTCCCTTGAAACCTTATGTTTCATCTACATCATCTCTTCTAGTAATTTTCACTTTTTTTTCACAGGTCATGAACAATCTAAATACTAGCCTACAAATTAGTTTTCGGAAACATAGAACAATACACTTAAGAATGTCACTCAATTTCGAAAGCCTTTTAGTAACCTTCTGAAATCTAATTTTTCAAAATGATATTATACATCTTGAAAACTAGTGGTTTAAATAAAACCCTCCAATTTCTTTTTTAGAACAATGCAAAAAACTCTTTTTTTCCTAAACAATGGAATAATTTTATTCAAATAAGATTGTAGCTCTTTCACTACGAGATAACACAATAACTTGTTTTCATTTTCTTTTAAATTTACTAGAGTTTAATTTTGATATATTGTCAGTAAAAAAATCATATTATTAACCGATTAAAAATTATACTAAATATGATTTTTTAAATAATTACTACAAAACTCAACAATCTTATCATTAAGAGTAATTTGTGATTGGACGATCATATAAGTTTTTTAAGTACATTATAATTATTTTTTTCTACATTAGCTAGTCATGCTTCATGGTTACCATGTATGTTTTTCGAGAAAAAAAATATTCCTCTTGAAATTATACACTTTGAAAGGACAAACACAGAAGGAGAATATTGAAAAATGATAGTTTGATTAATATAACTGATGTATTATAATTTTATGAGTTTAATTTTGTTCATATCAAAGTGTATGAAACAACATAACACCTACTTAATAAATTTATAAAATTCTCACAATTACTTGAAGCAGAAATGAAAAAAAAAATTAATAAATAAATATCTTTAAAAGTATAAATTATATTTTGAATTTATAATAAATAATTTAATTATGATACAATAAATAATTTGATTATGATATAATTTCATTTTATTTTGAATTTATAATAAATAAAAATTAATAACTTTTAAAATGTATTAAAATTTAATTTAAAGATAAACATAAAAGAAAATAAATTGAAATGAAAAAAATCAAGTATAAATATACAACCAAGAAAAAAAAAAGGATATTTTGAGAAGGTTGACCAATAATTTTTTTGGGAAATACACATTTAAAAAAGAAAATTTATTGAAAATATCTAATTGAAAATAGCTAGTTGAACTCTTTTTTTTTCTTTTTTTTTCATAAATACGCTTTGGAATATGTCCTTGATAAGTGTATTAGAAATACAATTGGAATAGAGATTTAGTCAATTCTCCATATTTTTAGCTTTATCTTGTGCTATTTTATTTTCTCTATCTTTATCTCACTTAAATAAAAAATAAACAATATTAGAAAGTAATAGAAACATACAAGATTGAACCACAAATAATTGAGAGTTCAAGCTATAATTTAGCCTTCTCCATGTCTTTCGCAAGCCCTCCACTAATAGGCCTAAAAGGTAAAACACACAAAAAAGAATTAATTTAATATCTAATTGTCTTAAGGAAATTGAAAGTTCAATTCTACACCAATAAACAATTATGAAATAAAATACATTTGTAACATGATTAATGATTGTTGTATGCATGGAAAGCATGCATATACTCGGATAAACATCTTCCCTAAAACCAAATGGTGTGATGATACAATGATAATAAGAAACAATGTGCACTACAAGCACATTTTTCTATGGTTGATCCATACAAAAAGAAACAAGAAATAATATTGTACCAAAAAGACAATGGTTCTCTTCACCCAAAACAAGACTATTAAAAGCTTAGCATGAAAATCAATAATTTGTGTCAAAATTTTTTGGACAAATTACAATTAACAAGTGAGATACACATTTCATAAAAAAAAAAAACTTACAAAATTTTTGCTAAAACTATCCCGATACTAGAATTTAACTGAAAACATTTCATTTAGATTCAACTAAAACTAAATTATTTCTTTTAAATTATTAGTGAAAACATTAGATGAAAACAAAAAATGGCTTTTTAACCAAACAAACTATAAAGGTTTTAGTTAAACAAAGCATTCTACACACATGATACATGTAAGAACTTTCAAACACATTTTCAACTTCTCCAATCTTTAGTTGATGGAGAAACATAGAAGTTATATGTTCTAAACTCCAATTCACAATGTACACCTTATATTAGCTTCAAAATAAGAAGAAAACAATAGAAGCAAAGCAAAGATGAATTGCTTCTTTTCTTGCTCCAAAATTTGCCATCCATGGAAACCTTCATTCCATGTCTGTAACTGTTCTGAATCCTAAAGTCTTAACAAGGAGGGAATAAAAAATGGATTAATGATGACAACCTAATGCTTTGACTATCGAAATATGATAGAAATATTAAGCCAATCTTTACTTGATAGTATTGGAATAATAAATGGATCACTAATGGCCATGTGGTTAAATCCTAACTAGGACAAGGATTCTTTATCATGCTTCTTGGAGAGGATTTCTTGGTGCTAATATGGTGGCACGGTCAGATTTTGGTTTTGCATCCAATTCTCAATTTGTTGCTATATTGGGGTTTAGGTTTGGTGCAAGTGCAAATGATTTAGGTTGATGCAAATAATTGTGCTTAAATTGGTCCTAATTGTATGCACTCTATTGATCAATATAGGTTTCTGGTTGGTATTGTGATGCATATGCACATGGACGAGTGAAGATTTAGAACCAAACTAAGACAATTTTCATGTTTCTTCATCAATGGAAGAGTTAAGAAGAACCTAAAATGTGTTTGGAAGATCATATATAATATGCATGTCACATGCATATTGGGAAAAAATGTGATGCCAAAGATCCAATATGTCATGTAATCAATTCTAGTTTTAATAATAAAATATTATTTTTATTTTCATTATCATAGTTTACTATTTGATTAAATAGTTGATTTGATAAGGTCTTTGATTAAAATTTGAGACTTGTTATCATAATCTAGACTATAATAATGCACATGTGAATGTGATTATTAAATTGACTCAATTGAGGATTCTTAATATTTAATATTACCTTAAATTGTCAATGGAAAATTCTCAAGAAAAAATGTATTAATGTCCTTTAACATGAGATTATCATAGTAATTAAAAAGTTATTTTTTCATATTTTGATCCCGAACATCTAATACTTAGAGCATTAGTTAAATGGATGGACATTAGATATAGTTAAATACTTGTAGGATTAATGTTAATCAAAAAGGAATCCATCAACTCTTAGATAATGAGTTTAAGATATATGATAGAATTAATACTTTGCTCAAGACAAATGAATGAATGAAGAAAGAAGTTTCTTAAGTCTTTCACATAATAAATATAGGGTTAACTTATTAAAATTTGATATTTATATTATACTATAGAGTTAACTGAAGTTATAAATGATTGAAGGAAATATTATGGAATTCTTCTATTGTTTCTAAAAAGTAAAAGACATTACTTTGTACTATTCTGACCTTAGGAAGTATTGCTAGATGTCTGCATTGATTAGTAAATTAATTTGATTAATTTACTATTAGCTTAGTATTGAACCTATGAGTTCACACACAAACGATTGTGTCTGTTAATATTTATTAAAATAATTATTTTATTTGATAAATTAAATTAAATAAATTAGTTTAAACAAATAAATTTTTCTACATGAAATATTATTATATTATTTGCTAACACCCAAAAATAATTAATATAAATATCTTATTGTCATGGAAGTTGTCCACAAGAATATTTGTCAAAGTAATTGATAGCAAATAGGTGGTGCGAGTATTTGGTGTAAATATTCAAAGCAAATATTTGGTATAAATATTTGGTGCATATATTTGATATGAATATTTTGTGCAAATATTATGTGTGAATATCTTGTGTAAATATTTTGTGCAAATATTTGGTTGAAGTAAAATTTATGTTTGAAAGATACAATATCTTGATATAGTCAAAATGATTTCAAATATTATTTGAAAATTGAAATAGTAATAAACTAAATCAGCTTGTTAGATTGAAAATTATTTTTTATAGTGTCTTGATACCATGAAAAAATGATGAAGGCTTTTTCATCTTATTCATTTCTTCTCTTTAACAATCTAATAATCATTAGAGGTTACTTTATGAGGTTTTGCTAATCAAACAATTGATAGGAAAGATTGCTCTCGAGGTGGATATGATGTAGTTAACGTAATTAAAAAAAAATTAAAAGCTTCAAAAATTGATATTCGAGTACACAAATTCTAATTTTTCTTGATATATATTATAATATATTTTAAACTTGAAATGATCTTTTATTTTGTTATATATGTTATGAACATTGTTTTAAGAAAGAGATTTTTTTTAGAAATGTATATCTCACGGTGATAAATTTAAAATATTTGAAACTACTACTACTTACCATGGAAGAAGTGTCATCCACCAAAAAAATAACTTAATAGAAATACAACCTATATCAACATGTATCTAAATTATGATTGTACAAGTATCAACTTCTATATCACAAGTCATTTTGTGGATGACACTAAAACACAAACTTTGAATATTGACAAAAAAAAGTCATATTACTACTAAAGTATAGTGAAATTGAAACATAAATTCACTTAAAGCCCACAAAGCACTTTTATTGAGTCTTACTACAAAGTAACAACTAGACCTAGAAGAATGATTCAAACAAGAAGACTTTTAGTGACCAAATTAGTCAACCCAATGTTCTTGATAGCTTAAGAGTTAACAAGACAAAGAAAGTTAATATGATCGATTTTTCTTATTTTAAATGAATCAAGATATAACATGAAGGTCCTACTTGCATGACAAATTCAGCCTTTTTATTATAAATATTAGTAATAACATTGTTAGCAGGGTTGAAAATTGTAGTGCCAATAGCACTAACAATATAGGTTGCTAAGCATGTCACACCAAGTTGTTGTGTTGTAGAACAATCATTCTTTCTTTTATGCATGATATTGCTATATATTGGGTCCACCAAATTCTCAAATGTCGAAAACATTACGATGTTAACTATCAAATCAAAATTAAAAAGCACAATATATAACATGGCAATGATTATGATGTATGTGTGTTAAAAAGTACTTGATAATAGTGACAATATAGTTTTGTTTTGTATTCAATGATATGTTGCTACAACATTTAATGAGTTTGATATATCTTTTAGTTGTTAATATAGCCCAAACTCAATAAATGATGTTTCAATAAAAGATTAGATGCTAGTACAAAAAGGTTTTAGGTTGACATTAAAATTAAACTCATAATCATATAGTAAAGTTTTAGCCAAGAAATTTGAGGTTACAAGGAGTATTGGCAAGTAGAATATTCCCTTTGATACTCTTCCCAACACACTTATTCCTATTAGTTGAAATTCACATGGACTCCACTAGTTTGGAAATGGGATTCACCAAATGAAGAATGAGACCTACATATTTTGTAGGATCCACATAGAATGCACCCAATAGGTTGTCAGTTAGAGAGTGTTGTGTTGTTAGCAATTTTCTTCAGGTTATATGAATGAATTAATTGTAAAATTATAAGCTGGAAAAAGAGTCCATGACCCAGTTCTTCTTTATAAGGAGAAGATCAGCACAAATTCCACAATTTCAATGTTAATATGATAATTAGCCCAATGTAAGGAGTCATTGCATTGTTGATCATTATAGCACCTCACTTAGAACCCCGAATGATGCAATTCCAAAATAAGGGTGAAATATAAATATGATCTCAGACAAAAGAACCCCTTAAGATAATTGACTGATAATACAACAGGGAAGTTATTAAAATCAACAATGGTTGACCAAAGGGTGGTGCATAAATTGAAGAACAAAATGTCTTACAAAAAATAGTTGAGAAATAAAATTATTTACCAAATACTTAACGATAAAATGGTAAAATAAGTATTGGGGGTAAACAAAATAAATACTTTACACATGCAATACAAGAGATCTTTCAAGGAAGATTGCGACTCCATATTGGAATAAGCCTTAAGGAAAAACTATAGATAAGATAACTCATAACTCGTAAGGGTATGTAATGTAAGCCTAAGTAGAGAAGAGAAGGAATGAAAAAGAAGAAGTTATGTGGTTTACTTTACTCGACAAGACCTTTAGTTTTTCTATACTAGTGAAAAGCTATAAAGTAAACTCGTCGTGAAATTAGGGTGGATCTAAAGACAAAGCTTCGAAAGGAGAAAAAACACATCAGCTAAAGTTTGAGCAAATGAATTATTGAGAAAAAAATATGAAATCTTTGTTATAATCCACCAAAACATCGAATAGGGTGGCAAGCCTAGATAAAATACTATTATATTTAATTGGATATACCTAAAACAAATTTAGTAACCAAATCAATAATCTATGTCTAGTTTAGTCAAATTTAATCAGAACAATTGAATTCATGGAGTAAGAAACATCAAAAGGAAAGGAGTTATGGCAAGATAAGTAGTGCTCAAACTAAGTATACCTCCAAGGAAGCAAAACTTGTAATACTCATGGGAATGAGACAAGATATGTGACTCTTTTTTTGTAGAAGTGTCAAAATTAGGCACAATTGAGTTATGTTATTTGGATTTAGATGAAAAGAAAAAATGTAAATTAATAATAATTTGTATTTAATTTAAAAGAGAGAGAAAATTTATTTATTTTAAATAATTTTTCTTTATTTTATATTTAACTTAAATTTCATATTTTCATCTATTTTTCTCTATCTCATCTTTTATCTCTAAAACAATTAAAAAATTAATCTAGTTATTTTCTTTTGTTTTATGCTTAAGTATTTTAGTATTTCTTTGTTACTCATCATCGTGAAATGCATTATTTAATTGGTACAAGATTTTTTTTAATTTAATCAATAAGTTTAAATTCAAATTTTGAGCATGAAGAGATTATAAGTTGTTCAAATCAAAATACTTTTTTTTTTAATAAAAGAATAAGAGTAAAGTCCAATACTAAAAAATGAATCTAAAAAGAAACTACTCATAAATTAGAGACCCTAAGTATCACTAGACAAGAATATAAACAATTCCCCTAAAGGATTAAGCATCACCCTCTTATCAAAAGTTGTCAAATATAGGATATAGTTAGTAAACCATTAAACACATTTGTTACTCTTATGATGAGTGTGCTCGAATCTGGTAGTCTAAGGGTGTTCTTTGATGATCTTAATTCTCTTAAGAAAGTTATTATTAGCTGCAAAGTGATGCTTGATAAGGCAAAAGATAACGGTCTAAAAGACACTACCTAAAGTCACTTTCCTAAAACTATGACTCCAAGCTAGCTTTAAACAAATAACAACTTCCTTAGTGTATGCTTGATAGGCATCACACTAACTTGGTCTCTTTGCATAACTAAGCAGCCACACACAATATTTTCTATAAAGAATCTTCCATCATGAAGGAGGGGAAGACTATCATACCACATTTCTGTTCGTACTCAAAAGAATTTAGTA
This sequence comes from Mucuna pruriens, assembly GCA_025330945.1. Taxonomy (NCBI): domain Eukaryota; kingdom Viridiplantae; phylum Streptophyta; class Magnoliopsida; order Fabales; family Fabaceae; genus Mucuna; species Mucuna pruriens. Next base: position 1,279,342 of record JAENHJ010000256.1, read on the forward strand.
TTATATATTATTTTAAATTTTTGTATAATCAAAAGATTCAAATAATTAATTTAATTTACAAAATTGACTTATTTCTTTCTTATTAATTTTTTTAAAACTTATTTATGTAGACTTAAAAATTCAAGTTTATAAATAAGCTCTTATTTAATAAAAATATTATTAAACAATTATTTAATGCTACCTACCTATTTATTTATTTAAATTAATTGTATATTTCTATTATTTTTTAAACTTTTATATTTTAAAATTACATTTAAAATAAAAGATACTCGTGCAACATATAAAATTCTATAAAATTTTCTTATAAGTTTAAGTAACTTAAATATTTTTTTAGAGTTTACTTAAATTAAAAACATTTGTATAATACACAGAATATTTGAACTAGTCGGGTGTGCATGGTAGGGAAGAATTGTCTAATTGACAATATGAAAAAAAAAGTTGAGATATTTAAGCAAATCAAGAGTTTAATTTTTATATATTAATAATATTTTGATTTGTGTATTTATATTTACTTTATATAATTATAATTTATAATAAATAAATATTTTTAAATATAATTATATTATAATTATGATTTATAATAAATAATTATTTTAAATATATAAATTATATTTTAAATTTTAAAAAATAATTTATATCGTGATATAAAATTATTTTTTATTATTGATAATTTAAAAAATTAGTCTAGAAATAAGGATGAAAATGGTATATAAATAGATAAGAAGTTAAAAAAAAATATTTGTGTTTATTTTTTTTCCTAAAAATACTCTCATTAAAAATAACGTTTAATTGTGTAATATAAAAGTAGATTATTTTAAAATATATTATTAAATATAAAATAAATAAATATTTAAAGTAATTAGAGTAAAACACCTTTTCAATTCCTAAAAGCTTATAACGACGTTATATTAGTAATTAAAAGTAGGAAAATTCAAAAAATATAATTTGTAATTTTCATTCATCTAATAATCTAATAATTAGAATATCTTTGTTAAAGTTATTGCTTGTATCCACCTAATACAATTATTTTATTTTATTTTTTAATTAGGACCTATCACATTACTATATATATTATATTTAACTTAATTTATAAACTTAATTAATTATTATTTTGATCATTGAACTTAATTATTTATTATTATTTTAGTCCCTAAATACTTTAAAATTATTAATTAAATCTCACATTTATGTAAATTATTAGTATAAATATTATCCTTCTCACTTTCACTTTTATTTCTCCTCTTTTGTCTTATTTACATTTTCTTTTAATAACTTTTATTTTATAGTTTATTTTTACTTTTACCTTCATTATTTGCACATCAAATTTATTATTTAAAATTTTAATAAGTTTCAAATTAGATTGTTACATGTGCTAATAAGATAAATAAGCAAATTAAAGCAAAATAAATTTAAGTTAAATTTATTAATAAACTTAAAAAATATTTGTCAAGCTTAACTTATCATCATCGATAACCTACGTTGCGTCTTATGAATATTATTCAACATCTGGTGTAACCTCTAAGAATGTTGCTGGGATCTCATGAATGAATAGAACGACTATATAACACATCTCTCATGAATGAATAGAACGAGTATATAACACATCTCTCATGAATTCCGCCAATTTGGTTTTTAAAATTTTACTTTAATTAATAAAATATTATAAAGCTTTTCGCAACTGGCTCGAACTGTAATCGTCCATGTATCTTGTATTAACACATTATTCGTGAGGCTGCAATCACGATGATTCATCGTCGAGACAAGAGCAAGATCAAATTTTGAGTTTGAAGGGCGATTCCTTGACATGTAAGCAAATTCCGGGGGACAGGTATCCAGGCCAGTAGGAGAATGAGCATCTGTTGCAAAGAAAGAGGGAGCGAGTGACGGTACTCGTTCACTTGTTTCCATTTCTGTTCTATGCTGCTACCCTCATTGTCAGACAGTTAATAATTTTACAAAGGAAAGAACTATTTCATCCTCACACTCATGGCCCCAACTTCTTTTCTGTTTATTTTTTCAAAATATTTATTATACTTTTCTTTCATGTCCCTTTATCAGTTGTACTTGATAGTTGAAACATCCAAGTCAAACCCACACTCCAAGGTGATTTTATTAGGATTATTAAGAGTGTGGAGATGGGTCTACGTCCCGGATCCGATCTTGGATTCATCATCCCCCTCATGGTGAATCTATTATATTATTTGATCTCTCAATTGTATCGTTGTTCACAAAAAAAGGAAAATGAGCGGAGCTGTTCTTGTTGCCGTGGCTGCTGCTATCGGCAACTTGCTGCAAGGATGGGATAATGCCACCATTGCAGGTCATTTTGATTTCATCATTGAACAAGTTAAGTTAGTTAATTTATGTTTAATTTTGTGTGCAATGCATTTGCAGGGTCTATTTTGTATATAAAGAGGGAGTTTAATTTAGAAAGTGAACCCAGAATAGAAGGTCTAATCGTGGCTATGTCACTTATTGGAGCCACTGTGGTTACTACATGCTGCGGACCCGTATCAGATTTGCTAGGCCGACGTCCTATGTTGATCATCTCCTCCCTCCTTTATTTTCTTAGTTCTCTGCTCATGCTATGGTCTCCAAATGTTTATATTCTCCTCTTTGCAAGGCTTTTAGATGGATTAGGCATTGGTTTGTCGGTCACCTTGGTACCTCTTTACATATCCGAGACAGCTCCACCTGAGATTAGGGGATTACTAAATACTCTTCCGCAGTTCACTGGTTCTGCTGGAATGTTCTTTTCATACTCTATGGTCTTTGCTATGTCACTCACCAAGGCCCCAAGCTGGAGACTCATGTTGGCTCTTCTTTCAATTCCTTCTCTCATTTATTTTGCACTCACACTATTCTTCTTGCCTGAATCTCCACGATGGCTTGTCAGTAAAGGCAGGATGCTAGAGGCTAACAAGGTTTTGCAACGACTTCTCGGTAGAGAAGATGTCTCTGGTTAGTTATGTCCTTGGAGTTCATTTCAGATCTTATCTGCCTTCAATTCAATTCATTCTAGGTCATAACTTCAAACCTTAGTGTCACAAAAAAAGGTGGGAAATTTAAAACTTAAGTAGTTAAGCATTCACATTAAAAAATGGAATATTTATGTTATTCTGATTATTTCAAACCTGTGGAAAATCATATTATATTGAAAACTTAAATTGAATAGCAGTATTATTATTGTTTATTGTCATTGCTTTTGGGTTGATTCTCTTAGTGTATGCGCATTTATTTGATTTGATCAATTTTTGTTTACTTGCTTTTGATTCAACTATGGCAATTCATTTGTGTAATCCCGTGATTTGGATGGTAATTGTCTTGCTATGATTAGGTGAGATGGCTTTACTGGTTGAGGGTCTTGGGGTTGGGGGTGATACCGATATAGAAGAGTACATTATTGGTCCAACCAATGAATTCAGTGACTCAGAGGATCTATCAGCCGGAGAAGAGCATATCAAATTGTATGGGCCAGCGCAAGGTCTATCCTGGATTGCCAAACCTGTCACTGGACACAGTTCCATTGGCCTTGTATATCAGAAGGGAAGCATGGTAAATCGAAGTGGTCTAGTGGACCCTGTAGTGAAGCTCTTTGGTAGTGTCCACGAGAAGCTTCCAGAAACAGGAAGCATGCGAAGCACACTTTTTCCACACTTGGGAAGCATGTTTAGTGTTGGAGGAAATCAACCTAGGAATGAAGATTGGGATGAAGAAAGCATTGCTAGAGAGGATGATGATTATGTCTCTGATGATGATGATGCCGATGATTCTGATGAGAATTTGCAGAGTCCATTGATCTCACGTCAAGCAACAAGCATGGATAGGGACATGCCTGCTCCCACCCAGGGTAGCACGAGGCAAGAAGAACCTGGTGGAAATACAGGGATTGGTGGTGGATGGCAGCTAGCATGGAAATGGTCTGAAAGAGAAGGCGTTTTCAAGAGAATATATTTAAACCAAGAAGGTGGTCCTGGATCTAGACGTGGGTCTCTCATTTCGCTTCCTGGTGGTGATGCGCCAATACCAACAGATGGTAAGATTGTCCAGGCTGCCGCTCTGGTGAGTCAACCAGCCCTTTATTATAACAAGGAGCTTATGAATCAGCAGCCAGTTGGCCCAGCTATGATTCATCCATCCAAAACAGCTACTAAAGGGCCGAGTTGGAGTGACCTTTTTGAGCCTGGAGTGAAGCATGCACTGATTGTGGGGGTGGGGATTCAAATTCTTCAACAGGTAATGAATCTTTTCAATGAACATCATTCAGTAGGTGATTATTCACTAACCAGTCATGAACATCATTAACCAATTGTACTTGGTGAAAAGCTATGTCTGACTATCATCTAACTCCTCTTTAAACACTGCAGTTCTCTGGTATAAATGGGGTGTTCTACTATACACCTCAAATTCTTGAGCAGGTGGGTGTTGGTTATCTTCTTTCAAACCAGGGCCTTGGTTCTACTTCTGCGTCTTTTCTTATTAGCACTGTAACAAGCTTCTTGATGTTACCTTGTATTGCTGTGGCCATGAGGCTCATGGATATATCTGGCAGAAGGTATGCATCTTTCTCTAATAATTTTCTGTTGGTTTTTTTAATTAAGCTCAGTGGTGTTGAATGATCCATGAACGTTGACTATCCCTAGTGAATAAGTCTTGATTGTGGTGGAGGACTGGAGGTGGTGTTTTGTTTTGTTTTTTGTTTTTTGTTTTTAAGTTCCTATATGAAGGTATTTCAGATAATTCTAGAAATTGCCACCTTTATAATTTGGAAAGTGTTTGAAGATTCAGAACAACTTAAAAATTTGATATTTGCACAGTTATCTCTTCTTTGTGGAGTTTTTTTTAACTCCTTGTCATTCTGTATATATTTCTCCATTTTACTTGTTTTTGTTCATTTGATCAGTTGTACTCTTTTGTGATATTTTCTGGTTTTTTCTTGATTCAGGACCTTGCTGTTGAGTACAATCCCCGTCTTGGTAGTATCGCTTCTCATATTAGTAGTAGGAAATCTTGGGGATTTAGGTAGTACTATGAATGCTTTTATCTCAACTTCGAGTGTTGTTGTCTACTTCTGTTGTTTTGTCATGGGCTTTGGGCCAATTCCTAATATACTTTGTTCGGAGATATTCCCTACTCGAGTTCGTGGTCTCTGCACAGCTATATGTGCTCTTACATTTTGGATTAGTGACATCATCGTCACCTACACGCTCCCAGTTATGCTTAATTCTCTTAGCCTTAGTGGTGTTTTTGGTATTTATGCGGTTGTGTGTATCATAGCTTGGGTGTTTGTCTTTTTAAAAGTTCCAGAAACCAAGGGCATGCCACTGGAAGTGATCACTGAGTTCTTCGCTGTCGGGGCAAAGCAGGCTCAAGTTGCCAATAATAGCTGAGTTTACATACGGCTCAGTATAATTTTTTTTGGATGTAATAATACTATAATTTTGTTAAATTCTAAATTAGTCACAAAATTAATTAATGTGATGACTACATATTCTTTACAAGATGACTTAAACGGTTCACACAGTTTTTATAACAAAAGTAAAATGAGTTAAAGTTTGGATATTGATAAAAAATAGAAATAAAAAAAGAAAGTTCCATTGTTTAGGCATGAGATTTTATGGATTTGGAAGATGTTCTTTGTAAACCCAAAATCAACATTATACAGAATATCTGCATCTTCGAAAATAAAATTAGACTTGACATCACAAATATAGAAACGGATTATGTATCAAACAAAATTGAGGATTGCTAAATAGCATATCAGAATCTATACCTTAAAATGAGAAAATTAATTTTGCTTAACTTTTTAAAGAATATTGACGCATACACCAAAAAAATATTAAAATACACCAAAAAAGAAAATTGATGCATCAAATGGATTATTGAAACAAAATTTGTTGGAAGGCATGAGTATTTTATTGTCCGATCGCATATACAGAAAAACGAGAAAAAAAAAGATAATCTTTGTCAATTTGAAGGATTCAGTTTGAAAAATAAATTGGCGTGTAACGTAGACCTTTTTTCTTCCTTCAAATACGGGGAGTTCAACAAAATCTTTAATACAAACAAGGGTAGGAGGTTCTTTTTCAAACTTAATCGAGAGGCAGAAAAGGGAGAAAAGTGGAAGAAGAAAAACATGTATAATGAATAAACAAGAACAATGTTGGCAATACTCTCCAGCACTCTTGCTGATACTCTTTTTACTACTGACTCAAATTTATTGAAAAATTATAAATTTTGATAGATTTTACTTTCATTTAATTAGTTTCTTTGTATAGAAATAAAAATCACTAAAATTTATAATTCTCAATAAATTTTAACTAATACTTCAATAAAGAGAGTAGTAGTAAGAGTGTACCAGCACTCCTCAGTAAACAATCATAGATATTCATCACATCATAAAACAATGATTCTATGAGCAAACCATACATATACTAGAAACGAGCTTTAGAATTAAATTTTGTGATGAAAGCCTGCACATATTTTCTTAAGATTTAACCAAGAAATAACTAGAAAATATTGGCATTGAAGTGATGAATAGAAATATTAAAGAACAATTCATGAAAAGCATTTTACATGCTATTCAAAAGTAAGATGAAATAAGGAAAGAGTACAAATGACTTGTTATTGAGCATTCTCAAGTAGCAAGATGAAGATAAAAACAAAAGCAAAAGCAAAGAAAACCTAAGAACCATAACACTGACCTAATCTAGATCTTTCATAATTATTCATGTATTTAAATTTTGGCCACGCAAATGCAGCTCCAAGCTTGATTTTCATGTTTCTCTTTCTATAGAGACCTCGGCACTAGAAGGCTGCTTGATTGATCAATTTAGAATTGGGTAATAATAGAAATCAGAGAAGAGATTTATAATGGGTTGTGCCAAGAGCATAAGAAATAAAAAGAGAAGGTATGAAAGGGATCAAGTGAGAATGCGTCTAGCACCAAGGCGATCAAGCTGCTTGATGTTGGCAGAAGCAGTCAAATTGCCCTCATGGAGAAAAGCGTGGATCATGTGTTGGGCAATGGAGTGTCCAATGAGCTCATCATCAATGAGAGCAACGGCGGTGGGGCCAGCACCGCTGATGGTACAGCCAAAAGCACCAGCCTGAAGGGCAGCCCTCTTGACAGCCTCCATGCCAGGAATCAAAGGAGCACGCCTGGGCTCAACGATCTTGTCGGAGGAGAGAGCCTTACCCAAGGCAGCAACATCACCCTGCAAGACGGAGGCGACGAGAGCAGCGGCTTGGCTACAATTCCAGATATGATGAGGCATCCCAATCTCAGAAGGGAGAGCTGCTCTCATCTTCTTAGTTGGGGCTTCGAAATCAGGAGTAACCAGCACGAAATACAGCTCCTTCTCCCCAGGGAACTTCAACTGGATCAACTCCAGAGGCTCGTAGCTGCGAATCAACACGAAACCCCCCATGATCGACGGACCCACGTTATCCGCGTGATACCCCGAAACCTTCTCTTCCGATTTTAAGCACGCCAGAACAAGCTCCTCCACGCTCAGTTTCTTCCCGAACATCTCGTTCACCGCAACGGCGGCGGCTGCGGCGCTTGCGGCGCTGGATCCCAAACCGCTTCCCAGAGGCAGGCCCTTCTCCAGAGACAGGGACAGACCTACGGATCGAATGGCCAGCATTTTCATGACTTCCATGGCGGCGATGCCGGCGCAGTTCCATAGAGGGTTTTTGCTGAGCTTGTTGGGGGCGTGGCCGCTTATATCGGAGATGCATATCTCGCCCGGGTGAACCAGTGGGTCCACTCTCACTGACACCGTGTCTCCAAGTCCATCCACCGCGCACCCTAGGAAGTCGAACCCCGGACCCAGATTAGCCACCGTCGCCGGAGCAAAGGCTTTCACCAACGCGCATACTGGTTCGGGCTCCCTTGCAATCTTCACTGACACGCTGCTGCATCTGATTCTGAATCTTGCTTTCGTCATGCCACTCTTCCTACTCGCCTGAAACGGACCCAAGAAGCACGTTGACGTCGCCATCTTACTCCACTCTTGCTTCTTTTCACAACCCAAGCACCACTGACTATCAATTTATTTCAATTAGTATATTTAAATTTCCTTTTCTTTTTCGCTCATTGCAATTCCAAAACAAAATATATTTCTATCACACAAAATGTTGCTAATTCATTTCTCACTCGTGCCTAGGGGATTCTTATTCACACCTTCCTACTTACTCTTCACATATTTAAAAAATTAATTTTTATAATATGTTTTGTAGTGTTAGATCATACTTTTTTTAAAGAAATACGTTTCACAAATTAATTACCAAAAAACTCATTTTAGTAAAAAAAATTACAAAAAATCTGAGTAATTATTTTCTCAACGAAGTCAGCATTTTTATTAAAAGTGAAGTTCACAAATTATCGCATAAGTTAGCAATAATTGTTTACAAATTTAATTTTACAGAAGTAGTTTTAAAGTAATGTGGTGTGATATATTTAAATATTTTTATTTTAAAAATTTTAATACAATTTTTTATTTAAAATAATTTAAATCAAAATTAATTTCTTAATACGAAATCAAATATACCAAAATTTAACTAAAATTACGTTGACCAGTTTGAATGACTCAACCTCTATTTAAAAAATAGACTAAGCTTTTTTAAAAAAAAAAACATATAGATTTTTAATTATTTTACAATCATAAAATAATCCAAACTACCACGATTGGCATAGCAGTATCAATGTTTTAAATTAAATTTAAATTTACTGTTTTTTTTTCATTGCAAATCCAAAACAAAATACTCCTGTTATTGATATTGATAGTATCATTATTTTAAGGTAGTTGTACTAATTATTTATCATATTTTTGTGGGATGAGACAAAATGTTGGAAATTGATTAAGAGCCTTAATTGAGACCAACACTGCTCCAGTCCAGGAGGCAAACCCATCATCCACTGCTAAAATACTTTAGTTGTTTTTTTTTAAATATTTTGAGTAAATTATACTCATATTTCGTATATGTAAATACATTAAAATATACTATTTAATTTATTTAACTTAATATCATTAAACTAAATTATATTTTCCTCTATCTAAATATTCAGATATTCCGTTTCTCTCTTTAAAGATATTTAAGTATTACAGTTTATTTCTCTTATTAAAATATAAAATAATTTTTTTTAAAGATAGAAATATTATATTATATTTTTTATGTTAAAATATATAATTTAATTTATTTAACTTAATTTTATTAAAAATATTCACAAAGATTTTAAAACATATATTAAAATATTTTTAATTTATGAATTTATTATTCACTCACTTGATTTTTTTATAAAATATATAATTAAATTTAATTTAATTCGTTTTTTATTAAAATGATAATTAAAAACAAAAATATGAAATAAATTATATGTATATATATTTGAACTTTTCTGTTTAAAAATATATTAAATAATTTTATAAAAAATTAATTATATTTTAATACATATATATATATATATATATATATATATATATATATATATATATTGTAAGTATTAATTATTTAATAATAAAATTTTATTTAATAATAACTTTTAATATAAATAAATTCATTGAAAATATTGTATGTTTAATATATATTTATTGTATTCAATAAATATTTATAAATATAATATTTAATAATATTCTTGAAGTCAACTATATATTAAATTTAATAAATATACTATTTAATACTATATAAGAAAATATCAATTTATTTTAATATTTAAAAAAATATTATATTAATAAAATTAATTAAAAAATATTTTAACACTTGTGTTTAATTTTGTTTAAATTATATATAAATTATTTTTAATTTTAATATTTTAGAATATGTTTTGTTAAAATAATAATAATTAAAAATAAAAATTACATATATAAACAAATTTAGAATAATTCATAATAATATTTTAAAATAATAATTAAAGAAATAAAATTAAGAGATAAATTAGTATACATATATAACAAAATATGTGTAATTGAGAAAAAATATTTAAAATAAATTTATAAATAATTTTTTAAATACAAAATAAAATTTTAAAATACATTATATAGTAAATTGAATATATTTATATTTATTGAGGGAGAAAAAATTGTATTTCAACATAAAGAGTGAACACGATATAATATTTCAAAAAAATTCTGTCAGAAATATTTTGATAATAAAAAAAATTAATAGAAGCTAATGGAAGTTTAATGAAAAATTTAAAAAATAGTATGATGTGATATAGCTTAAGTCTATTAAAGGAAACTGTAATTTTTAATATAACAGGGGAGAATATTTTAATATTTTTATATTTGAAAGGAGAAGAGTGTAATTTATTAAAATATTTTTTATCTATTGTTTTAAAATTTTAATAAAATATTACTCCTTAATTATTATTTTATTATTTCTAAATTATTTTACATATTTATCATGAAATTAAAGAAGAAGAAAATTTAATAAATGAGATAAATAGAATATATAATAAGAAATTAAATAATAATTTTAATAAAATAAAATATTAATTATATTTTTAATTATTATGTCATACCTTTAAATCACACTTAAGGAATGAAAGTAGTACATATGTAAATCCTAAGTTTTAATTTTATAGTCCTGCGCCATTTCTAGTTGAAAAATATAAAATAAGATACATATTTTTATATAAATTTTATTTTTTTAGTCAAATGTCTTTTTAGGTAATTTTAGTTTTTAAAAATAAAATAAAGAATGTAATAACTAAAATAAATAGTATAATATAAAAATTAAGTTAAAAATATTTAAAAATAAAATAATAATTAAAATAATTTATATACGTTCCCGTATTCTTATTTGTACTTTTGTATCCCACGAAACATTAATATTGAGAAGTGGAAAGAATATATGATTGTAAGAACTAAATATCTTACATTTTATTTCTCTTATTAAAATATAAAATAATTCTTTTTAAAGATAGAAATATTATATTATATTTTTTATGTTAAAATATATAATTTAATTTATTTAACTTAATTTTATTAATAGAAGCTAATGGAACTTTAATGAAAAATTTAAAAAATGAGTAAGATGTGATATAGCTTAAGTCTATTAAAGGGAAATGTAATTTTTAATATAAGAGGGGAGAACATTTTAATATTTTTATATTTGAAAGGAGAAGAGTGTAATTTACTGAAATATTTTTTACCTGTTGTTTTAAAATTTTAATAAAATATTACTCCTTAATTATTATTTTATTATTTCTAAATTATTTTACATATTTATCATGAAATTAAAGAAGAAGAAAATTTAATAAATGAGATAGATAGAATATATAATAAGAAATTAAATAATAATTTTAATAAAATAAAATATTAATTATATTTTTAATTATTATGTCATACCTTTAAATCACACTTTAGGAATGAAAGTAGTACATATGTAAACCCTAAGTTTTAATTTTATAGTCCTGCGCCATTTCTAGTTGAAAAATATAAAATAAGATAAATATTTTTATATAAATTTTATTTTTTTAGTCAAATGTCTTTTTAGGTAATTTTAGTTTTTAAAAATAAAATAAAGAATGTAATAATTAAAATAAATAGTATAATAAAAAAATTAAGTTTAAAATATTTAAAAATAAAATAATAATTAAAATAATTTATATATTCTTATTTGTACTTTTGTATTCCACGAAACATTAATATTGAGAAGTGGAAGGAATATATGATTGTAAGAACTAAATATCTTATATTTTATTAAAATATTAAATTAAATAATATAAATAGTATAAGAATTAAAATAAATAGTTTAATATTAAAAAATAGTATAATAATTTTAAAAAATTATTTAGAACCTTTTTAATTAATAATTACATTTTCTATTATCTTCAACTAATAAACAAAATAAATCTCCCATCTAATTACAATAAATTAGCAATATTATTATAATATGTAAATCATCTTCATCTTAGTATATCTCTCCTTCATATTTTTTTTTATTATGACATTGTCAATAATATTTGAGAGTTCATGATTAAGGATGTAATTTGGATGTTACTCAAGCATTGCAATTATCATGTCATCTTATAAGTTGTCACAATTATAATTATGTAATGCCAATGCAACTATTACCATATCAATTTGGATGTTTATATTGTATTGTAATAATGTGATGTTTATTTTTTATCTTTTCTTCAACGCTCTAAATAATATTTGAATGCAACTTAACAATTCAAGAGAGGAATGCAATTTTTTTTTACTGTAATGTAAATAAAATGATAATAGTAAAATTATATTAAAATATTAAAGATAAATATGATAAAAAAATACCAACCATAAGCTAACTATTGAAACTTATAATTTATTTTAAGGTATAAGTTAGTGAAATAAGTTTGTTATACCAAAGATTTTTTTTTTTAATTTGGTGAAACAGATTTATAAGGTAATAAAATACTACATTAGAAGAGTAATTAAATACTTCAAGAAAGTTAAATGTGAGAAATGCAGTCTGCCATATTGAAGAGTAATTAGATTAGATACCTAAACAATTAAGCAAGCGAACGATGATAATACTAAATTATGTTGAGCAGATCCAGATGGACATCATTGAAGAGACGTTTCTTTGTGCTTCAGAAAAAGAAGCAGAGCCAATGACATAGATTGATGAAGTGACTGACTATTGAGAAATATCCACTTGTATTCTGTTGGATATGCTTCTGAAACGATTTTGTGTACAAGCATTGGATGAAATGTCTTCAACTTTTCTTTTTAACTTGTGTGATACATCTTGTTTTTGGTCAACAAAAGTTAGGAATGTCTGGATGCGTGCAGAAGGTGAGGTGCAATGATCTTTTTTACTGAATTGGTGTAGCATTGAACAAAAGTATATGAAAAGCGCCACGAAACATGTTATCCCACATATTAGAAAGAGGCCGGAGAAGCTATTTAATTGAAGGTGCTCATCCTCACGAAAACCACTAGCTTTTTCTGAAAGCCACTTTTGATGGATCCTCTGAAGTTCACCATTCTCGGATAGAGTCAGAATAGCAGTTGACATATCCATTGCAATAGGAGAGTCCCTGGGGAATGCCTGCCATTCAAGAAATTAATTAATTAATTTTGAGTGATATAAGTAAGTAAATTCAGTTTATACTCACAAATCCCCATCCACTTTTGGTGAACTCTTGGCCCCTAATCGAGAATTGGCAGTGGTTTGAAAGGAAGAGTTCTACATAGGGTCGTTCATCAACCACAGCTGCAACAGTTCCTCTTTCAAGGGCAACAGCATATTCTTGTGGTGAGCCAAGAGGAACAAGTCTGTGTTTGGGGATGTTGAGTTCCTCACTCAGATAGTTTTCAGCAAATGACCCTACTTGGAACCCTATGCGTAAACTGCTCGACATCAAGCTATTAATTCCTGTTATGGGTGACGATAGCTGCTCCACAGTGAGAATTGATGTCAAGCTTGCAGTGTAACTTGAATTTATTATCAGAACCACAAATAGCCAGATTATCAACACAACTCGACCAAGCGGACTAACTGTGTTTTCTCCTGAAACAATAATACACACAAGCTGATTATTTTGTTTCTTTCTACACACACTAGAATATTTTTCTAAACGGGTGGAGTGCTCTTACTGTGCGCAAAGAACATGGTTGATAAACTAAACCTGCAACAACATACAAATATGAATTCAGTATAACACTCAATTCGGAAGGGAAGTGAGTAAAATTTAGTAATAATATCATTTACTATTTATATACCAAAGAACTGTAACTATCTGTTCCTTTGGCGGCCCCCGAAACTCATCGTTTGTTCTATGTTCAAGAATCCACACCACTGCTCCAACGAGAAGGAGAAAAAGTGCAGTGACACCCCACATCACTGGACTAAATGGTCGCAAGAAAGCCCAAGCATTTGACTTTAATCTTTTTACTGGTGCAACCACAACTAGCCCCGACTCTATATATGGTTGAGTAAAATCCACAATCTTTGTTCGCTCAGTGACAATAGCAATGTCACCTACAGCAGCATCAAAAACCTGTATGTACATGCAAGCGCAATATAAGCAAGATAATTATCATATTTTTTGTACACTTTAATAAAGGGATTGTAATTTGTGTGAATATTTTTACTTACATCAGAAGTAATCATGTTGACAAGATCAGAGTAGCTTGGGTTCTTGTGTCCATCTCCAAAGAGAATGAACTTATATTGAACTGCATATGGAAGCAGTTTTATGGCGGCTAGGAATATATCTATGCAATATCCTTGAACTTCATTGGTGCCATTTATTTGTGAGACCATGTCTCGGTAACTGACTCTGTTGGGAACTCCAATTCTGAGTTGCCTCCCATTATTTGGGAAAACCCATCCACGAGGCGTTTCTGTTGTATTTCCAGGCCATATGACACGGTTTAGATGCTGGTTTGAAATTGAACGATTGGCAGGCTTTGAGCGAAGTTTCTCAGGGGTTATTACAGAGAGGCCAGAGTAATTAGACCAGTAACCGATACTCCTGTAACCTCTACCAATTACATTAAAAATGTCATATGATGGATGAAGAGGAGATCTGTCTGAACCAAATTGAATAGGTCCAGTCAATCCACTCATATTAATGCCCAGTATGCTATCAAGTAGCTGCTTCCCTCCATCAAAAACTCTTAAAGCACCAAGATCTAGAGTCTCTTCCCTCGTACCACTTAAATTTGTGTTGTTAGAGAATGAAATGGTACCATTCTGATCAAAAAATAAATTTAGTGCCCGAGCAATCATCCAAACAGAATCATATGCATAGAGTCCGAATGGATGTAAGCCAACTGAGCCATTACTTAAGTGTTTCCACCTTGAGATAAATGCCTGTTTTATTGCGGATTGAGGGGTGTGAGGGCGAAGAGCAAGAACACCTTGAATGGAGTTGGAAGTATTTGAAGGAGAAGTTGAATCCAAAACAGTTGATAACCAAGTAGTAGCTATCCAGACATAGCCTTGGGTGGTCATACCTAGTTGTTGAGCCACGTCAAAAACCATGAGACCTGTTTGCACGAGGGTGTGTAAAACGATTATTCGCGGTTCCATACTCTTAATCTTGAATAACTGACTAGTAACATCAGATGGAGTGGCGGTTGGATCAGGGGGCAGTGCAGCTTTGTAAGACAACTTACAGCGTCGCTCTGCAAGTTTATCAGCCAAAACAGTTATCCCATTTCGACTCTGATCATCATCGCTGAATACTGCTATGACTTCTCTCCAACCAAAATAACTAATTATGTCGGCAACTGCAGTCATCTGGAACTGATCGTTGGGTGCAGTTTGGAGAAAATAAGGATACTGGAGAGGTGTTAGGGTGGCATCTAGAGCCGTGAAGGAGAGTAGGGGAACATGGAGCTCGTTTGCAAGATGAGAAAGCACATGGGCCACTACTGATGTTTGTGGACCAATTATAGCTACTGTGTCGCTCATCAACAACTTGAGGGCTGTCACTCATAAAGTAAAATACATGAGTTAGTGAATTATGAATACCAAACTATCAAAAAAGGAAGGGATACCATAACCATACCCCCAAAAAACCCAAGAAAACCACTGAAGTTGGAATCATGAATAGTTATGGACAATTTACGTCCCCCCAGGATGCGAGGATCGGAATTCACGTCTTTCTCAGCAGCTTCGATGGCAATTTTGGAAACTCGTCCTATATTAGTTTTTAACGTGAATATGGCACCGATTTTAACGACATCATCATGTCTGGATGATGATCCATTTCCATGTAATAGTAATAGAATCAATGTTAATGCAAGGCATAGCATATGGTGAGCAAGGTGCATAATTATATGTGTTATTCAATGGCAAGGGAAAATAGATGAAGGAATGTGGCGTGAGTGGTGAACGAAGACAATGAAAGCAGAAAGCCAGAGATGGAGGTAGAGATGTTCACGCGTCGAGTTATAACTATTAAGTGGACCACACCCACTCTTACTATAAGTGGCACAGCACCATTTTCACATTAGTGAGTCCAAAACGCAAGAATGTGCGCATCAGATTGTGACGTTTCATTTATCATGATTTCAACGTTTCAGTGCTGCTGTTATGGGATAGAATGAGGATGTCAGAATGTATTGTCTATGATGGCCATTAACGCACTATTCAGGTAGATTATACGCTTATACAAGAATATCTGTCCTTGCTTGCTATCTTTACAGCTTTCACAAATGGTCTATTTCTAGTACGCATGCCGATGGGTTGGACCATGTTCCGAGCACAGAAAAGTATACAAGAATAATTAGGATACGTGGGGATAAATATCTTCGTAATCACCTCTAAGAAAAGGAAAAATAAAAATAAAAAATAAAATAAATTTGATAAAATTACCTTATTATATATAAACTAATCTTATAAAAACTTTTTCCTATCAACTTTTTCTAAAAATTAATTTTTAATTATGTATAAACTCCTTTTATTTTATGAAAAAAATTATTTCATATTTTTTTGACAAGTATTTATAAATATTTTTTATTTAAATAGACCCTAAAAATATGTACAGAAATCTTTATCCTTGCTATCTTTATCGCAAAGAATTAGTCTAATTATCACCAAATTAATTTACATGATAAAAATGTGTATCCAAATATTCTTAAATAGGAGACATTTGATTCAGGAGATGGTACATTAGTACAAACTCCTGCCAGATTATTTCAAAAAGAAAGAATACGTGGATATACATTAAAAAAAGAAAAGAAAAAGTTAAATTATTTTAAAAATTTTACAGTACATATGTTGAAGGTAATTTTTTTTTTTCGATCCTCCTTCAATTTGATAAGCAATTTAGGACTCGAATCAAATTCTTAAAAGTGGATTGCTCTTATTGATAAGTTTATGATAATTTATTAGTTGTGAAGCGATTACAATAAAGAGTATATCATGCAATAGAAGTAGACAAAAGAAACAAATTCATAAGAAAAAGTGGAGAAGGTAAAAACAAGAAATCAAAGATGAAAGTAAATGAGCAAACTTAATACACTTTTCTGTTGGAAGTGTATACATCTTCTCTCTCAATGCATATATATATATATTAAAGAATGTGTAGACTTTTCGAATCGGACGTACAAAGCTTTCAACCCCTTATTCTTAGACCAATCTTCTATTTATAGACTAATCATTCTCTTTAAGTTAGGTAACCATCCTTTTGTTATCTAAGTTACAAGAGGATTACAAATGTACATCAATCATTAAGCGTACATCAAGTATAAAATAAGATAGTTACCTACTAAGCTACATATAACTGCTACCAACTTCATCTTTTGCTTGAAGCCTCCCTACTATATGAATAAGAGATAAACAATAATAGTCATAAGCAATATACCAACTTCATCTTTAGATTGACCACAATAATAAATAACAGTCATTTGCAAGTCATCTTATAAAAATTAATTTGAATTCATCTATTTAATTCCTTTCTATTTTATCGTATGAATGGAAAGAGCCACTTATCGTATGATGTTGATCATGTTTCACAAAAAATTGTAATAAAATTAAAATTTCTTAATAACTATGCAACAAATAAATTCACAAATGATGACAATTCGACTTTACTGCGTTTCCTTTAACATAATTTGGTAACTAATCTAATACTCATTTAATCTCTCCAAGAAACACTTGCTACAAAATCAGAACCAACCCAGAATGTTCTGATGAAATTAGAATAGGAACGCTAATAAAATTCAGTCACTAATGATTACGTAAATTCAAAAAATATAATAAAAATTATATTGTTTACATTTCTCTAAATTTATTTAGACAAATTACTGAATTAGGTTCAAGTTTACTTCACCACATACATAAATGAACAAGAATCATAATGAAATTCCGCTGAGTAAACAACAGTCAAATGAGACAGTCATCAATAGCACAACTCTTCTAGGGGACTATGGAAAATTATCAAGCACAAACCAAAAATATAGACAGGCCTTCACTTTCAATTTAGGGAGGGAAGTGGGATTGGGGGACTGGAGACAAGACAAGGCAACCCCCGCCCCTCCCCCAAAGAAAAAGTGAGGAACAAGGAAGGAATACACAGGAAGGATTAAATACAAATACAATACAAGAAATACATTACACAACAGGTTCAAAATAGTAAGACAGACAACCCACTCCACCAGAGGCAACAGTCGGAAAGTCTGAAAACAGAAATAATGCATCGTAGAATTGCTAAACTAAAAAGCACTCCAATTATCAGATCCTCTTCTTGGAGTTTGACTATCGGATGAAGTCCTAAACGGCCCAGAGCCAAAGGGATCCGAGTCATCAAAAGCTGGAAATCCATGAACATGATCAAAATCTGCACTGTTGCGTGCTGAATCAAATGGTTCTGTCGTCTCCCGAGCAGGCAAAGATACACTATCATGTGTTCTGAAAGAATCAAATCTTGAGAAGTCAAAAGCAGTTTCCAACCACTCTTTTGGCCTTTGCGGAGAGCTGCTTGAGCTGAAAAGGGGCGTGCTTGGAACAGAGTCATCAAACCTGAATCCACTGCCCCTCTGGAAGACATCACCAGCCTGTGGTGAACCTGTTCTGATGGGGTTTAAGCCCAGTTCCCCAGAATCAAAGAAGTAGTTGTCTCCAGCTCTGTCAAGATCTCTCTCCTATAAAAACAATTTTCCAAAAGTAATCAGTAGACTGCTAGAGAATAAATTACCCATTGATCAAACACGTACAATCAACTCAAAATGTTATATTTAAGAAATATATTGTCAAGTAAATTAACAGAAGGTGAGGGTTCAGTAGAATAGGTGTAATTATTATATTTTTCATCTTTCCTCGAATATGTTCAATTTATGTACCTTTGGGCAGCAGATCTAAGCTCATTCAGATTACATTATGCTTTCTCCTCTGATCCCATCAATCCTTTGCAAACTGGCTTCAATATTTTTTTGCAAAGAATGACACATCTATCCCTTTGATTATGAGACAATCATAAAATTTTATACAAGCTCAGAATCCCTTCATATTCCATCACAAGTATCATGTTATGTAACCATTGGGATCTCCTTAACATCCAAATATCCAAGTCATATTCTCAATAACTTTGTGATAGTGTAATGTAACCAAGCCTGTGCTTTGGTCATATCGATAATTGATGTGAAAACTAAACACACTCCCTCCGTGCCCTAGATTGGACATCTTCGGCATGGAGTTATTGGACTGATCATATATAAATAGCATTGAAAAAGCCACAGGACCAGGTAAATATTTGAACAGTTGAAGGTGGCCCGTTATTAAATCTATGATGGGCTTCCATACCATTTTTGAATTTAAGCTTTAGCCTTATTTCAACCCCGAAAGTAAGGTTATTTCTACTTTGGCTGTATCTATAGTGGATGTGGAATCTCAAAAAAAAAATTGAGGTTTATTCAGTTTAAAGTTTCAGAATAATGTGTTATAGATAAATTAGAAGAAATTTTGCGTATTTGAGCCTTTCTGTATACACTTATGTCAATAATAATCTCTTTCCAAATATGCATGCCTCTAATAATGATTTTGTACTACCACATTAACTGTTCTCAGTAGTGACAATTTCCTGATATGCATCTTTCCAGCAATATTTTTTTTCATAGGCTACACAATATCTTGACTAACTCTTCCAGATGTGCATCATTCCAACCATCTAGTCACCGAGTTGTCTCTCTATCAAAATGCTCTTTTTTGGTCAAATGTTTTTGTAAGTCATTGTTTGGGAACCCTATTAACAGTGTGCTTCGGTGAGCCTGTCAAAGTTTCAAGTTATTATGCTTTTAAATTGTTAGTGTTAAGTGGGTTAATTGTTAACAAGATGAGAGCACACTAATCTTCAACTAGGGGGATTGTTAGAATATTAGGATAATCATTTTTGTGTAAGGAGTCTTATCATGTTGAGTTATGGTACTAGTAATACTACACTTGTACTTGCTAAAAGATTAGTATTCGTGGGTGTATAAGACTATTGGAGTGTTTTCAAAATATTACATCATAATCCAGTTAGTTACATATTCCTCTCTTTTCCATTCAGTCCTATAAGTTGTTCAACAACAATCACTGGTCATGACAAGGTAGAATAAAGCAGGAGAAATTTAGACAACATATATACAAAACTGGCAAACGCATGTTTTGAAATAAGAAATAATATTGCCAAGATAATACTTTAAGGTGTGAGAATTGGTATTCGGCATACCTCCTTATTGCTGCTACTGGGATTGAATCCCCAAACTGAATCAATATCATCATTTGTGTCAAAGGTTCCCCAATTTGGTTCATCAAAACTTTTGTCTCCAGAAAACATAGACTTGACACCATCATGATCACTACACATGCAAAATTATATGTAAATTATTTTGCATCATCACGAGATCTATAACATGTGAAAATATGAAATGAAGTGTACATCGGTATCTATTGATGCTGATGTATATCAAAATCAATTTCAAACCAAAGTTGGGAATGAAAGTCCAAATCATGCAGTAGAAATGCTCATACAACGGGTTGAAACAGGTTTAGCTTGACCCCTACCTAGTTCAAAATTTTAATAGGGTCATTGGATTGGACCTACATCAACTTGACCAAGACCAGATAATGCATGGGATGAAACCAAGTCAACTCGATTTGTTGACATAATATATAAATTTTAACATTATATATAGCTAAATCATAAAATTAAAGTATGAAGCTAAAATTAAGATATATTTCAAAACAAATAAAATCAACATAAATATAACATCTTGTTATGCAAAAATGTTGTCAATTAAGTCAAAAAGTCTTATTATTTATATATAATTGTTAAAAACAGCATAATTTTTAAAAAAAATATGGAACACCGGGCCAGGTTGGAATGATCACAATTCAGAAATATAATTTGAACCCATTCTCAGAACATGTCAAGTCTAATTTCTAAACCAGAATCTGTTAAAATTACCATTTAGATGGGCCAGGTTAGTGGTATGGGACAAGTCTTGAACATCCCTATAACCCTATCGTGCTCAACATGCTCAAAAAAGTCTTTTAATCCAATATTGTTTTCTAATCCACCAAAAAGTCTAAATCTATAATAAGTTCATAATATACTTGATGGTTATTTAAATTTTCTAAAATTTGGCTCGTAAGACCTACAAGCAATAAGCAATGTTATGACATGGTGAAATGCTGGTTGGGACAGTAACTCAAAAACTGTGAAGCTAACTCATGAAGGTTTAATGCCAAATCAATTGTTAGACTCATAAAATCTTAGTCTCATATAAGTGCCCCAGAAATCATTTAAACATTAGAGAAAATATGGACAAAAGTAAGTTAAGTCTTGAAAAGCAAAGTTCTACTAAAACACAAGTAACTTATGGCTTCTTTGGTTGAAGAAAATATTCTCTATTTTTGCAATAATTATAAAAATGTTACCTTATTTTTACTTCATTTGTTGTATTCAAAGATTTATATACAAAATAGTAAAAACAAGATTTTACTATTCTCACTATTTCCTGTACAAATTTGTATATATCAATTTTTTTTAATACAACTGTAAAGTTAAAAGTTCTTATTGAGTAGATCAAGTCTACAATTTTTTATAAAATTATAATACTATTTGATACTTCATTAAATAAATTTAATTTAATGTATAATATATTTTTTAAATATACGTAAATGTTGAGTATAAGATTGCATAACTACAAATGTCTGATTTATCTAAAACTTAATGTGCATGGTCATTGAATCAATATCTAAATATTCATCGGTAGGATTAATAAAATTTAATATAAACAAAAAGTTATTAAAGAGAGTAACTTTACCAAAGTTATTAAAGAAAGTAACTTTACCAAAGTTACTCTTGGAGTAACTTGATCCCTCCCCATATTAATAATAATTATAAATACCATGACCTTCCAAAGGCACAAAGAATATTGATGATCAGCAAAATAAGAGGACACCTCTAATTATATGATCAAACGAGCAATTGGCTAGCATTTGGGGAACTGGTGTACAAATCTTAAAAAACATACCTTTGGGTTTCTTGTATGGTATCTTGATCACGGGGTGAGCTATCTTCACCAGCTGTTTTTCTAATATCAGAATCAGCAAAGTCCCCATGCGGGCTTCCGATAGCACTGCTTGCAAATGGACTATTGGGAGCACTTTTGGCAGACCCATCTTCACTCTTATTATATACAGATCCATTGTCAACTCCCTGTTCATTGGTAGTCTGGGGCTTTTCTGACTTATCATCACTTGTAGGAGAAGCTGCAAATGTAGGACTGTCTATGGTCACAGCTTCTGTGTTCACAGCTTTTGTGTTCACAGCTGATGGCAACTTTTGCTTTGGAGGTGCTATAATGTTTTGCACATCGAGAGTGAGTTCTTTGACAAAAACAAATTCTGCAAGCATAGTGAATAACCAAATTTATTTAGCCCTTTCCAAAATTATCCAAAAGAGAACAGATGCAGATCAAAAAATAAAGAAATAGCAGTCAACCATTATTTTAATTCCATCAATATCATATAATTTCTCTTAAATAACACCTAGTTTTGGCATGTCCTGTCTCCTGAACTACATAACTGTTCAAAATTGATCCCTCACATTTAGATTAACAGCTATACTGAGAAAATAATGACACAGCAGCATACAACTAAGTACAGTTCATCGGCTAACAAAGTACTTGGTGTAAAAGAAATATGGATATAAGAGAGGTATAGGCAAGCAGAGAAAGTGATAGAAACTAAGGTCTGTGAGTGTATAGAAGAGAATATTATACTAATATAGATAAAGCTCCTACTGGTTCTTTTGATGCAGCATTGCAGCACCCAATTGTAAAATTAAACTGAGTACCCCCATTTCTTTATTCCCTCACCCATTAATCATTTAGTTGCCACAAAGGGTGTGTGAGATCTGACTTGGGTTAGTTTGCTTAGTCTTCTGATATAATCATTTTCCTTCTGCTAATAAAAATGTCATTGTGTCATGAGTAAGCATGCCTTAAGATTCAGCTCAGGCCTCAATGTTGCAATGTCTTCTCTGATGTGAAGAGATGTCTGCATTTATTTCCTTATTTGTATTTGTGAACTTATCATCAATTATGCAGACTTTTGTTTCTTACTTGAAGTTATCAATTCTCCCTAATTTTAGGAGAATGTCAGTACATTAAGTATGGGAAAATTATTCCAGAACCTTTATTGTTCATGGTATTAGAACTCTTATGGGGGCCCTGGTGCAACTCCTTACTTTTCCAAAATTAAGGTCTTCATTCGTGGGAAATACCTCCCCACCATTGCTCACTCTATTAGAGCCTTCCAGAACAAATATTCCAACTTTCAGATATCATCACATATTTGTTGCTAATAACAAGTCCATCTTTGTTGCTGATGTAAGTTGACTATAGTTAAGGGACAGGGTAATATAATCTCTCACCAACACTAATTAAAAAATGCCCTCAGTCAAAACTCTTGAACAACCTTTTTCTTTATTTACTAACTGACTATAATCCTTAACTCCCTGGTTATTTTTAATTCCTCTTGCAGTGTTTCTGGAAAGGAGGCCAGGGAAGATGACTAAATGTGGTATGTAACGGAATGGACTATATTATCTTGAGAGTACAGGTCTTTCATACCACCACAAAATTCTGTCAGATTTCTCAGTTGTCACTTAAGACTTCTGCACAGAACATCTCAAAGAAAGGTGTCAATAAACTATAGTTAGAGCATTGTAGGCTTGCTCATCTAACTTTTAGATGAAATCTATGTTAGGGATAAAATCTACGGTTCATAATGGAACAGATTATACAATCTTTAGAGTGCAAGTCTTTTACAGCCAAAAAAATTCTGTTCAGTTCAGTGTTCTCAGTTGTCCCTTATGACTTCTGCACAGAACGTCTCAAGAAAAGGGGCCAATAAACTGTACATAGGGGCATTGTAAGCTTAGGCCTTGTTTGAATAAACTAAGCACTTATAGGAAAATAAAAAAAAATAAAAAAAAATAAATTAAGTTTCTCCGATAAGTTAAAATTAGTTTATGTATAAATTAAAATTAGCTTATGCATATAGATAGTTTGCAACTGAAAGTTATGGTGGAAGATTTTGATACCAATTGATAAGAACTTTGGGAGAACTACACCACAAAAACTAGCTTATGTAGCTGAACAACCCAAGACCTTATCTTATAAACCCCACACTAGAGAATCCCATACTTTTGCCGTTGGGCCCTCTATATAATAAAAAAATAGAATCCATACTTTCAATGTGGAACACATGTCACATACCTTACAATTGGATCCTAACAATTTCCCCATCATTTTGTACTATTGATCTCAGATATTTAAACTTAGAAACACGTGGTATAACACCTTCTCCCATTTTTACTTCCAAGTCATATTCCACGTTTCTTGCTAAAATTACAATGCATATACTCTGTCTTACTCCTACTTAAGTGAAATCCCTTTGTTTCTGTTAAATATATTACCAATTTCCTGTATCTTTTTCTGATATGACTTTTATTTGCTCTGTATCTTCTTGATATAGTTTCCTTATTTCCTTGATATAGTTTCCTTATTTCCTTTTTTTAGGCTTTAGATGTTTGCCCTATTAAAAGAGAGATTAGAAATTGTATTATCACACCACTCAGTTCAATATATTTTGTTTATTTAACTTGGTATCAAAGCAGAGCTTTGCTCTGCCTGTGCCCACAACTGAGGGCCGTCATCTAGGGTGCCGCCGCCGTTTGCCGCTGCCGTCTGCTGTCTGCCGCCGCCGCTGCTGCCGCCATCTGTTGTTGCCGCCGCTGCTACCGCCATCTGCCGCTGCTGCCCGCCGCTGTCTACCACTATTTGTCGTCACCGTTCTGTTCGTCGGCCTCTTTCCTATCTACTCCAACGTTCAGAACCTTGGTTGGAAATATTGTAGGTGATAGATCTGAGTTAACGTGCTACTGTTCACAAAAAAAAAAAAAAAAATACCAGTGTTAGAATTGTTTGAGGTTGAAAATGGCCACTGCTAGCTCACTTTCTCAAGGATCCATTATCTCTTTTTCGGGAACCCCAACTATCACACGGAGAAACTCACCTGGAAAAATTACAGAGCTTGGTCAGATTCGGTTGAGTTGTGGTTTTTGGGACAAGGATTTCATGACTATTTGGAGAAACAAGAGGCTGAAATACCAGAAGAAAACAGAGTTCCATGGCTGAAGCTTGACTGTCAACTATGTGCTATTTTGTGGCAGTCCATTGGCCCTGAATTATTAGAAATCTTAAGGTCGTTCAAGACCAGGACGAATGCAAAAGATATTTTTGCTAATGATGTTCAACGTCTATTTGACTCAACTCAAAAGATTGTTTCTCTTCAACAGACCAACCATGATATGGTGTCACACATAGCCAAAGCCAGGGCTGCTGCTGAAGAATTGAAAGGTTTACTGGTGTGTAATTCTGTTGAAGAAACAAGCAAAGCGAATTGACAAACTTCTAATGGTTCTAATCCCTCTGAAGCCTGCACCACGACTATGAGCATGTTCGGGACCAAATCTTGTCAAGTTTAACAGATTCCCTCTATGAATAGCTTGGTTACTAGGCTTCTTCGGGTTCCTACCATAACGAAAGGTGATGGTATTGCTGCTGAAAACTCTGCTATGATAGCCTCTCGTAGAGGAAAAAGTGGTCGTGGTACTAGAGGAATGTTACGAAATGTTAAAGGTGGTCGTGGTAAGCTTATTTGCTCACATTGTGGAAAAGAAGGACACCTACAAAATAGATGTTATGATTTGATTGGTTGGCTAGACAAAACTGCAAATATATCTTCGAGCGATATCCCTTCAAATGAAAGGACTGGTTCTCAACTAATCTCAGATGAAGAGTATCAAGAATTCCTAAAGTTCAAGTCCAACAACCATGCCCAATCATCTGTGTCACCAAGTATTTCAACTGCCTGCATTTCTCATTCCATGGGGAGTCAAGGTCCATGGCTAATTGACTCAAGTGCTTCTTATCACATTTCTGGTAATGACTCTATGTTCTCTTCTATTTCCCCACCTAAGTTTCCTCACCTCATTTCATTAGCCAATGGTTCCAAAATGATATCTCAGGGGGTTGGTCAAGTTGGTCAAGTTTCTCTATCCTCATCAATTAGTTTAAACTCTGTGTTGTATATTCCCAAATGTCCCTACAATTTGATTTCTTTGAGTCAATTGACTCGTTCTTTGAATTGTTCAGTAACCTTTTATGCTGATTCCTTTATTATACAGGACCGGAGTATGGGCCAGCTGATTGGCAAAGGACATGAATTAAGAGGGCTTTATTACTTATCCAACAATCCCTCTACGTTGTGTTTTCCGTCTGAATCTCCAAAGCTTTTGCATAATCGTTTAGGGCACCCTAGTCTTGCAAAGCTAAAGTTAATGATTCCTAGTCTCAATAAACTGTCTACCTTAGAATGTGAGTCCTGTCAATTAGGCAAACATGTTAGATCCACCTTCCCAAACCAAGTCAACAAAAGATGTAATTCACCTTTCTCTATTGTCCATTCAGATATTTGGGGACCAAGTCGAATAACATCTTTTGGTTTTAACTATTTCGTCACATTCATTGATGAATACTCACGATGTACTTGGGTCTATTTGATGAAAGAAAGATCTGAACTTTTGTCCATCCTAATGTCCTTCTCTAAAGAAGTGGAAAATCAATTTGGAAAAACCATTAAAATATTGAGAAGTGATAATGCAAAAGAATATTTTTCTTCCGAACTAAACTCATATTTGTCCTCAAAAGGAATCTTACATCAATCCACATGTCCTCAAACTCCTCAACAGAATGGTATAGCTGAAAGGAAAAATAGGCATCTCGTTGAAACTGCCCGCACCTTACTTTTAAGTGCAAATGTCCCTACTAATCATTGGGGTGA
Organism: Mucuna pruriens; assembly: GCA_025330945.1. Classification (NCBI taxonomy): domain Eukaryota; kingdom Viridiplantae; phylum Streptophyta; class Magnoliopsida; order Fabales; family Fabaceae; genus Mucuna; species Mucuna pruriens. Next base: position 1,306,186 of record JAENHJ010000256.1, read on the forward strand.
AGCCATTCTTACTGCCTATTTTTTAATAAATCGAATGTCATCTGCTTCACTTGAGAATCAAATCCCTCACTTAATTTTATTCCCTAAAGATAAAATGTATCATGTGCCTCCTAAAGTCTTTGGTTGTGTATGTTTTATTCATAATGTCTCTAAAATGTCGTGATAAACTCTGCAAGAGCAATCAAATGTGTGTTCCTTGGATATTCTCGTCTCAAAAAGGGTACAGATGTTACTCTCCATCTACAAAAAGACACTATATATCACCGATGTTACATTCTTTGAGGAAACTATGTTCTTCACCAAAGATGATTGTGGTTCTATCCAACGCATTACACTACCAATTCCATATCTTAGTCCACCGAGTCGTCATCCCTTGAAACACACAATCAAGACATACTCCAACCTTCTTCTTCTTTCATTCTCAAGTTGAACTATCTCCACCTTCAATGTCTACATGTCAAAGCGGGACACAGAGAGATGGGTACCCCAAAGATGTGAAGATTTACTTGATTCATGTCCTTTACCCTCATTTGACCCCACACCAGGATCCTCTTCCATCCTCACCTTCCCATGATTTCGACATTGGTTGGCCCATTGCTTTTTGGAAAGGTATTCGCTCCACTCGTAATCCTCATCCTATTTACCTTAGTTATCATCGTTTATCTCTTTCGTATTTTTCTTTTGTTTCCTCTGTCTCTGGCCCATTACTATTCCTAAATAAATGTCTATGAAGCACTTAATCATCCTGGATGGCGACAAGCCATGATTGTCGAAATGCGGGCGTTGGAACAAAGTGGTACTTGGGAGTTAGTTCCTCTTCCCTCGGGTAAGAAGGCGGGTTGGTTGTAGGTGGGTATTTGCTATTAAAGTCACACCTAACGCACACGATTGATCGCCTCAAAGCCCGATTGGTGGCAAAAAGGGTATACTTCAAGTATATGGTCTTGATTATGGAGATACTTTTTCTCTCCGTGGCTAAAATCACTACTATCTGCCTCTTACTTGCAATGGGCTCTTTATTAAATCCTTGGCCTCTTCATCAATTAGACATCAAAAATGTTTTCTACATGGTGACTTGGATGAAGAAATATACATGGAGCAACCTCCGGTTTTGTTGCTCGGGGGAGTCTCAGTTAGTATGCAAGCTCCGTAGATCCTTGTATGGACTTAAACAGTCCCCAAGAGCTTGGTTTGGGAAGTTTAGCCAAGTTGTTCAAAACTTTGGGATGACAAGAAGTGAAGCAAATCACTTTTATATTTTATTGTCATTCCTCTTACGCTAAATGTGTGTACACTGGTTGTATATGTGGATGATATTGTCATAACAGGAAATGATGATATCAAAATTTCCCGATTAAAAGCGTTACTTATTCAGCCACTTCGGACCAAAGATCTTATTTTTTGAAGTACTTTCTTGGCATAGAGGTCGCTCAATCCAAGGAAGGCATTGTTATCTCTCAGAGAAAATATGAATCCCATGAATCCAAATATGAAACTAATGGTAAAACAGGGTGAACCTTATTCTGATCCAGAGAGGTATAGAAGACTAGTGGGTAAACTCATTTACCTCACTATCACTGAACTGATATCTCCTGCGATGGGAGTTGTAAGTTAGTTTATGCGGGCACCTTGCGTTGATCATTGGACGACATCCTCCGTATTCTTAAATATATCAAGAAGACACACTGGGACGGGGTTTGCTATATGAGGATAAGGGAAACACCCATGTATCATGTTATTGTGATGCCGATTAGACAAGGGGATCTCCCATTGATAGGCGATCTACTACGGGTTTTTGCATATCTATTGGGGAAATGTGGTATCTTGGAAAAGTAAGAAGCAAAATCATTTGCTGCGTTCTAGTCTTTGAAGCGAGAATATCGGGCTATGGCTTGACCACTTGTGAATTGATATGGGTAAAACAACTTATTCAAAATTGAAATTCACGATGTCCAACCAATAAAATTGTGTTGTGATAATCAAGACTCTTCACATTGCTTCTAATCCTGTATTTCATGAGAGAACCAAACACATTGAGATTGACTGTCACTTTATACGGGAGAAGTTGCTGCCCAAAGAAATAAGTATAGAATTTGTCAACTCAAGTAATCAACTTGCTGACATTTTCACTAAGTCTTTAAGGGGACCACAGATACAAGTTATATGTTTCAAGCTTGGAGCATATAATTTATATGCTCCAGCCTGAGGGGGAGTGTTAAATATATTACCGATTTCCTGTATCTTTTTCTTATATGACTTTTATTTGCTCTGTATCTTCTTGATATAGTTTTCTTATTTCCTTGATATAGTTTCCTTATTTCCTTTTTTTAGGCTTAGATGTTTACCCTATAAAAGAGAGATTAGAAATTGTATTATGCACACCACTCAGTTCAATATATTTTGTTTATTTAACTGTTTCCAAATTCTATCTCCAAAGCCTAAGTTTAAAGTTAACTACTTTCTTTAATTCCTCAACCAAAACTATATCATCTGCAAAAAAAATGCAATTAGGGATAAATTTGTATGTCTCAAGCACATCCAAGAATAGATTAAACAAGGACTTAAGGTTGAACCTTGATGTAATCCTATCCATATAGGAAATTCCCTAGTCTCACCTCCTGGAGTTCTCACAGTAATAGTTAACCTCATCCTGGAGTTCTCCACTAGTAGACTACAGATTATACATGTCTTGTATAGCCCAAATATAAGTCATACAAACACCTTTCTTTTGCAAGGAAAGATTACATCAATCCAAATGAAATAAGTAATAAAGAGGGAATGCAAGGGATTTGTTCGAGATAAAATATAAAACCATTTATGTGTCTTCACCTAACAACTTATCCTTTTGGGACTGTTGGTTCATGACATGGTAACAAAGCCTCTATGAGGGCTCTTGCATGAGGAGTGTGTTAAAGATATAATATAAAACCATTCATGTGTCATCATTAGTTCATTTAACAGCTTAAGCTTTTGGGCATATTAGTTCATGACAAGATTAATAGTGTTTTTGAAAGTCCCAAAACATAGTTCTGGCAAAATCTTTTCTCTTGTAGCTTTTTCCTAAACCATGACTTGGGGTTTCAAACAGGAAACCAAATGTTACAGGAATATATCTAGATGGAGGCAATGGGACAGGGAGGATTCAGTGAAAACTTTCAGTCTTCCCTATTTTAAAGATTCTTTGAAGGAAGGGCAAGCAGGACAAGGGAGTTAACCTTAACTTTCCATAATCCACTAATATTCACATTTTTTAGGTCCTCAGATTTGAAGGAGAAATTAACATTAGTTCCTCAAATTTGAAGGATTTTGAGGAGAAGTTAACTAAGTTACCATTATGTCCTTATTGATGATATTAATATTTCTAAAGGTTGTCAAAATTTCATTGTTGCAATGGACTTTTAACATCATAATCAAAAAACAAAGGACAAGTTCATTAAAAATATTACATAATTTAGTAAATTGGTTTGTTTAACCCTCCATTTCCTTTCCCTGGTTCATTGCCTTCTCTTTCCTCTCAACTCTAAAACACACCTGATGTGGTTACTAGGACTACAAGTTCAAAAGGAAGAACAGGAAAAAATTGATAATGCATTATACTGTCAATTTTATTAGAGCTGATGAAAATACAGCTGGAAGAATGAAAAACAATAAACAAGTAATGCAGACTTCAATACTTCACAAACAAGTTTTCTTTTTGAGATCAATCTGCTGCCTTAAATTATAAGAAAGATGAAAAAATATTCTTACCAAAATGCAAATGAAATCAAATTGAGTTTGATGATATGGAAGGTGTATGCAATAAGAGTGCAGTATATTAATTAAGAATACAACATTGCTCAGATAAAATAAAAATTAGGAATGTCAATGTGGTTTCATAACCTTGTGCAAAAATTCCTCATAACTAATGGTGGGTGCCACATAATGGGCACAACATTTTTATTTTTATTTTTTATTTTTATTCAATTAACAGATTATCAGGTCTAGTTAGAATTATTTTGGATACCTTTATCTTCAAGCTTATCCCAATCTTCATCCCAGTCAGCAGCTCCTTCTTGGATACCAGTTTGCCAGCCTTACAGGATAAAATTGAGTGAGACCACATAATACAACAAACTCAATATGCACATAATTATTACATTATTCAATATAAATATATACTAGAGGGGAAAACATGAGGTTTGTGGGCAGAGCACCATAAAACCAGAAAGCAAAGAGAAATGACGGACACAACTAAAATGGGCAAAACAAGAAAACATTATAATTGTATCAAGAAGCTAACAATGCACTTGGCAAGTAAGTGAACAAAAAGGAAGCAATTTCATTTAACAAAAATGAAGAGCCAACTTGTACCCTATAAACAGTTTTCTGAGCTTAATTAAAATCACGGTAGATATATGCAGTCATACGGATACCAAAAGTCAACAACTGTAGTTTTTGTCAGAACAATCTCAAATAGAACACCACCAACATCAATTAAATCAAATGAATTGAAAATACATAGCATATCTTGGATACTTTCTCATAAACATTAGAGATTCAAGTTTCCCTTCTTTTCATAAAATCAATGTATTAACCCATCATTTGATAGCAAGTTCAGTAGCAGCTATTACAAAGAACCATATAACTATATAAGCATCAATGGGGAAGCAACATCATATTGTATTGTAAATTGATTTCCAAAAAAAAAATTGCACACAAGATTCATGATAAAGGACATGAGTTTTATAAATTATTGTATAGAGCCTGTCCAAACAGAGCTGTGCAACAAAATCAGTTAAAGGTTACAGAAAACCTGAATAAACTGTATAAATTAAATGCCACTTGATCAGACAACCTGTATCAAGTTGCAAAGGCACAAATAGTTTTAATGCTGATTCAAAACCAGTAGTTCAGCAACTGAAAGCCTCCTCAAATTACAAAACAAAGCTGATATCTAAAAGAAATGCATTAAATACCATATAATATAACGAAGTTATAGATATGAATAAGATTTGAGAATGACTGAAAGGATATAAAACAACAATTATAAATTTGAATTTACCAAAGGGTAGCTCCAATAATGTTGTGGGCTTAGCACGTAATCCATACTTCTTGCACCGCTCATTCAGAGATTTCACCAGCTCATCAAGGTCTGTTTGGATATGATCAGCATGAGCCTGAAATTTTCAGATGACTAAATGAGATACGGAAGTCGATAACAACTTCTCAAGATGGATGTGCAAACCTGGTAATATTAAAATGTACCTGCAGAGTGGCATCACCTTTTCCATCCTGTTCCATCTTGACAATTGCTTGATACAATTCAATTTTTTTCTCCTACACAAAAAAAATCATTTGACAGCAATGAAGAAAAACAGGCAAAAAAAAAAAATAACAAACTTTTTAACATATATGCTAATAAGCAATCAATTGAAGAAAAAGCCATATTTCACTGCACCTGTATGTCACGAAATGTGGCTTCCTCAGTAGTTAACTTGGATGATAAATCTCCTACTTGCTTATATTTATCTTCATATTTCTTTGCTAGAATCTCAACCTGAAATTAATATATTCAGCAAATATAAATATTAAGATTATTGAGGTAATAATAACACATGCAATTCTAAAGAAAGATACCTCGTGCTTATCAGCAGATATCCTTTCTATGACCTCATTAAGACGATTGTCACATCTGCTTTTGTACAGAACCTTTTTATGGGCAAAAGAACAAGAAAAAATGAATATTAACATGACACTATTAACCATAAGAAGAACATGAAAGGCAGCTGTTATATGCTAATGCTTTACTCTTTTCTATGACCCATTAACCATAGAAAAGGTGAAAATAAAAAGAAAAAATTAATATTAACAGCACACTATTAACCATAAGAAGAACATATAACCTTTCTATGACCTCATTAAGACAATTGTCACATCTGCTTTTGTACAGAACCTTTTATGGGAAAAAGAACAAGAAATTTGTTTTAAAAAGGTGAAAATAAAAAAAAATGAATATTAACGTGACACTATTAACCATAAGAAGAACATGAAATGTAGCTTTTATATGCTTTACTCTTCTAGTTATCCACAATTTCATTGTATAAAAGGGATTGCAACATGTGTTCACAACAGAACATGTCTGTTGCATAGGCTTTTTTTTCCAGTGGTTCCAAGGTATCTGCAGAAGCAGCCAAAAAGCTGAATAACAAGTAAAGACCTTTCCAAGAGCCCCTCTTTCCCATTTTCACTTCCTTAAAATTAATAGGACAGGAAACCCAAGTGGTAGACAGGTGATTATATAATTATGTTAAGCAGACCTATAGTAAGAAATGATTAGTTTTATTAACAAATCTGTGATATTTACAATAAACCTAATGGCATGGGATGTAGGAATTATGTTCTTATATATACTTAAACAACAATCTACATATATTTTGCATCCTTAAAGCTTTGCACAGTAAAAATTCTTGGCAAGATCCATTCTTCCTGAAATACAGTAAATTGTGATAGTGACAATTTTTTGACCCAAGTACATTTCACAATTACTAACTACATCAGTACATGATGTACATCTGTGTGGTATATAGCTCAGCCTGCAAATCAAGATACAGTGTACATGTACACAAATCAAATATTAATCTAGAAAAGAGACTAAAAACAGAGCAAATAAGAACTCAGATCTTAGATTAAACAGACTAGAGTTTTGGATCCCGTTTGTTTAAGCTTTTTTTTTCCGAAGAAAAAATGCTTTTTGATTAAAATAACATGTTAAAAGGATTTATAATGATTATGTAAGTTTCTCGAAAAAGCAAAACTTTTAAAAATGACGTTCTACTGATTCTCTCAGTAGCAGAAAAGTAACTTCTGCAAGAAAGCTCTAAAAAAATGCATCACAGAACCACTTTTTCTATAAACAGGCCTTAATAAGATACAAAGGAAAAAAGAAAGGAAACACTCACAAGTTCCTGCATTTTTGAACGGTAGAATTCTATTTTTTCTCTGGACTCCACAATTTCTTTCTCAAGTTCTACCACCTGCATTTAACAAAACAAATAAGATGAGAATTGACTGTGTTCAATTGAAACACAAGAATTTTATCAAGCATACAGGGACTGCAATAATGATATGCTTTGCACAAATGGCAATCTAGAATATGACCTTTCCATGCTATCTTCAAAGATACCAGTAACAACTAATAATTTTTGTGTCTGTAAGTTTCAATCATCAAGCAAAAAGTGTAAGCACTCTGAACACTTCACGATTGAAACCAAAAATAACTTACAATGTCATCTCATCACATCCACAAATTAATTGACCTTAAAAGATTACCATAGAGGACGCATATTCCCCATAAAGAGTTGCTTAATATTATATATATATATATATATATATATATATATATATTAAAAATTATTAATATATGAAAAGATTCGGGAAGATTTTGAGGGGTTAATTCAAGGCTTTCCACAAGAGGAAAAGATTCTCACAGACAAGGATTAAGGGGACATATTGATAGTGAGGCAAGGCAATCTACAGGAGTTCATTGTAGTTTTGGTTTTGGAGATTTAAATGCAGAAGGATTGTCTAGTTTTGATTTCTCAATGGCATATGATTTCAAGATTATGAACAATTGTTTTAAGAAGCAGGAGGAACAACTAATGATTTATAATAGTGGAATCTCAAGTCACAAATTGATTTCTTTTTGGTAAAAAGCTTTAATGAAAGAGCTTGCAAGGTGATTCCAAGAGAAAGTCCTACTATACAACATAGGCTATTAATCCTTCTTACAATTTGGGTTTAGGCCTAATTCAATCCCATAAAACCGGCTTCTAAGATGAGAGTTGTGCCCCATTTATATATACTAATTTGGCCATAGCACTAATCAATGTGGGATCTCCAACAATAGTTAATGTTCATTTTAAGAGGTGTAAACAGAAAACCCAAATTACAAACCCAAAAATCAAGTGGTGGCAGTTTAAGGGTTATAATCATTTGACTTTTAAAATTAAATTATTGGAGGAAGATAATTGAGAATCACAAGATAGTGCTAACCTTATTTGGTATGAGAAGTCTAAGAAGGTTGTTTAGGCAGTATTGAGTAATTCAAAAGGTTTTGGACTGAGAGCTAAGGAATCTCGATAGTGGAATGTAAGTTTTCAATAGAAGGTAAGAAACAAAAAGGAGTGTTTTAAGGCCCTAAATGGATGCAATAATGCTGAAAAATGAGCAAGGTATCGGAAGCCTACAAATAAGATAAAAAAAACCATAAGGCACGAACCAAAGCTTTCAAGGAGTTTTACTGAGATCTAAGGACAAAAGAAATCAAGAGATTTGGATCAATTGACCAAGTATTAAGGATGAAGAAGAAAATGTTTTGGTTATATATCATGATACCAAAGAAAGATGAGAGAACTATTTTTATAAGCTTTTCAATGATGGGCAAGGCTTGACCTGTAATACAAAAGGATTAGAACTCCAAGGAGACAAAATCATTTGGTTTACTATTGCAGAATTCAAATTGGCGAGGTAAAAGTAAACCTTTTGAGAGGATGGATGATGATAAAGTTATTGTTGGTCCTGCTGGTATTCTTATTAAAGTTTTAAAATGTATTAGGAGAACAAAGCATTATTTGGTTCATGGGCTAATTAATGAGAATTTGAGATCTATGAAAATATAAGAGGAGTGGAGAAAGAGTACTTTATTCCTATCTATAAGAACAAGGAAGATATTCAAAATTGTGTAAACCACAGAGGGATAAAAAATTATAAGTCACACTTTGAAACTATGGGAAAAGGTGATTGAGCTAAGATTGAGAATTAGAGAAGAAACTTGGATTGTGGAGAATCAATTTGGATTTATGCCAGGAAAGTCCACAACAAAAGTTTTATCTTCGACAAGGGGTTGATAAAAAGGTACCAAAGTAAAGAAAAAGACTTACATATAATTTTTATGGACTTGGAAAAGGTATATGATCGAATAACAAGACAAGTGCTGGGAAGACTTTGAAAAAAAAAAGTAGATTCACGTTGCTTATATCCATGTCATTCAAGACATGTACGATGGGATAACTACAAGTGAGAACTATTAGAAGTGAGACTAAGGACTTTCCCATAAGGATAGGTTTACATCAAGGCAGCCATATAAAGAAAGTCACTGAAGGTACCGGCGAGGAGAGTAGATCACATGACTTTTAGCCCTATAAAAAGTGTAACAGTAGAAATGATGCAAAATAAATAAATAAATAATAGGTACCTTCTTATCAGCTTCTGTTGCTTCTTGAAACTTTGAATTAATTGAATTTTGCTCATCTGAACTCAGCTGATTTATGAGGTGTTTCTCCAAGACTGGAATTCTAGATTTCTGAGGCTTGTTCTGAGGTCCTTCATCAGACTGAGAGACAGCAGCTGGCCTTGGTGGCCGACCTGCAGCAGGGTTCACTTGTCGAGCACCAGAACCAGTAATCCCTTGTTGTTGTTGAAAACCTTCAAAAGATAAAGGGCGCAGAGACACAAAGTAAGAGAAAAATATAAAATTTTCAGTTATCTAAATACCTGTAATAATAGCAATAGTAGTAGTAGTAAAACAAAACCTGCTAATTCTGGGGCACACACCTGTTGTATTTCCCCAAGGTACGGCATTATAGACAGCAGCAGGTTGACCAGTAGTTGGTAAATCAAGAACAATGTTACTTGGAAGTACTCCCGGAAGAACACGTCCTTCCCTGTGTCGCTCCATTAGGTACAATGCAATACAAAACTCCCTGAGAGAAAGCATGCTATCATTATCTTGATCGGATAAGTCCCAGACCTGCTTTAAAACCTCTGAAAAATATAAAACATGGCATACACATAATGTTCAGGAAATTAGCTAGCCATTGAAAAGTAATACACATGGGGGATGTGAAAACTGAACAGAACCCTCCCCTCCCCCCTCAACATGCACACACATACAAGCTAATGCAATCAAATGCAACCTAGTTCTGCAATGTGCAATTAATTATATTTAAGTTGATTTCCTATTACATGTAGAGCTAGAGCACTAGAGAAGTAGAAAAATAAAGATAGCATTTTAAGCCAACTCGACTGTCCAGGCAAAAAAGCAAGGAAGTAGAAGAAATATACCTCTTGGTAATCTCCAACTAAGAAACAGGTTCCGTGCTTGTTCCCCAGTGATTTTCCCATCCCTATCTGTATCTACTTCCATGAATACTTTTGTATATTTTTGAACATCAGTTTGAGTCATCTTTGGCCATGGAGGTTGGGGCTGACTGGAAGCAGAATCCTGCAATTTCACTGGAAGTCCAGATGAATTCAGCATATTAAGTGTCTGGGCTGAGGCATGCTGGTCCTGTTTTACCACCGGCTGGGCTTGCTGAAGCTGTGCACCAACAGGCTGGGTTGCAAGTGAGCCCTGCAAAGAATCAGGGGTACCAGGCCTAATAGAATGCTGATTCCCTCCAGATACAGGAGCAATAGCTGATGAAAGCACTGAACTGCCAGAAGAAAATCCTTGTGAAGAAGAAACTTGCTTTGGCTGAAATGAGCTAGCTGAGAACATATCTCCTCCAAAAAATGAATCAGAAGCATTGCCGTTAACTGAGGTACCAACTGGTTTAGAATCCTTAACCATTTGCTCTGATGACTTTATGACGGAGGCAGGAAATTGACCAGGTGGCCGTGCCACATTTGATCCAGAGGTTGCAAGCCCTAACCCCTCCTGCATCAATGGGGGACTACTTCCTCTAACTGCCATTTGAGAGGAAGTTACTTCTGGAGCTCCACCCATCTTGCCAGTGGACCCATAACTTGAAATGCTGAGGGTTTCAGGGCGAGCTCCACCAACAGCCATTCCTTGAGTGGCAACACCAGGTGGTAGATTAGAAGCAGGAGGCCTCGCTAACTGACTTCCCTGAAAAGGAATGGTTTGCTGGATACCGCTCGAATTAGGAACTACCCCCCTTAGTCCAAGATTTTGGTGGGATAAAGGATTAACAGGGCCAATCTGCGGTGCAGGTGCAGATGCAGGTGCAGGTACAGGAGCTGCAACTGTGGCACTGAAATTAATTTGAGGTGCGGGAATCTTAGATGCAGCCGGGCCATACAATGCTGCTTTAACCATTTCGGGGGTTAGTTCCCGCTTACTTTGTGCCACAGTAACAAGTTTAAGGGCATTGTAAAACTCTGCCCGGCCAAGGAAACCAGTTTGGTTTCGGTTTGCAAATGCCCAAATCTGCAGACGAAGTACAGGTCAGTATGATTTGTGAAGTATTTAGCATTTAGACGAAGAGTGCCTAATTCAAAACAATGTTTAGTGGCCGGGAGGGAGAGTAATAAGTAAAGCAGATGATAAGCAGAATTAAGAGAGAGTGAGGGAGAGAGAGAAAGACCTGCGCGAGGACGTGCTTGGGCAATCCGGAGCCTTGGAAGAAGGACACTGCTTCTGCACCGCTGATACGGCCGTCCCGATCCAAATCGGCACGGCGAAAATAAGCATCGAAGAGATCGACATTAGGCGCTGCCGATGCCATTGCAGAATTCAACAGCACCGCCCCGATTTGAATTGATTGCTTTGCACACTATCTAGTTTTGCTTTCCTTTGCCTTTGCCTTTGCCTTTGCAGATCACACCACACCGTGCATTTATCAATGTTTCACAAAACCTCAAAAACATCCCAATCATTCAATTTCATACGACCCCTAGATTGATTAATCGCTTGATTTGCACTTTGCTTGCCTCCACCTCCGATCCAATCCAATCAACACACTTGCCCAACAACACGATTACAGATCATCCCCCGATTCTCATTTTTTGCCTAACGGACAATTTTAATCCTCTTTCGTTACCATATTTCAAAAATACCACCCCATCACATTGTTTTGGGAGACGTGAATTCTCATTCTCTTCAATAATTAGGTTTTATCTGTTTATTTTTATATAATTATAATTATAATTTATAATAAATAAATATTATTATTAACTACAAATTAATTTTTTATTTTTAATATATAAAAATTATTAAATATATAAATTAAGTTTATTTTTAATTCATGTATTATATAAGATAAATTTATTTTTCTATAATTAAAATTCATAATAAATAAATATTTAATATATTAGTTATATTATAATTAATATTTAGACTAAATTTTGCTTTCATTTCTCTTTTAATTTTCATCTTCCAAATTTTAATTTCACAATTTTAGTCTTTTAATTTTCAACAATTTATAATTTTAGTTACATTATTAAATTTTATCCATTATCTATTTGAATTAAATGTTACTCATGATTTGACAGTAGTGTGGTGGTTACCTGACAAAAAATATGGTTATTTTTAAATTTTCTATTGTTAAGTACATAATGTCATTTAATTTAATATATTTTAATTATAAAAATGGTCATAAAGAGCAAGAAACTATCTAAAGCTTGTTTTTTTTCAAATTTTCTAACCCCAAACATTCATTTAACTTAAACTTTTTTAATAGAACCATTAATGTTGCACATCATGGCCATACAAGATCAATGGAAAGTAGTTGGGATCAAAATTAGCGAAGCATCATTTAGCTCTAATTTTCAAACACTAAGATGTTGTGTGGTGTGTCATTATAATATGGAGGCACCATTGGTGATGTGATGGACTGAAGAAAACCTACGGAGAAAATTTTATGATTATGGGTTATGTAAGTTACCATGGAGGTTTATAAGTTTAGTTTGTAAAGACAAATTTGAGTGAGATGAAAAAAATGGATAATTTTTTAGAATTTGTTTTTTTTTCTCGAGTCTTGTAATTTTATTGCTATTTGTACTTGTTGATAAGGGCTTTTGAAGTAATGGATATGAAATTTTGATGTAATGTGACGCGACCTAAATCGCGCTGGGATAGATTTGGAAAAGAAAAATGTTATGGGTCTGCCACTTGTTTAACTTCGAGAGAGAAACGGAGGGAATTTGCCGAAAGTCGAATTCCTATTCTCGTTCTACATGGTGAGTCGATACTGACTTGACCGTTCCAGAGAACTGGCCAACCCTGTACCAACTCAACTTGGAGTCGTCACCAACGCTCTATGGTACGCTGGAAACCGGAAGCAGATAAGACATGGTGAGTGAATGGAGAAATTAGGTAAGGGGCCGATTACGCATAAGAATGACGTGTCACTCCATCCGCCTACCATCTAGTAGTTACCCCACGACTTGCATAAGCTAGCACAACCTTTATGTTTACACCTTTCAAGCCACCTTGCAATGCGGGGCAATGGGGGATAGGAGTGTAGAACTTGACGAGAGAGTGTCTCTCGCTCCTATGTACCTCTTATAGCCGAGAGGATTCAAAGTTCACGTAGTTCTGTGGGGCCTAAGCCAGGGTTAGGACTGTCCATTAAGCGTCCTGTCATAGTGGTGGGTTGAGTCGGTGAGTGGGCCAGGATGATTCGGGTACACGCCCACAGACCTGGACATGGGTAACGCACTCGGATAAGGCTTGAAGCGGCTTGCCATCCGTCCGAAGGTGACAACCTGGGGACGAAGCGAGGATGTCTACTGATTGTTTGGAGTGTGACGACTCGATTTAAGAGGGTCGAGACGGCTTGTCAGCCATCTGAAGTGTGACAACTCAAGGGTGAGGTTAGAGTGTTTATTGGTTGTTTATGGGGTGACGATTCAGTTTAAAGGATCGAGACGACCCGCCGACCATCTGAAGTGTGACAACTCAGGAACGAGGTTGGAGTGTTTATTGGTTGTTTATGAGGGGCGATTCAGTTTAAGGGATCGAGATGGCTCGCGCGGCCATCTAAAGTGTGACAACTCAAGGACGAGGTTAGAGTATTTATTGGTTGTTTATGGGGTGACAATTCAGTTTAAGGGGTGACAATTCAATTTAAGGGATCGAGACGACTCGCCAGCCATTTGAAGGGTGACAACTCAGGGGCAAGGTTAGGGTGTTTATGAGTTGTTTGTGGGGTGATGACTCGGTTTAAAGGATCGAGATGACTTGTTGGCCATCTGAAGTGTGACAACTCAGGGACAAGGTTAGAGTGTTTATTGGTTGTTTATGAGAGGCGGCCAAGAATCTTACCTGGTATCTAGAGGGGTGTCTGGCTTTTAGGATAGGGTATTCGTAAGCAATATGTTCGGACTGTTTGCACAGCAATTCTCCAGCAACTTCGCTCGATGGTCTCTTCTTGATTCTTGGCCCCGTGCCCTTCGCAATAAGGCCTTTTATAACCTTTGTGAGGGGTGAAGACGCACAAGATCTTGCCCCGTGGTGTTACCCCAACCCCTTGATCCAATCTGTTAGCCTTAGCAATCCCAAGAAGATCTTCATGGGGCCCTACATCTGGTTGTGGCGCGACCTCCCGAGATTCGTGGGACCTCTGGTGGGTAGTAGCTGACCTGGAACCCCTTCTTATTGTGATTGACGTGGATTTCATTCTATTAAAAACAAGGGCTCTTTGTTCTTTTGACGTGGCTCGATCGGAGCTTTTGCCCTGATGGGCGATCCCACAATCAAACAAGCTTTTGGGCATGCTAAGGTGGTGCCCCTGGCTCCATTAGCGCTAAGCTGGGACTTCCAGGTCGGGCCTAGGCTAGACTTTGTGAGGCGTTAACCCCATTTTTATGCCTCTTCTCCCTAAATGGGTCGGGTCAGGTCTAATGTTGTTTCTCTACTAGCTCCGCTCTATATGGGCTACTGGGTTAGAAAGGCCCATTCTCAACGCTCTCTCCCCCTGTCGGGTTGTTTCCTTGGACCGGACAGTACTAGGGTTCTACATAATGGTTACAACCTTGTGGTATTTTGACATAATGGTTATGTGTTGAAGATTAGAAAGTAGTAATGAATTTTAATGTATTTGAAGTGAATGTTGTTGCAATTATTTGGCCAAATTTATTGTCTATTAATAAAATAACAAGTTTCACTATGTATATGTATGATCTTTTATGAAGATCTCTTTTAACTCGCTTTATTTTGCAATATTTATAGCATTTTTTGCAGGCATGTTGCTCACTCCTTAGTAGTGATTTTGTTTGGAAGCGTTGTGACAATTGATATATAATATTTTGAGGCATCTATTTGTATTTATATTTGGCCTAGTTGACTTATATTTGTGCATAATATTAACATGTTGATTGAGTTTTGCATTGGCTTCATTAGGCTTAATTGTTAATCATTGCTAGTTTTTCGATTTTCACTCATTTTGATGTTGTTTTCTGCATAACACATCTGAAGCTGCAAAAGTTGGATTTTGATGATCTAAGTGTTCTTAGAAAACTAAAAGAGTTGAAATTTCATGTCTTAGCTTTGGCTAATTCTAAAAGATTCATAGCATAAAATGATCATGAAGTTGTTGATGTTATGCTTGCAAAGATCTTACCTTCTTTCACTAATTTTGACTAAACTCTCTCATTTTAAGTATGATTAAGACTTGTGATACCTATTTCAAAAGTTTATTCAATGAACCTCGATTTGGGTTAGCCATAGTTTTGAAATTAGGAAATATAGTTTAGTTATTTAATACACAAATTAGACACATGTGATAACATATTTTTTATTTGACATATTTGTTTAATTATAGTGATCATGCTTTTCTCTCTTCTTCTATCTTGGTTCCTAGCATGCTTATGCATTTTTTCAAACCTAAAGACTTTAATCAATTTCAAGAGCTTTAGCAAATGTAGTTAGAATTTGAATTTTACTTCTTAACTTTGTATGCATTTCATTCCTCTTGTCTTCAATTAAAAATTTATTTCATGATTATGGATGGTTGATGCGATTTAGTTAACGCCTGAGGGCAAGAGTAGCCTATTGCGGTAGTAATAAGTTGAGTCCAGATATCGTACACAAGGAACTAATATGTCAATTTCTGAAAAATTTTGATGTATATTAGATAATCAAAATTAGTAAAGATTTTAATAGAAGAAGTAAAGCAAAAACAAGAAAATGATAAAGGAAGATTGTTTTTAGTTCTTTTTGGAATTAAGGGTTCTGCTTTTGTTATGTTTTTGCCTCTTGACTTCAATTTATGCAATTTTCTCTCACCTTCGTGCATTATTGATTATACTTCTTAATATTACTAGGGATCCTAGTCTAGTCTCCTAATATTATTTACCTTGGGATGTTAGAAATTTATAATTTCTTTTAATCATGTGGGCTTTATATTTTAAATACAATTATATTAGCTATTATTTAAAAGTGATTATAATCTTAAGTGATACAATTAAGTAATAAAAAAGAATTCCTAATAAGACTTGACATGGGCTTAATGAGTGGATACTCAGGTTGACCCGTTAGGAGATAATGTGAACCCTATATGTAGGCTAACACATTAGGAAATGTTATGATCCCCAATACACCAAACCAAAAATACATTCTCTGTTCTCCCCATCAGAAAAGAGAAATGAAAGTCCATGAGGAGTTAAGGTGGTTTGGTTGAGGAAGACCCCAAACTAATGGTTCTCAATCATTGAAGATACTGAAGATTCTGCTATAGTCTCCTTGTGACAAATGGATCCAGGTATTTATTTATTTATACACCCTTATTTTAAGCTTTGATGATATAGTATAATGGTTATTCATTATAAGAAACCTCTAATAGGAATAAGAACATGAGGAACCTAAGGGTTGAAAACCTCTAAAGAAATAAGAAATAAGGAATCCTGAGGGTAGATAAATATTTCCAACAAATAGTATTAGAGTCACTGTTAGTATTAGATCATTAGACTAAATAATAAGTTATATAAATATTAACTCTAAAAATAATTAGGTTCTATAATGATTTATTAACGTAGTACCAAGTTATATATTATTTGAGCCATGATAGAGATAAAATTGCAAATCGTATTTTTTTTTTTTTTTGTGAGCAAGTGAATTTCACCATATTAGGTAGATAGTTATTACATGAGTACTAAATCTAGTTCTGGTGGATTTTGAACTGTAATTTTAGTATATATGAATTGCAATTTTTCCCCACATTTTGCCTGGATCCAGCAATTGAATTGTAATTTTGTATTGCAATTTTTTCCTACATTTTGGCTGGATAATTTTTTTTAAAGATATATGAATTGCAATAGCAATTTTTCCTCCCACTGCCCGCCGCGGCTTTTTCCCCCACGGCAATTTTTCCCTGCACCATGGCCATTTTTCGGAAAATGGATCCAGCGTTTGGCAATCCGCATTAGAGACCTCAGCATGTTTGGTCAACGTGATAACCACTACAACACAACATCATTTGTTATATTATTTGGCAGTTTTTATATGACATTAGTTTCTGAATCCGATTGGCAGTTTTCACAATCCATCAATTTGGATTTTCCGGATGCAATTTTGGATTTGGCAGTTTCTTTTGGGTGGAACGGTTACGAGTTTTGTGTTTAAATTATTGTTATTTAAATAACTCATTTGGAAATAAGGGCAAACTTATAGAAATATTTGCAACAATAAGAAATTGGACCTAGGTTTGGGTAGAAATATTTGCAACAATAAGAAATTTGACCTAGGTTTGGGTAGTGACAGAAAACTTCTCTATCTTTAGATCCATTAGGACTTTTTCAAATATTGAAGATTTATTAGTGTTATTAAATTGTTACGTTATTTTTTATTATGTATAATTATTGAGTATAATTACTATTATAATGTACAATTTTTTGATTGGGTTATAATTATTATTATTATCTTTGGATATGATAGTAATAATAATAAGTAAGTAAATTATGGTATAAAAGACACGTATAGTAGCATATAATTTGATGAATTTTGGATCCTTCTCATTAATTTTGGTAGTCTAGTAATTTTTAAAAATTAAATTAATTGAAGTAATAAATTGCCAACGTAATCACTGTTGTGAAAAATAATTTAATTTAAATTACATAGACGTATGAAATTATTTATGCGAACTGTGATCGGCCCAACAAAAGACATAGTTTGGCCAAATAATAACATACATGTATGTGACAATTATAAAGTTTTATTTTTCATGTGAATAATAGTCGGTCCAACGAAAAGCTATTATTTGATAGAACTAATTGTCAATGTTTGATTACGTTGAGAGTACCACTTATAAATTAATTTTTCTGTCCAAAAACTAAAAATTAATTTTGTGCTAGGTATCTTGTAAAGGGTCCATTATGTAGTTTATTTACACATGTCTTGCTATATACTTTATATGTTTTACCTACTTATAGTATCTAACCGCTAGGTGGTAAAATGAACGTATAGTTTTGGGTTTTGCGCTTATCCGTGAAATTTGTAT
Organism: Mucuna pruriens; assembly: GCA_025330945.1. Classification (NCBI taxonomy): domain Eukaryota; kingdom Viridiplantae; phylum Streptophyta; class Magnoliopsida; order Fabales; family Fabaceae; genus Mucuna; species Mucuna pruriens. The sequence continues at coordinate 1,324,404 of JAENHJ010000256.1, forward strand.
AAATTTAAGACCTCCCATCTTGATTAAATTGTCTAGTAATATTTGTTCGATTAATTGAAACAACATGTTGCCAGAGTAATATTTGTTATGTAGATTAATTTAATTAAATTTACAGAGATGTTGTGTGGGATTATTCATGTGAATTGTGATCGACCCAAAGGAAGACGCAATTTGACCGAATAATTACATGCTTGTGATGGTAAATGTGTGGTGATTATAAGGTTGTTTTTCTATATTGACAATGGAGTGCCCAAAGACAATCATTGTTTGACAAGACTTATCACCAATGTTTAATCATTACGTTGAGAGTACCAATTGTAGTTAGTTCTGTCAATCCAAAGATTGAGGATTAATGGTACTCTAGGTATCTTGTTTGGGTCTTTAAATTTATCATAAAGATTAATTGTGTTTTGTATGTTCAATGTTCTCTTTTCAATTGCTGCTACTAGTGTGGTCAACATATCTGCTCAAATTAATAGTATCCCAATGCTGAATGGAACAAATTTCAAGGTCTAGAAGGAAGTCGTAGTGATAGTACTCGGCTGTATGGATTTAGATCTAGCGCTTCGGGTAGAGAAACTTATTCTTACTCCGGATAACCTTCAAGAGGTTAAAATTGAGAAATGGAAACGCTTTAACCAAATGTGTCTTATGATCATGAAGCACTTGATTTCATAAGCGTTTTAGGACTTTATTTTTGAGAGTCAAAGGTAAAGAAAATATAAGAGAGTACATAATGGAGATGTCTAATCTCGCAACAAAGCTCTAATCACTCAAGTTAAAGTCTGGTGAAGACTTGATCGTGCACTTGGTTTTGATCTCACTTCCTACACACTTTGGGTAATTCAAAGTGAGGTATTATACTCAGAAAGGACAAATGGTCTATTAGTAAATTTATATCACTATGTGCAAGAGGAAGAGAGGTTGTAGAGAGCTAAGACTGAAAATACTCACTTTGCTTCGATCTCTCAAAATAAGAAAAGGAGGAACATTAAGGATGTTGCGGAAGGGTCTTCTCAATGAAAGAAAATTAGGTGTTGAAAGAGCTAAGGATGTCTTAGAACTAATACATACAAATATTTGTGGTCCTTTTCCTACAACTTCATGGAATGGACAACAATACGTTATTACGTTCATAGATGATTACTCTAGATACAGTTACATATATTTGATGCATGAGAAGTCTCAATCCCTAGACTTTTTCAAGTCTTTTAAAGCTGAAGTTGAACTTCAACTTGGAAAGAAAATTAAAGCCATCAAATTTGATCGTGCTGGTGAATACTATGGTAGATATGACGGATCAGGAGAACAACGTCCTGGACCTTTTGCTCTTTTTCTCAGAGTGTGGAATTGTTCCGTAATACACCATGCCAGGCAAACCTAGCATGAACGGTGTGGTAGAACAACGAAACCAAACTCTTAAGGATATGGTAAGAAGTATGATTAGTCATTCTTCTTTACCAGAGTCACTCTGGGGAGAAGCTTTAGAGACCGCAGTTCACATCCTTAATAGGGTGTCAACTAAAGTAGTTAACAAAACCCCTTATGAACTTTAGACTGGTAAGAAGCCAAGCATCAATCATTTGCATATTTGGGGTTGTCTAGCTAAAACACGACCTTATAGGCCGCATGAAAGAAAACTAGATTCAAGAATTCTTAGTTGTTACTTTGTTGGCTATGCTGAATGCTCTCGGGGCTATAAGTTTTATGATCCAACTTCAAGATCCTTTTTGAAACGGGAAATGCGAGAATTCTTGAGGAATTTGAGTTTGGGAAGGAAGAGAACATAAGGAATGTTGTCTTTGAGGAAGAATCTGTCAATGACATTGGTCAAGTCCTTATGCCTATTACTGTTCAAGAAACAACTCTAGTAATAGGAGACAATGTTCAAACTATTGTTCTTGACATTGTTCTAGAACAAGACTATGATGAGGCTCTTCCTCAAACACCAATTGAGCAACCTCAACAACCTCAAGAAGTGTTATTAAGAAGATCCATCAGAGAGAGGAGACATGCAATTCCAGATGACTACATTTTCTTTCTCCAAGAACATGAGGATGACATTGGTTTAACAAAAGATGATCCAATCAACTTCTGTCAAGCTATGCAAAGTTCTAACTCTCAAAAATGGATTGATGTCATGAAAGATATGTTGAAGTCTATGCAAGACAATGATGTTTGGGATCTCGTCGAATTACCTGAAGGTATGAAACCTATGGGTTACAAATGAATATTTAAAACCAAAAAGGATTCTAAAGGTAATATCAAGAGATATAAGGTTCGTCTAGTTGCTAAAGGCTTTACTTAGAAGGAAGGTATTGACTACAAAAAACCTTTTCTCCAGTATCTTCAAAGGATTCTTTTAGAACCGTAATGGCACTGGTAGCTCATTTTGATTTAGAGCTACATCAGATGGATGTTAAGACTGCGTTTCTAAATGGTGACATTGACGAAATGATTTATATGATGCAACCTGAAAACTTTGTTTCAAATGAATCTAAGTCTATGGTATGCAAACTAAAGAAATCCATCTATGGCCTCAAACAGGCTTATTGTATCACAAGTTCCATCAAGTCATTACCTCATACGTTTTCGAGGCAAATGTAGTTGATGATTGTGTATATCACAACTTCAGTGGGAGTAAATATATATTTCTGGTACTATATGTCGATGATATACTACTTGCTAGTAGTGATACAGACTTGTTGCATGAAACCAAGAGATTTATGATGAATAATTTTGAGATGAAAGATCTTGGGGAAGCTTCTTTTGTATTAGGCATTCAGATGCTGAGAGATCGTTCTCAAGGTATCCTAAGGCTATCACAAGAGAACTATATCAACAAAGTCTTAAAGAGATTTGGCATGAAAGATAGTAAACCAAGAGACACCCCGATAGTTAAGGGAGACAAATTTAGTCTCAAGCAGTGCCCCAACGATGACCTTGAAAGAAATGAGATGCAAAAGAATCCCTATGCCTCAGTAGTGGGGAGTCTAATGTACGCTCAAGTTTGTACTCGTCCCAATATTGCTTTTATGGTGGGAGTTTTGGGTAGGTATTTGAGTGATCTAGAATGCAACATTGGAAGGCAGTCAAACATGTGATGCGTTACTTAAGGAGAACAAAAGGATACATACTCACTTATTGAAAGTCTGAGGATTTGAAGATCATCATGTACTCTGACTTCAATTTTACTGGATGTTAAGATAACAAACACTCCATGTTTGGATACATCTACATGTTGGCTGGAGGAGCTATCTCTTAGAAGTTTGTTAAACAAACTCTTATAGCCTCTTTGACCACAACTATAGAGTTTGTGGCTTGCTTCGAGGCATCCAACTAGAGTTCAAAATATACAGATTTTCATAAAACATATATGAACAAGTTTTATGCTAGCTGATCCATTGACTGAAGGGCTAATACCTAAGGTTCTTTGATGAGCACACTACTCATATGGGTATTATTCCTTAAGATACTTTAGTTTAGTGGGAGCCTATATGTTTTATGTTTTAATTTGAACAATTTTGTTGTTATTTATTTTCTGCAGAAATAAAGTTGATGGTTTATATTTATATTTTGAACTAGCTTATGTTTTCTTGTATATAGTAATTATGTTACAAGAATTTGGATTGATCTCCATAAAGATTAAAAATAAAGACCAATTGGAAATAGACATGTTTGAGATCATATTACATGTAATTTCCATGCCACTCATCCATATTTGATATATGTCATTGAGTATATTAATATGGTGATCATCATTATTTAATCACGCTTAAATTGTGATTAAAGATGCAATGGTTCCATTGTTAATGTGCAAGATGGACCAAATTGTATCAAGAGGAAGTATAAAAATAAATAGCATACTGGTGCGCCTAAGGAATTGAGTAATATAATTGTTTCAAGAAAATATGAAGCCCAAGTAGGAAATTGTTAGAAATTTATAATTTCTTTTAATCATGTGGGCTTTATATTTTAAATACAATTATATCGGCTATTTATTTAAAGTGATTATAATCTTAAGTGATCCAATTAAGTAATTGAAAAGACTAATAAGACTTGATATGAGCTTAATGAGTGGATACCCAGGTTGTGGCCCATTAGGGGATAATGGGAACCCTATATGTAGGCTAACACATCAAGAAAAGTTATGGTCCCCAATACACCAAACCAAAAATACATTTTTTGTTCTCCCTATCAAAAAAGAGAAATGAAAGTCTCATGAGGAGTTAAGGTGGTTTGGTTGAGGAAGATCATAAACCAACGGTTCTCAATCATTGAAGATACTGAAGATTCTACTACAGTGTCCTTGTACGAAAAATGGATCCAGGTATTTATTTATTTATACACCCTTGTTTAAAGCTTTGATGATCTAGTATAATAGTTATTCGTTATAGGAAACCTCTAATAGGAATAAGAACACGAGGAACCTAAGGGTTGAAAACCTCTAAGAGGAATAAGAAATAAGGAACCCTAAGGGTAGATAAATATTTCTAACATAGGATACTTCCAATTTAGTCATTTAGAAACACATACTTAAGTAAGTTGGAGGTACATAGAAGCCTTATTGCTAGTTGAATTAGAAGTCTAGGAAAAAGATTAGTCATGCAATTCCTCTAAATTCAACTATTTTATAGTTCCACCAACTAGTTAAGTTGCAGTCACCTATAATTAATTGATTATCATGCACGAAAGACTTGTTTATAAAGTATGCAATGTAATAATTCAAGTAGTGAAGATAAGTAGAAAGTGCATTCAAAAGAGTAATCAAGTGTTTCAAGCACAATTACACCATGATCTTTAAAAAGAAACCTAGCTACCCATACACATGGTGAAAATATAAACAAACAAAATTAAGAAAGGAAAACTAGAACTCATAAAAGCTTGGGGTTCCGCTCCTTTACTCTATGTCACGCTTTTTGCCTTATCTTCAGGTGCCTTCTAGGGGCCTCGGGAGCGAGTGGACCACTTGGATGTATGGAGGTAGTAGAGTAAGGAAGAATGAAGTGAAATAACATGTGTTGAGAGTGACAGGAGTGAGTTTTACAACCTCAAGGTTGCCTCTTTTTATACTGTGAAAAGTGGGTCTTTATGGGGGCTTGCACGAGCGATGAGATAAAATAAAATAATATTAAAGATAAAATAAAATAAAGGTAAAGATTAAATAAAATAAAAGTAAAGTTGCACGATTGTTCTGATTTTCTGTGGCTTCATCTTTTTGGTCCAAAAATCCTAATTTTTGTTGCATTTCCCCTTTTTATGTTTATGGGTCTATGTTACATTAATCTCAAGAAAAAATGTGAATTAAGCATTATATTTGTAAAGAATATTTAGGATTTTACTCTAAAAGATGCAACATTATTGTTCAAAATATTGGTTTATGATTTGTATGTTTACAATTTAAGTGAAATTGAATCAAGATTGATTAATTTGAATGTAAATTAAGTTAGGTAATTAATTGATAACCTAAGTCAGAATGTTTTGTGTAGAATTGACATCATTTAGGGATTGCAATTATAATTTTTGTTTTGTTAATAACATGTTAGATAACTAACTAATTTAATTGGATTTTACTCTAATTGATGTAAATTCTATACCATTTGAACCGTGATAAGTTTACCACACAAATTGTACCATTTAATAAGTATTATTATCAATTATTTCTTCATTTGTTGTTTTTTGTTTAATTATAATTCAAACCCTAGTTCTTATTCATCCTAGTAAGATTATAAATAATAAATTTATGTCATTAAGAAATATGACCTATGATGTACCTTGTACGACAAGTTTAAGAAAAATTTACATCTTTTTATGGTAGTACAACACTACTAGCAATAGTCATTGTGAAAATTTGACATGTTTGGTACTTGGTAATTCACTTATAACGATATGTTATTAAAAATCTTAATAAAAAATAATATATACCAATTAGAATAATTTACTTAAGATAACTTATCAACTAATTTCATAATATATAGCTAGAAGGATAATTTTGTTACAGTAATGAAAGAAATGGTTAATTTTTGATAATATTAGGAAATATAAGTCATTGGTTTTCACACCCATACTTTTATCTTTCTGCTCTTAACTTTTTTTTCACGTATTTTTTATAAAAAATATATTTGCTGTAAACATGTTTCCATTGTGTACTTAGTATAATATAAATATGTTATGTTGTGTTGTAAGTTAGGGTGTCACTTTATCGTATATAACGAAAACATGTTTTTGTTATGTATTGTTAAAATTCTTAGCCTTATTTGTATTTTGTTATAAAGTACAAACTCTTATATCATTTACCAAAACCAATAAAGTCCACATATTAATAAGTTCACCTAACAAATACTTTTCTTCACTACTCACCATTGATGCATGACCATCAAATGTTTATTCCACACCATAATTATGTTATTCGCGCAATACATTAGTTATTCATCCTTCACTGTTTTTCATAAGTCTCCCTTTAAGTCTAAAGGGACACTTACATTTTATAGTTCTAGTCATTTTGCGAGTTAACAAAGTCATATATGATTTATACTTTCTACTCCTTTCACATCCAATATGATAATTGTCTTTCTTACTCTCACTCCTATTACTTTACAACAATAACATGTCTATGCTTTTTCCTGATCTTTCTAAAACAAATCATCCTGAGTAGCAAAAAATTAAAATTATTAATCATTTTTTAACTTAACAATATTGACACAATCATAATTAACAACAAAAATTTCAATATCAATACTAAATATTTAATTAATTTACATATGTAAGAGTGCATAATTCACTATAATCAATATCCACAAGTGAGTGATTCACATCCCCAACTAGTTGACATATTTTTCATAAAAAAAAAGTGTACTCCAACTTATATCTATGATGCGAACCCTACAAACATTAAAATTTTGTCATGAATTATGCAAAAAAATAAAGATCATAAGTTTTTAATAAAAAATGAAAACTTATTTCCATGATTATTTTTCAACAATAATGAAAATAAGTTTATGTCTAATTGATGAGAAATCAATGAAGAGAAGAGAGATAATTCAGGATAAGAGACAACAAATAAAATAGGGATGAGAAAAAAAATGACAAGATATGCATGGTAGGAAAGTAAATGCGAGAAAATTAAAGTAAAAGAGAAAGAAAAGAAAAGGGAATAGAAAAAAGGGGAGGCAAGAAGGGAGGAGGAGAAAGAAATTCTAATTAAAAACAAAAATTTGGGAGTATGAAGATAAGAATAGCTTGTGCGAAAATTAATGCCAAAAATTTTGTATCAAATTTACAAATCCACAGGTTTTGTTGAATAAATAATAACTAAAAAAAAAGAAGAAAGAATTTGACGCAAATGATGAAATCATTGTTTCGTATGCAAGTTTTGTGCAACTTTTTCGTAGTACGATACGAAGCACTTTCGTTGTTATTTTATCAAATAAATACACATTTTGATTATGAAAATAATGTTATTTACGTCGTTTTAATTTGGAAAGATTTTATGATTTGGTTACTGAAGGATGAACTTAGTAACAAATTGATAATTTTATGGGGTTGCTGGCAAATTAACAATTTTAGAAATCAAAGCAACACAAATAACGTGTTTTAAATCAATTTGTTTTTTTTACTCTTGTTTCATCACTAGAATAAAAAAGAACACTGTTCTCAATTTGTTTACCTTAAATCCTTAATTTCATTCCACATGCAGAAATTAATAAACTTGCTTGAAAGAGATTAAAATTCTAGAACTATTACTTAAAGATAATTTTATCAACCATTGCTTTTTGGCCAGGAAAAGTATGAACAATTTTCTTTGGAAAGGAAACATGTGCAGAAATTACTTTATTAATACAAAAGTGCAGGGAAAAAAAATTAAGCGATCAGGGTTAAAAATCTTGGATAAAAAAGGCTTGATTTTAAAAAAAGAACTTTCAAATATTATTATTTAGGTACGAAAAATTTGGCTTCCAACCTGAGCTTAATTCATTTATAGTTAATTTTAAAATTAAGACAAAATAAGGAAAACATGAAAGAAAAATTTCATTCTCATTTTGCACCCATGATTTGAAGAGTGATACCCTGTGAAGCAATTTGATAATATTTTAGAGAAATTATATTTGTACAGAAATTTTATATATAAAAAATTGATATAACAACGAAATAGATAAGAAGGAAAGAGAGAATGGCATTATTTTAGGGCATTATCTTATGTCTTGACCAGTGACCACTCTTACTTGGTTTATAATCCATCTTCTCCGCGTATCAAAAACAAAATGATTCACGAGGTCAATAATAAATTAATAATAATAATAACACACCTTTCCCTAAGATGCAAATTAATTAGTTAATTTTTGTTTTCCTACTAGTATAATTTTGATTCAAGTGTGAGCATTGTACGTAAGTAATCAAATTCATGTGCGAATCGAGGAAAACTCGTATAAAGTTGTGACTAACAAAATGATAGAAAATTAAGCTTTGATCAGGCAATATTCTGCATTTGCTAGTCTATATTTTTATTCAATGGCGCCATGAAAATTTGTGATACGATTCACACACACCACAACGCACGGTGAGGAGGAGAATCGGTTTGTCAAACAGTTTTTATTTTTTATGGTAGATGTAAAGTAAACGCGGGACATTGGGAATTCTTCCATATTTAATTTTTGATGTATAAGTCTAAGTCTAAGTCTATTTATATACGTTCTAATTTATATCTTAAAATTTGAAATGTAATAAAAAGTAGAGGCGTGTGTGAGTTACTGTATACGTGGGGACTTGTTTGAACAAAAAGGGAGTTTGTTGAGTTTTTGGGTCTAATTTGACTAAAAGAAATCCTTTGTCCAGGGCAGGGCAGGAAAGTTGAATTGGAGGATGGTAATTGGTAAGGAGTGGAGGCTGGCAGCAATTACCTGCGAAGGATTGATTGACTCAGTCCATGTGACTCATATGTCAATGCCATAACAATTATTAAATCATCCTTTGCCTTTTACTGTGTCCGTATGCATATCCTTATAGGCTATAGCAAAGCTAAAGTCAATTATTGAAGGTAAAGAAAAGCAGAAAGAAGACCGAAGGTGTTGTTGAAGAAGAATGGTTTCATCATCCATCGGAGTTTAACTAGAAACACAAAATTCTTCTTTTTGCAGCCTAGATTTCAATGGGAAATTGCTGGGGTTCTCCGCCTCACAACCCAACCCCAACGACTACCGGTAACCTTAGTACAGGTTTGTTCTTTGCTTTTTGGTCTCAATCTCAATTCATTTGATTTCCCATTTAATTAATGGTTCCTCGCTCTTGTTCTTGAATTATGACTATGTATGTAGCTACACCGGGGTCATCTCAGACCATCAGCAGCAACTATACTACTACTCCGACTGCTACTTCTTCTGGAAGTGGGAGCAGCTCTATACATAGCAATTTCGCGGTGTCAAGCGGTGATCAACCTTATCTAATTGGACAGATCTTACCTACCTCTAGTTTGAGGATCTTCACTTTTGCCGAGTTGAAGGTTGCAACTAGGAATTTCAGAGCTGATACAGTGCTTGGGGAGGGAGGTTTTGGAAAAGTCTTCAAGGGTTGGCTTGATGAGAAGACCACGTCAAAGGCTGGAACCGGAACAGTCGTTGCCGTCAAAAAACTTAACTCCGAAAGCTTACAAGGACTTGAGGAGTGGCAGGTAATCAAACCCCTTTTACTTTATATAGTATTACCATGCTGCAGTTTCAGTGCCAAAACAGATATGGGAAGAGAACATAACTTTATATCTTATGCAATATATTATATATTTGTTACTTAATGTACTCCACTTGTTATGACAAGAAATTTTATGCATCTACTGGTTGCACTGAAAACTTTTTGCTAGGGTCACCTTACCTTCTCCACCGCAGATTCAACCAAATTCATGTTCTATTTGGAACTAGAATTAAAGATGTCAAACTTAAATAATCACCGCGTTCATACAATCTTCCTTCCCTTTGAGCTGAAGGCAAAGTGGAGCAGAATGAGCATAATGACAATTAACTGCATTACTAAACAAAACTCTTAAGATTTCAAATCCAGAAATATCTCCTTTTCTCCCCCCATGTCACTGTATCATGGATAGCGTTGTTCACAGAAAGTAGTGGAAGTGCTGATTTGAGGGAGTTTCATCGTATAGGTGTAAATTATGTAATATATTAAGGAATTGTAATAAGAGAAAGCACCCTTGTTTTATTATATAAATGAAGGCATTTATTTGTTGCCCCAGCTCCCTCCTCTTGTTTTGTTACTTGTTTCTTCAATCTGTGACTGTTTAATCATAGACTTATAAATTGCTACTAAACTAATGATGGTTTATTCATGTGGTGCAGTCCGAAGTAAATTTTCTAGGACGGCTTTCTCATCCTAATCTTGTTAAGCTGTTGGGATACTGTTTGGAGGAGACAGAGCTTCTTCTCGTCTATGAATTCATGCAGAAGGGCAGTTTGGAAAACCATCTATTTGGAAGTGAGTGCTTAATTAAATACCACTGTCTTGGCAAGTGTATTATAAGTTCAAACATGAAATAAAATAGCAAAATAAATGTATCTTTTCAACCAAAAGCTACTTTTTTTTAATTGTAGGGGGCTCTGCTGTTCAACCACTTCCTTGGGACATCAGGCTTAAGATAGCAATTGGGGCAGCTCGTGGCCTTGCATTCTTGCATACATCTGAAAAAGTAATTTACAGAGACTTCAAGGCCTCCAATATATTGCTTGATGGGGTGAGTTTTGCGACACCCAGATGTAATGCAACTTCTTAGCAAAATAAGCTTACAAAATGTATATATTTGCTGTTGCCATGTTAGCATGATGACAAAATCAATGTTTTACCTATTTTCTATCTTCATTATTAGAAATAATTTAGTATGTACTGTTAGGTGAACAACTTAAATTTTCATTAATTTCTCCGTTATGATACAGTCCTACAACGCAAAGATATCAGACTTCGGCTTGGCAAAACTTGGTCCTTCAGCTAGTCAATCCCATGTGACAACAAGAGTGATGGGCACATACGGTTATGCGGCTCCTGAATATATGGCCACAGGTAATCTCGCGCTGTTGTAATTTTCTCTATTCAAAAACTCTTTCGGTAGGTTTTGAATTATAAGCTTGTGATGTTATTTTGTCCAACTGTTTTGTGAGGTTCAAGTGTTTTTGAGGCTGGAAAATTAAATTTGATCATTAAAGTAATGTTGTTGGTTTATTCTTAATTATTATACAGGGCATCTATATGTAAAAAGTGATGTATATGGGTTTGGAGTGGTTTTGGTTGAGATACTGACAGGCCAACGAGCACTTGATCAGAACCGTCCAAGTGGGCAACATAATCTAACAGAGTGGGTCAAACCATATCTGCATGACAGAAGAAAATTGAAGAACATTATGGATTCTCGATTGGAAGGAAAATATCCATCGAAAGCTGCATTTCGTATAGCTCAGCTTGCTTTGAAATGTCTTGCACCTGAGCCCAAACAGCGGCCATCAATGAAGGAAGTTTTGGAGAATTTGGAGCGAATTCAAGCTGCCAATGAGAAACCTATGGAGCCTAAATTCCGCTCTACTCATCATACCCGTCAAGGTCACCAGGCTGTGCACCATCGTTCTCCACTTCAGGATGGTAGTAGTCACTAGTTTGTCTTAACAATACTAACGCAAGGGCTCTGAATGCCATGCCCGTTGCTTGTGCTACTTCTCTATCCATTCAAGAGTTTGCCATTATGTATTTCTTGGACTCAACAGAGTTTTGTACGGGTAAATCATATATTAGTATTGTAAAGTGTAAATGTTATATCATTTGTGTTTTGCTGAACAGATGGACAGGTCTCTAGTTCAACATTGTTAGCATTAAAATTGACAACACTATCTTGATTGATACAATGTGATTGTTCACAAAATATATATATCAACTAGGTGAATAGCCGACCCATTATCACAATAAGTAGAAATTGGAGCATCAAATGATATGTGTAAGTCATCAAGCAAGTATCTTAGCCACTGTAGCTCACATATATGGGATACAAGGGTCAACGTGAGACTGGATTGCTTCTTGACTTTCCATGAGATCAAAGCATCTCTAAAGAAAACGCAAAAGCCGACCCAATTTGAGTTAGCAAAGGCTCGAAGCTTAAGCTCCCCATTGACAGGGAAGAAGTCTTATAATAGGTAGACTTGAAGTAGTGAAGGACAGATTGTGCTGTTGCATGATGAGGCTACATTGGACTAGAAACATATTGGCTGAGTTGTTATGTAGAGTAGTTTAAATCATGTCAAGTGATAGTGGGGTAGAGAAAGTATCCAACTAGTTGCCTATACGATTCGAGGTCCTTGCGAGTTAGGTTTAGTTGCAGCAGAGTAGGGATTAACGTAACACTTCTCCATCCAGCTTTCATCCGTCGTCCCATGTGCTTAATTTTGAATCACAGCTGGTTAACAATAAATGAAGGTGATGGTATATGATTATTAATTTACATACTAATAATTAAATATGTAATTGATAATATCATTAGGTTATTGAAATGTTTATGGTAATTAATTTTGTTTTATATTGTATAAAATTATCAATATAATTGTGATTCTTTACATATTATTAATAACATTATGAGATTATTAAAATATTTAGTAATGATTAACTTTGCCTAATAAATAATTAAGACTAAATGCTATTGTATATAATTATTCACACGTACTTGTCAAACTAATTGTTAAATATGTTTTATATGTAATTAATAATGTCATGAGATTATTAAAATGTTTAATGGTGATTAACGTTTAAAAAGTGATTAGTTGTATAGGTTGTTTGTAATTTTTCAAATTAAAAAGAGGCAGTTGTTAAATTTCTTTTATATTTTTTTGTTTGCATCAAACACATTTTTTATTTTCACAATCTAAGTTTGGTAATTAAAATAAAAAATAACGGGTTGAGAGAAAAAAAAACTTACTAAAAGTAATCATAAATGATAAATATTGATTATTAGTAAAATTGATGAATACTTTATTGATATGGTGACTTAAAAAAATAATGATATAAAAGTTAATTAAATTTAAATATGTAATCCACCATTCAATGATTATTTCAAAAATAAAAATAAAAATTGAAAATTAAGTTTTATCATAATAAATTTAGTTTATTAGTTTTATTATTAGATTGTTTTTAGTTAATTATATATAAGTTTAAAGATTTAATTTTTTTAAAGTGAACAATTCACCGTAGAAAATAAAGTAAATAATTTCAATGTTGATAAAAAAATAAATGGTGATATTATACAACATTCACAAAAAAATTATAAATGTGTTAAGATATTATTTATTGATACATTTATTAATAAGCTAAAACAAAATAATGTAACTCAAGATATATTTCCTTGATTTGTTTTAAAACTTTAATTATATATCTAAGTCTAGAGGTAAATATTCAGTTTAAAAAAATAAATTATAACATTTTAAGATAGTAAAAGAAAAATCTAAATTTATATAGTAATTCTTTATTATAATCTAAAATCTAATTCATTTTAACTTATTCTTTCAAACTTGTTTAGTTAAATTTGAAAAAATTATTCATCATTAAAGTTTTTTTATCCCAAAAAAAAAAATTAGAGATTTTTTTTAATTATATTAATGTTACAGAGAGAATTTAAGAAAATTAATTAGATTTAGTAGGAATTATTGACTAAAATAGTAGAGATTACCTACTTAAGAAAAATTCACCAAATGTATAATGATTATGTAAAATCTTTTATTTTTTTAGATAAGTAAGTAATCTTGTTTAAGTCATACACAATAAAACTTTCTTCCTAAATAATCAAATGTTTTAATTAATTATTCTTCCAAAATATTTTCTTACTAAAAAAATCTTTATGGTACTTTTTGTAATTTTTTATATGAAATTTACACTTTTCCTTATTAATAATAAATATATTATTCTTATAAACTCTCTTTTATCCTTTTATATTTGTTATTCTTTAAATTATATTTTTATATTTTATTTTTATTATATTTAAACTTTATTTTATATCTTTATTTTATTATTTTTAAATATTATTTTTTATCTTTTATCTTTATTGTTATTTAAATCTTCGTATATAATTTCTTTCGAATATTATTTTCTTTGTAGAAATTAATAAAATTTTATTCTAATTTTATTCTTTATATTGAATGGATGAATTAATGTGTTAAAATATATTTTTATTAATAATAATTTTCAATTTACACAATATAATATCATTTGTTTTATTTATATTTATTAAACATATACAATAGATAGTAATAATTTTCTTCATGATGATAATTACTTTTTTAAGTTTTTCTTCATAAATAAACATTGTATTTTAAATTATAATTTATTTTTTATTGTTTAATTTTACTGTAAAATACTTCTCGGAACAAAATATATTTATTCTAAAAAGTACATTGTAAAATTATGTAATTTTTATTAATACATAACTTCGAAAAACATTTTTTTAATAAATATATTTTTGAAAAGTACTTATTGATGTTAGAGGTTATTTAAAATTGATAATAAATTTGAAGAATATTTTAATTTTTTAAAATAAAATAAAAATATATTTATCAGAGAAGTGTATATATGATATATTTTTTAAACCTAAGACGGTCTAGTAATGGAGTTGAAATAATTTATATAAAATCTTTAAATTCTATTCTTATTAATGCCACCATTATAAAAAAGAAAAATTATAGTATAAAAAAGATAAAAAGAAAAAAAGGGTCCACGTTGAAGAACTTGCCTTGTAAGTTGCGTTTTGAAGAGAACGAGGCAAGCATTGGCTGAAGGTCGTGAGTACTGAGAACTGAGTAGCAGTATCATATCATCATCTGCGACTGAACAAGAATATGGATATCATCTTCTCCGTTGCTTTTCTATTACAGGCAATAATTCAATACTCTTCTTCACTTTATTGTTTATTTCTTCGATCGGTTAGTTGAGTTGAACTTGGACTACCATTACCATGTGATGTAGGTACTTGTATTCTCTTCGCCTTCGCTCACTGCTGCTTCAGAACATGAAACATATAGGTACGTACGCCTAAATCTACATTTGCTGATGATTCTCATTCTCATTCTGATTCAGATTCTTTCCAAACCACTAATTCGTAATAATAATTATTGTTTCTCTTAGGGCTAAGCATTCTGAAGAATACTGCGCAATGTATGATATATGCGGTCAACGCAGTGATGGGAAGGTTCTCAATTGCCCGTATGGTTCCCCTTCTGTGAAGGTAAATAATCTCTTATTTACTTAATCATGATCGTCTCGTAACAAATTTAACTTCAATCTGCTACTTTGCTTTCTAACTCCAGCCTGATGACCTACTGTCTGCCAAAATTCAAAGTCTGTGTCCCACCATAACTGGAAATGTTTGTTGTACGGCGGATCAGTTTGACACACTACGAGTACAGGTTCAACAGGCAAGTTATTTTTCTATATCCGTCTTTTACTATTTCTCATCATTTTAATTATCCGGCTTTAACTCACCTCCATGTTTTATTTAAGTCTCTGATTCTATGTGGTAACTCATTTGTCTTGATTAAATGTGGAATTCAAGAGATGCATGTGCTGAGTGATTTTGGTTGTCGGTTGCATTAGCTTGCTCTTAAATTAAAATCATTCATCAGTATTTACCTAACGTATTGACATTTAACCATTCATTGATATGCATATTGACCAAACAACCCTTATCAGTATTTTGTTTATTTCTGTTTTTACTATTATGCAGTAACAGAAACATATTCTATCTTGCAGGCAGTGCCGATTCTAGTGGGCTGTCCAGCATGCTTGAGGAATTTTCTAAATCTTTTTTGTGAACTTTCTTGCTCTCCTAATCAGAGTTTATTCATCAACGTGACTTCTATTTCTGAGGTCAGGCATTTCCTTCTCTGAACTTGTTTTGTAGTATCTGTTATTTTGACTTTTTAAGTTTTTGGGTGGCTCTTTTATGGTTACAGGAATGTTTTCAGTGCTTTTAGACTTTAGTTCTATATATCCTTTTAGAGAGATTGTACAACTTTGGCATTTGTTTTCCTTTTAGCTGCATGCTACCCTGTTTGTTAGTATTTTTGGTTTGGAGATGCTGTTTTTGAGATTCCTGGAAGTCTATAACACTGAACAGTTTGGAAGAAAAACTTCCATTCATTGACCAGATCAGCATCCCGTTTAATGCAACTATTTTATGTATATCTAGCTTCATTGCGAACTATGTAGTGGATACTTCTGAGTTTATGATAAAGCCAAATAAAGTGAAAATAATAATATAGTCCCTAGAGCTGATAAATTTATTTTAATCCCTAGATAAGCATGTATCCTCATTGCAGGCTTATGCTTTTCTTATGACAGTAGGTCCCCCCTCCACTGGTGGATGTTAAAATTAAATAAATACAACAAAATAAAAAGCTGAATTATGGTATCTATTAATGAAATCATAATTGAAAACTTCAGTTGTTCTTCTAATTGCTAATTTAGGTGTGAAATATGATATGAGTTCAGTGAACTTGCAATATTGCTGAGCTTAGCTTGGTATTGGTAAACTGCATATGTTTAGTTATAGTTTCTTAATCATGGTCCATTGCTCCTATAACTAATCAATCTTTCCTCATTAAAAAAGTTCAAAAGAATGCAATGACTTGATGCTTTTTGTGTTGTTATTTGTTAATGTTATATGTTTATGATAAAATAAAAACCTTGGGAGACCTATACCACAAAAGCTATGTGTTGTAGTTGGAGAGCCCAAAGCCCCACACTAGAATCTCATACTTCCAGTGTGGGACTCAAGGTCCATATGTTGCAATTAGATCCTAACAGCACAGTGTAGAATATTTTGTACTTTGTAAAAGAAATCCATAGTTTGCACCGAGATTCATCTTGTTATGAAACCTATTCATATCAATGTTTTATGAAGACTTATTAGGAAAAATGGAAATTAGATCACAATTTTATAAATAACTAGTACGTTGACTTGTGCACTCGTATGATCGCATTGGTGTTAGTTTCCTTCCTTTTACTAAGCCAAAGTAGCTTTTCTTGTTGGTATAAGGTCCCACGTTTTTGTTATATTTTTACCTTTTAGTAGGTCACAGGTGCTTTGGGCATGTACAAAGAAGACCACTGGAAACACTAATAAGGAAAGTAGATTGCATAGTTTTTTAGCCATGTGAAAAAGGGGAAAGAGAGACCAAGTAGGACATGATGAATAATATCTCTGAAGATTTGGTCTTATAACCGAATCTTAATAGCATTGTGTGATCCTTGTAGCTAACCTCACCTAATGGGGATAAGGCCTTTATTTTTTTTATCTTTCAGTAAATAAATTGGTGAATAGAGGGGAAAAAAGCAAAATTTTGCATTATCAATAGGCAACATCAGGAGTGCCCACCCAAATGATTTTGTGAAAGAGGACAAGTGGAGAACTAAGATGACACCTTTACCTTAGCTAAGCTGGCGCTACCTCCTGAAGCAAGCAAACAAAGCAAATGAATGAGGTGGTTTGGAAAGAAAAAATCAGTGATTTCAGATCAAGAAGTAACAATTGTCGTTAGAAACCCAACAAGAACTCAATCATTGGATCAACTGTACAAAAATATATCAATGGTTAGAGTGAAAGATGTAAAATATGTGGGAAATGGAGAATATGGTGTGTTATAGGCAGGACTTTGTTTTATTATATAGTAATAGAAAAATCTGTTTTTTTTTTTTTTTTAATGTGGTTTAGTCTTATAAATTCACTCTAGACTTTAAATCATAATTTGATCTTGATCATCTTATGTTCATTTCAGGTTAATGGTAATATGACTGTGGATGGCATTGATTTTTATGTCACTGAGACTTTTGGAGAAGGTCTATATAAATCATGTAAGGATGTAAAGTTTGGGACAATGAATACAAGGGCCATAGATTTTGTTGGGGCTGGAGCAAGCAATTTTAAAGGTGATCCATTATAAAATGGGTGGATTTATTGTTTGAAATATATGAACTCTGTTATCAAGTGATGTTACCATTTCAATTAGAATGATTCCCCCCTCTTGTATTGATATGTTCATTGAGCATGTGTGTCTATACTTTGGGAATGGATCTTTAGTTTTGCGCAACAATAAATGAGGAAATTTGGGAGTTAACTTAATGTTAGCTTGCTCCTTGTATGTCATGTCTGTAGTTCTGAGGTAGACTGCAAATATACAGGTCTAGCCATGAAAAATTACAAAATATCCAAAGTAGCTGCAGACATACTTTTTCTTGTTCCTATTTTGGTACTAAGTAGCAGCTTCTGATATTATGTTTTGCATATAATTAGAATATTTCTTTTTCCCTTTATCTGCTTGTATTATACCTGTTTTTCATCTGCTAATGTGTTTCGTTTCTTATTTTGCCAGAGTGGTTTGCATTTCTTGGTCAAAAAGCTTCTCCTGGTTTTCCTGGTTCTCCTTATTCTATAGATTTTAAGACAACCATTCTTGACCCATCTCCTATGAAACTTATGAATGCGTCTGTATATTCGTGTAATGACACTTCGCTGGGCTGCTCTTGTGGTGATTGTCCTTCATCACCTGTTTGCTCAGATTCAGAACCTTCTCCACCCAGAAAAGATCCCTGCTCCATTAGAATTGGATCTCTAAAGGTTGAAAGTTGAAACAATACAGACTGATCCTTTTTCTATGATTATTTTTTATTTCCTTTATGACTGAATAAATTCAATTCCTTTTTTCTTTCTTAAAAGTAATGCCCTACTGATTTAGTGGAACATTTGGTTGTCTACTGAAAAACTGTATTCAGCTTTTGTTACATGTTGTGAAACTGGTTTTTGTATAATGATATACCTACAGGTCAGATGTGTGGAATTTTCATTGGCCATCTTGTATATTGTATTGGTTTTCTTGTTATTTGGGTGGGCTTTGCTGCAAAGGACAAGAGGAAGGAGGAGATTTGGATCCAGCGGGGAACCATTGTTGAATGATATGGTTGGTGAAGGGAGTAGTTTTACTCACCACCAAAAGGATGGAACTCATCCTGAAGAGGTATGTGAAAAAGCTTGTTTTGCATCAATCCATCATGTTTGGGATTCGGAAGGAAGATTTGTTTTATTATTATTGTTGTTGTTGTTGTTATTATTATTATTATTATTGTGGAAACCAATTGTCCCAAAAGCTTAAGTTGTTAGGTGAAGTCAAATGAATGATTTTATACTTATAAATTATAATCTACATATCCATTCATGCAAGAGCTATTTGGGCTTGAAACAGAGATAATGCATAGGTTCACTTGGCTTGTGCTTAATTTCAATCTTCAACTTATCTATTTAAAAGAATGGGAGCTGCATGGGTTGAACTATAGATTACTTGGTCATATAGACTTCAATGTTGTGAGAAGAGAGACAAATATTTTTCTCAATGTAAGAAGTATTTGCTGAGTGTGTGTATAACCCTCACATATGATCCTTTATTCATAATCAGAATAATGATACAATTAAGGCTATAATTAAGGATAATAGAAATCCCGAATTTCTAGCAATACAATCTATCCATATTTTCCTATTTACATAGAATAAATGTGTATATTTAACACTGAATTTGCTTGAGTGTGTTTACTACTCAGAAGATTGATCTATTTATAATAACAATGATTACAATTTACAAAGATAATATACTTTAATTCATAACACAACTTCGTTGTATTTTCTTATTGGTTTAGCCACGAGACCTGATTTAATTCCTGAAATCTTGTTTCTCAATTTGCCTCTTTTAATTCTACATTAAGATGTGTTAAGAGTTAAATAATTTATAACACATGTATAATGAATAGTTTAAGTTTGGGGAAGATGTGTTTTTTGTTCCTATACTTTTGGTCAAACATGGGCAAAGTTCCCGTACTTTTATTGTTGTTAAATTTGGTCTTCAAACTTTAAAAAAATGTGGATTTAGTTTCTCTTAACTTTAAAAAACATGATGATTTCTTAGAGATGAGGGATTAAATCCACATGTTTTTTAAAGTTTAAGGACCAAATTTATTGATGTGAAAGTATAGAGACCTTGACCACATTTGACCAAAAGTATAGCGATTAAAAACACATTTTTTCTTTTTAGTTATTTGTTATTACTCATTATGATATTGTTGACTTTGTCTCAACAATAAAAGGTGCAACTGATAGATCCTCAAGGGCAGAATGTGGTGCAATTTTCTTTTGTCCAAGGATGCCTGTCCAGCTTTTACAGGTAAGTGACTCTAGCAACCCTTGCTAGGTTGACAATTACATAATCTTTGATTTTGTTTTTGCATGCAGGACATATGGAAGTTGGGCTGCTAGAAAACCCACAATTGTGCTTTGTTCCTCATTGGCAATTGTTGTTTTGTTTTGTTTGGGTCTACTTCGTCTTGAGGTGGAGACCCGGCCTGAAAAGGTACCATATTTTCATCTGTAGCATCTCCAGTGTGCAATTTTGATTTGCTTCTGTAACTTCTACATGCAAAAATTTTCTATCTTGTTCCTGCCTGCCAGATAATATCTACCTCTTCCTTTTTGGTCATTACCTTGTTTCAATTTTTTGATCTCCCCTTAGACATGTTTGGATGAGCTGTTGGAACATATGCTCAAATGTTAAGCACATTTTGCATAACAGCCCAAGCAATTAAAATTGTTTTACGCCGTGAGACTATACTTACAAATAATGCGAAGAAAAACATTTTCATCAAGGCTTATCGCACCAAATAAGTGCTTCTAAGCTAAAACAATACTGTCCAAGGGTTCATTCTTATAGAAACAACCTTTCTATCTGCTTGAGCTTTTTGGATAAATACCAGTCAATTTCTGGACCTTAATTCCTGAATTTTAGAGAATTCTCAATATTCTAATTTATCTAATCATGATTTTCCATCGAAATTATTGTGTTTGTTTTCTTGTTCTTTTACATGCTGGAGGACATTTATTCTCTAAATGTGTTACTTGTTCTTGGCTTCTAGCTGCCTCTTTAATAATTCTTCTTTAATCCTATGTCCCCAGCATACAACAAAAAGTTTTGTAATACTTTGTCTAGAGTCACTAAGTAAAGGTCTTAAGAAGTGGGTTTGAGCCTAACTCAACCCTATAAAACCGGCTTGTAAGGTGAGAGTTGCTTGTCACTTATATACACTATTCAGGCTATCTCATTAGTCGATGTGAGATTTTCAACACACCCCTTCACGCCGAGGACTAGACATCTCGAGTGTGAAGTTTGCAGGTCCAGACATTTGTGGGTGGTTCAATAACAGCCCGATAGGCCCAACAACACTCACTAGGATAGATTCTGATATCATATTAAGAAGTGGGTTTGAACCTAACTTAACCGTACAAAACCGGCTTGTAAGGTGAGGGTTACCCTCCACTTATATATACTATTCAAGTCATTTCACTAGTCGATGTGTGACAATAAAAGGTAATAAGTTTTAAAAAGGAGTTTAATTTCTTTGCACTGTTAGTGTAAACAATTCTACACTGCAGTGTCAACCAATCAGAAAAATTATTGTTGTTATGGCTTTTAAAGTAATTATTGTAAAAGTTACAAATTTACTATACATGATTGTTTGTGATTGGATGACAATATTAAAATCTTTTAACACTATTAGTGTATTCACTATTTACTCTTTAGAAAGAGGAGATACTAATGTATGTTTTAAAAAAATATATATATGCTCATAATCCTTATTTTCTTCTTGAAGTTGAAGAGTATTGGCCTTGCTATCTTCTTTGTATTGCAGTTATGGGTTGGTCCTGGGAGTAAGGCAGCTGAAGAGAAAGATTTTTTTGATAGCCACCTTGCTCCATTCTACAGAATTGAACAGGTTTAGTTTTCTTATAATTTGTTTTACTTTTCTTTTCGGTCTTGTAACACCATGCATGTGATCTAGTTGCTGAAATCTAAGCTGCCTCATATGTAAATGGATTATCTAGCATGCATGCTCATTGCATGTTTGGCCTTTATCACCTTTCCTTTTTTTTTTCCCCCCAAATAAAGGAAGAAATTGATTAAAGATAAGAGAAAAACTGGAGTTTAAAGGATTAG
Organism: Mucuna pruriens; assembly: GCA_025330945.1. Classification (NCBI taxonomy): domain Eukaryota; kingdom Viridiplantae; phylum Streptophyta; class Magnoliopsida; order Fabales; family Fabaceae; genus Mucuna; species Mucuna pruriens. The sequence continues at coordinate 1,346,450 of JAENHJ010000256.1, forward strand.
GAATTTGGTGTATAGAATGAAGAATAGAAGGCCGAGCGAAGGACTAAGGCTTGAAATTGGTAATGGATTCATATTTATTACTCTTGAATAGTTGGGGTGGCAGACCCCAAAACCCCTGTTGCAGGATGGCTGCCACGTTGAAGTTTATAGGCACAGATTAAATAATGGTTAAATTTAAAAATTGGGTCCTGTGAGTCAACTGAAGGAGGTTAAGGTTGTGAAGTATGGAGTATCTTCAAAGAAGGTAACATTTGTGGAGATGTAAAATTGATGCATAGTGGGTGAGTATTAGATTTCAGAGAATTCGGCGAAAGAAAAAGAAGTTTATTAAACTCTGTAAAATTGTACATACATCCTGGTTCTGTTACAGGGCCTATATATGAAGCTCCAGAAGCTGGACAGGGACTAAACCAGGTGTAACCAACTCATTGACAGCTGTATAAAGTCAGAAACCCAGAGAAGAACATTACCCAACAGTTACGTAACGAGAGTAACAATTATACCTGGAAAATGGTATTCTTTTGCACCCGCTGCAAGCTCAAGGTGGGTTAGAGATGCCTGAGAGATCAGACTCGTTGAGCTTGGACATTAGGAAGAGGAACCTGGTGAGAGAGAGCGGTTTTGTCTAGATCTGCCCATTGATCTGAACTTGGAATATGTAGAACTTGAAGTTGTTTGTTGAACTTTTTCCCAAACAGAAAATAGATCAAGCTCCATATGCTTGGTGTGAGCATGGAGGACAAGGAGCCAAAAGAACAGCACTTTGATTGTCACGATATACAGTGGGTATAGAGTCAACTGAGGGTTCTTTGATCAGAGTGAGGCCACAGGAGATCAGTGCTGACACCGTTACTAGGCTGATATTCTGCCTCAGTGCTTGAGAGAGGCACTACTGTTTGCTTCGAAGACCACCGTGAGGTGAGATTTTGGGACCCAAGAACACTGCAGCACCTGATGTGGACCTCCTGTTGTCCAGATCTGTGGCCCAATCAGCATCACACTCACAGAAGGCTTGAAGCTGAAGGGGATGATTAGGAGTGACAGGGAATAACAGAAGGCTGGTGTGAAGGGTGCCTTTGAGATAGCCGAGGATTCTATTTACTGTTGTCCAGTGAGATTCCATGGTGAGGACATGAATTGGCAGACCTTGTTGACTGCATAGAGTTTAGGTCTTGTAATGGTTGCATATTGGAGGGCACCAACCACAAACCTGTACAAAGAAAGATTTTGAAAGAAAACAGCCCCATTTTGTACTACTTGCAACCAGATGCCATTGAAGAGGAAATGGTTTTGGCTGAAGTCATGTTAGTGTGAGAGAGGAGGTCTTATATGTACTTGGTCTGAGTTAAGATGAGAGAACCATTGTCCTGATGTCCCACCACAATCCCCAAGAAACAATAAAGAGAACCCAGTTGTTTGAGGGAGAAAATAGAGTCCAGTTGAGAGAAGAGTTGCTGGACCAAGTGATTCGAGTTGTCTGTTATGATGATATTGATGCTGATGCATTTTTTAGTATCCCATTCTTTTCAATGTTTTCCAATTTCCAAGAAAGTTTTCCCATTCTATCCAAACAAGTTACTTGGCGGAGAATATGAAGTCAACCATAGTTTCCTTTTAATGTTTTCATTATGTTTCCTTTTATTATTCTATCTGAAATAAATCACATTTTAAAATATTGTTTGTGTATATTTCAGCTCATAATAGCGACAATCCCTGAATCTAAGCATGGCAAGCCACCAAGTATCATAACAGAAGAAAATATTGAATTGCTTTTCAAAATACAGGAAAAGGTGTTTTGATTTTCAGTTCTTTTCCCTTACTAGAATTTAAATGGAGCCATTGTATGCTTAGGTGGGACCTTTATTAAAAAATATGTTTACATTTCAATATTCTGACAGGTTGATGGAATTAGTGCAAATTATTCTGGTTTGTTAGTATCTCTGAGTGACATTTGCTTGAAGCCTTTAGGCGAGGACTGTGCCACTCAAAGCATTTTGCAGGTCCAAACCACTACTTTCTAAATTATTCCTGTAATACTTTTGAATTGTGCATTGCAAATAATTAATTATTTTTCTTCTATTATCTGTAAGTTGTACAACCAGCTGAGTTTTGTTATTCAGTTCTATTTCAATTTATTATTCTTTTTTTTTTTGGCATACATAAAAGCCTTCATTTGATTTCCTTTTTTTCTCATTATTTTTATTCTTATAGTATTTTCAAATGGACCCTGACAATTATGACAACTACGGAGGTGTCGAACATGCTGAGTATTGTTTTCAGGTAAACTTCTGTAATCTGATTATGGATTACCTTAGTTTTGTTATTCAGACGAGTTTAATTTAAAGTAGTTTACTTTATGAGCAGACAAAAATTGTAAAACAAAAAGATTAATGTGTTAAGAAACACTACATTCCAATAAATATACAATTTTCAAGTTGAAATATTTGCATAGGTATGGATGAAATACCTGCCTTTTCATCTCTTTTTTCTTTGTAGATAGTGTAGCCTATTGTGTCAAATGCATTGAATGTGTAATGCTCTCTTGGTGCTTCTATACATAATTACTTCTTATAGATTATACTGAATTTATCTCATAGCTTGTTTAATAAGACTTAAAGGTATCATTGTGATTTGTCTGTCTATCGGATATATGTTGCATCTAATTATTTGATTTTATCGTTTTCAGCATTACACTTCTGCAGAAACATGCTTTAGTGCATTTAAGGCTCCCCTTGAGCCAACTACTGCCTTGGGAGGGTTTTCTGGAAACAATTATTCTGAGGTAAGAATCCTGAATTTTGACATAGATGTCTTTTTATGCATTACTGCTATGCTGATTAACCTATTCTAGGCTTCTGCATTTGTTATCACGTATCCTGTTAATAATGCAATTACGAAAGTTGGAGATGAGAATGGGAAGGCAATAGCTTGGGAAAAAGCTTTCATCCAGTTAGCTAAGGTATGGATACTAAATATATTCAACGCAGTTATTAATTCTTGTGTAGCTTATATTGCTATGTGCAGAATCTGCATTTTAATTTACTTTTTGTTTTTAACATCTTTCATTCTCTCCATGAATGTTGCTGTTGTGTTCTTAATTATTGAAAGAAAATTATTCAGTTCAACATAAATAACCAAAATTCACTGTAACAATTTTGATCAGTTAACTATTCCCTACAAAAAAGGTATCAAACTAGTGTGACTCTCCTTCGAAACAACTTTACGATTGTAGAAGGTTGTAGAGTGGACCTAATAGGAGAGAGTGTGACTTGGGCTTAAGGAAGTGTATGGACCAAAAGATTCGATTCCATTGAATTTAACCTTTTTACCCTTATATATATACCTTTCTATTTATCTTTATTTGCTCGATGTGGGACTTGTTCTCCAATAAGGATGACCAAGATGTTGGAGTTTTGTGCATCTGTGACTAATATCTACTCTGATCAATCAAAGCTGATAAAATGCCTGAGAGTAACTGTAATGATCCAAATTGTTTTTAGTCTAATCAATTGAAGAAGTCCAACCTCTGCACCAAAATATATCAGCCTGCTATTGTTTATGACCCAGACTTGTATATCTAACTGCATTCTGTAAGCCACTAGTGTGGAACTTAGGTTATTATATGTAAGTGGGGGAGAGAGAGGGAGAGAAACAGACAGGTTGTAACCAAGTTCAGTTAGGAGTGTGTATTATATCAGTGGTAGGTGGGAATGCATGAATGTATGAAAATATCCATTCAGTACAATAGTCAACAATAACAACATGCCCGACTCAATCCTAAAGCAAGTTTAGCACCTGCTTTAGGCTCCCAAAAAATATTAAATTTTTTTAAAAAGGTTAATAAAATTACTTGATGAGTAATATTAGTTTATTAGGAAATGGGAATAACTAAATATTTTTTCTGAAGAAAAGTCCCTCATCCTATCATGAGTATCTCATCCCAGAAAAGACCACATTTGCTTCTTCATTCTTTCCACAGATTAATGTCATTCTCTCTCTTTCTCTTTTTTTTTTTATAAATATTATGTCATTCTCTCTTCCTTTCATCTGTACTATCCCATTGCCACGCTGTTGTATTTCCAATTCTTCTTTTGGGGTCTTTTCTTCTGCTGGGTATAAAGCTTGCACCTCGCTTTTTAGCATTATGAAATGTTGTATATTATAAAGTTAACTATTCTGGTAAATATCACTTTAAAGAAGTTTTTCAAAACTAAATTAATAAATATTTTACCAAAGATCAATAATATCTCAAAAAAGATTAAATAGATTGACTTTACTATTAATTGAAAAGAAAATATTAAACAAAGTTGATTATGATAATTTAATCCTGTACTATAATTTAAAATCACAATTTGGAGAGTGAGGCTCTCACTCTTTGCACTTTGTCAATTAAATATTCTCAATATTTTCTCTCTTTTGGATGCACATTTCACACAGTATCCCCATTCCCCACAACTTCCCAAAAAGTTTCTCTTTCAACTATCTCAATTTACTCTTTTATTTTTATTTGTATACTTGATCTTCTCAATCACTTGTCCCTTTATCCTCTTTTATCTCTCTATCTTTAAATTTAATTTCAATAGTTAAAAATAACCTTGTATCACAATTTAAATTGTTTATTGTAAATTCAAAATCTAATTTATATATTCAAAGATATTTTTTATGATATAAATTGTTGTAAATGTGTAATTAATTAGTATAAATATGGACAGAATAATTTTCCTATAATTAGTATTGATTTAGGACAGATTGTCTACCTGTAATAATTAGGAAGTTTTATTTCCCTATTTCCTATTAAAAAAAGAATCTTAGAATGTAGGTTTAGGCCTAACTCAACCCTAAAAGCTAGTTCAAGAAGTAAGAATTGACCCCCTTTTATAAACTCTTTTTAGGCTCTATTTTTGGCCAATGTGAGACTTGAGTTTTTTGTAATACACTCCTTCATGCCCAACACTATTGAGCTTAGTGTGTGGATAATATAGTGGGTGATCCATTAATGAATCTAGGATAGGTTTTGATACCATTTTAAGAATGTGGGTTTGGGTCGAACTCAACCCTACAAAATTGACTCCTAAGAGGAGGATTACCTCACTTATATATACTATTTAGGTTATTTCATTAGTTGATGTAGGATCTCCAACACACTTCCCTCACACCAAGAACTATACATCTTGAGGGTGAAGTTTACAGAATTGGACATCTGCGGGTAGTCCGATAGGCCCGACTACAATTGTTAAGATACGCTCTAATACTATCTTAGAATGTGGGTTTGAGCCTAACTCAACCCCAAAAGTTAGCTTAAGAGGTTGCGGCCCCACTTATAAACTCTTTTTAGGCTCTCTCTATCTACTCAATGTGAGACTTTTTTTTTAATATAAAATTTATAATAAAAATATTTTTTTATTATAAATTTTAATTTTATATCATAAACATTTTCTTTATATAATACATAAGTTAAAATACTAATTTTTAAGTAATTTTGCATCCCAAAAGCTCAAGATAAATTTCAAACAAAATCTTAATAATTTTAATAAATTATTTTTATTATTTTAATAAAGTCTCATCTTAAAGTTTGCTTTACACATAGATGAAAGTTTGGCTGGTCATGAGTAACAATACAAGACTACTGGATGGCCCTGAGTAACTATGATGGCCATGATCACTGTATAATATAGCTTATATAGGTGCTCCTTTGAGATATAGATACTTAAAAATGCTTAAAACTCTCTCAAATTCCGATTGAGTTGATCTTGGTGAGGTCATAAACTAACCACATCCTTGGGAAGGCAATATCAGGGTGAGTTATTGTGGGGAAATTAAATTTCCCAACCTTTTTTTATACCATTTTGGATTTAGGGTATCCCTCCATCATCTAGCATGAATTTCAAGTTAGGAATCACTGGAGGGTTACATGATTTTCCCTTTACCATATCAGTATAAGTAAATAGATTCAGATATTAGTATCTTCCTTTATACTACCAACATAAGAAAATATCTTTCTCTTGTACCCATCCATTGCCAAGAAATATTTCAAACTACTCATTTCCTTTGTCTGAAACTGTGCCTGCATTAAGGCTTTAAGAGCACAAATAGCAGCCTGACCAAAAATATAAAACCAGTTGTCTTTGATGCTGTTAGAAGAGCAAAGGGAAAGAGATACCCTCACACTAATACAACTAACTCCTAGTAAGTTAGAGCACAGATGTTATTCATACCCAGCTTGTTAAATATATTTAGAAAAGCCTTACTAAATGCATCAATGGATTGGCAGATATGAAATACTGGATGAGTTGTATTATGATTTCACTATAAGAAAATTGGGCAAGATGATAAACCCACACCAGTTCCATGATCACATGGTGCATACCCTACTATAGAATGGAATCCTCATAATGTTAAATGTTAAATTTTGATTGTCAGATGATTATGGTCTAGGAAAGGGAAACCTATGGACTCTGTGTTAGTTACCCTAGCATGTTCTAGTGAAATATGTTTCTGAATACAGATTTGTCAATTTATTACTAATATGCATGGCTCTAAATCTGGCTTTAGGCAATATATTGGTATAAAATTAATGTTGTTCCATCCACTGTCAACTTTTGAAATAAGGAAAGTGCACGAGTGGTTTTTCATATACCTACTTATATGTCGGTTTGAATTAAATTGATTATATTGTCTAAGTACAAGTGGCTATATAATATGTATATTTTCTGATTGAGTGTGCTTTTGCATGTTGCATGATATAGCATATTTGCTAGCTGAATGCTAAGGGTACTTTATTACTATCTTCTCATTCCTTATCCATACTCATTTTCAACCAATTTTACGTTTGGAAGGAGGAATTGCTGCCAATGGTGCAATCTAGCAATCTTACCTTGTCATTTTCAACTGAAAGTTCAATTGAGGAAGAATTAAAGAGAGAAAGCACTGCAGATGTCATAACAATACTTGTAAGAAATTTCTGTTTCTTTCAACTGAATGTGAAAAACATGATTTGTATTGTGTGTAAGCTAATGAACTGATTAGTGTGATTGTGGCTTCATAAAGATGTGCTTTATTGGAATATACAATAAATTTCTTCTCCAACATATTATTAGGTGAGCTATATTGTAATGTTTGCTTATATATCGGTAACCCTGGGAGATACACCGCGTCATCCATCTTCTTTCTACCTCTCGTCCAAGGTATGTTATTTTTGTTGAAGCTTGCAATTGTCTTTTTCCCATCTAGTGTACACTGTGATACTGAATTGATTTTGTATATTCAAAAGTCAAAACATACATGCATAAGTGCCAATATGTGCTAAATTGTACTTCTTGATGTTAATGTTCTTAACTAATGCTCATGGGGATCCAAGCATCTAAACTACACAGCGTAGCTGAAGTGTAGATCATTAATTGTGAGTGTAAAAATTCAAAGGGTCTAGAGAGAGAGATTAGAGAGTAATCTGAACTATTTCATTCTGTCTGATTTGCTTACAGAGGGTATTTATTATAGAATACAAAGATAGAGCCATAGCTCTAACTAACTGACAGCTGTTGTAACTAACTCAACAGCTGTCATAACTAACTGAGAGGAAGCTCGCTAGTTGCAGGTCTATATTACTTACAATATAACCTATATAGCATTTACTCTAACAGTGAGATGATAGAAACAAAGAATGTGAGAAGAGAGAAACAAGGGTTTTATTTTCTAAATTTGCTTCAGTGAGTATACCGCTCAGCAGAATTTTCTATTTATCATAATTGTGATTAAAAGGATAATAAGTAACTACTATTTTCAAGAGAATTACTTCCTAAGATACTTGAACTCAGCTAAACACAATAACTAAGCTACTTGGAAGAGTAATAATTAAATGCTCCTATTTTCAACACTCCTCCTCAAGCTGGAGAATTGATGTTTTCCATTCCCAGCTTACATATAATTCTTTCAAAGTCTAAATTGCACAATCCTTTGGTTAGAATATCTGCAAGTTGACTTTGTGAAGGTACATATGGAGTAGAAATCAGACCACAATCAAGCTTTTCCTTGATAAAAAGCCTATCCACTTCAATTTGTTTTGTTTGATCATACTGAGCAGAATTATGAGCTATGCTGATTGCTGACTTATTATCACAAATCAACTTTATAGGTCCATTCCATTTAATGTTCAAGCCTTCTAAGATGATTTTCAACCAAAGCAATTCACAAATACCTTGTACCATCATAGAAACTTAGCTTCAACACTAGATCGAGCCACAATGTTCTGTTTTTTTTACTTCTCCAAGTTACCAAGTTTTCTCCAAGAAAGGTGCAATATCCAGTAGTGTATCTCCTATCAGATATTGACCCTGCATATTCAACACCAGTGTAAGCTTCAATAATTGTTATTCCATATCTTTTATATAAAATTCCTCTTTCTGATGTCCCCTTAAGGTATTACAAAATTCTTTAAGTGACTTGTAAGTGAACTTCTCTTGGATAGTGCATAAACTGGCTAACCAAACTTATAGCAATTGCAATATTTGTCCATGTGTGAGATAGATAAATTAATTTTTCAACCAGACTTTGATACATCTTATCCACTGCTATACTATCATTTGCATTACCCTATTTAAGGTTTGTATACATGGGAGTACTTACATGTTTACAGGCTGCCTTACCTGTCTTTTTGAGCAAATTTGTGACATTTCTGTTGAGATATGAAAATACCTTTCTTGTAGTAGGACACTTCAATTCCTAAAAACTATTTCAAACTCCCAAGAGTTTTTATCTCAAACTCCTTCGTTAGATGTTGACTCGAGATTTGTTCCTTCTAATCATCACCAATAACAATAATATCATCCACATATACTAGATGTTGACATAAATTCCTTTATGAATACAACAAATTGATTTTTAATCCGTGAGAAGAAATTTTGAAAGATATTGCTTACTTCAGATTTGTGTTAAGTAGGAAAACCAAGTGACCCACTGTGTACATTCATCAATAGAAGTCAAACCAGTGAGCCCTTTACATATTTGGAATAGGAGATGGTCCCCAAACATCAGTATGAGTATGGTAAAAAGGAAATGTACTTCTCCTGTTACTTGATGGTAAAGGCACATGCTTGTGTCTTGCGATGACACAGAAGACATTCAATTTTTATTCCAGAATGCAATGATGGAAACATAACTTTGATGATGTCAAAAGAGGGATGTCCAAATTGATAGTGGAAGAGTCAAATCTTTTCTTTTTTTGACAATAGATACTTTGACATGAGTGAATGAGACAATTATTGTGAAAAAAGAAAACAGGAGAAACACAGAATGTGAGAAGAGAGAGACAAAGATTTTATTTTCTGAATTTGCTTGGGTGAGTATACCGCTCAGCAGAGTTATCTGTTTATAATAATTGTGATTAAAAAGATAATAAATAACTACTACTATTTTCAAGTGAACTACTTCCTAAGATACATTGAACTAAGCTAAACCCAATAACTAAGCTACATGGAAGAGTAATTAAATGCTCCTATTTCCAACATTAATAATAAGAAATGCAAAAGAACAGAGTTGATCAGGAAGCTTGTTTTGGCATTTGTCATCATTGTGGTGGGGTGGTAGAGATGTAAATATAAAACAGCCACATGTCTTCACCTAATAACTTAAGATTTATGGAGTTGATTCATGACATGGCATCTGAGCTTCTATGACTGAATGGTGTAGAGGTTCCTTGCTGCCCTAATTCTTCTAATAAAAAGTTAAATTTCAGCTAAAGATAGGTGAGCCTATGCATATGTACGCTTTAATCCCTAAAGGTTCTTGCATAAGCAGGCATGTTAGAGATGTAATATAAAATATTCACGTGTTTTCATCTAATAACTTTAGCTTTTGAAGTAGTTAGTTTATGACATGGGGAGTTTATATTTTGGAATTTGGATTACAAGTTGATCATTGTAAATATTCTTGTTTGCTATCATGTTGTTTGTTCAAGTATTAAGACTTATTTTCATCTTAGGTTGCCATTGGTTTTTGATAGAGTCCATAATATTTTCTTTAAATTTTGCTTTCTCATCTTCATTGTTCTTTGGATGACCGTCTTTCTTGATCAAGATTTCTTTTATTGTTTCTCATGGATTTTACTTCTCTCAAACAATCCTCTCTTCTATTTCTGTCAAGATCTTAAGTTCTTTTTTTTGGTGTAAGAGCTGCTTTAATTTGGTTCCATTCATGTGAGCCCTCAAGGGAGCTTCATTGTTTGTCAAGGGCAGTTCACTTTTCAATTGAAGATTTGGTATGGATTTACTTTTACTTTAGTGCCTAAAGATTTTGAGTTTCAAAGGGGTTTCAATTTCCTGTGTCATAAGTGGTGTAAGATGGGAGACAAAGGCTTATAATAATATTAAACCAGGTTTAAGTTGTTGACCATTTTACCATTGTTAATGAGAGAAGACAAATGAAGTACATTTTATCTTGAATTCTTCTGTAGGATTTCATGCTTATCAACAACTGCATTATTTTCTTTTTTCAATTCTTTTCTCATGTGATTGATGCAGAGATGCTAGAAATTAATTTTAACTTTTTTAAATGTTATGGATAGCCTCTTCAACTCTAGTAATCATTATTTTACGCTTCTCATTCTTCAACTTGATGTTTATTCAGGTATTGCTTGGTCTTTTGGGGGTTTTGCTTGTTATGCTTTCTGTCCTTGGATCAATTGGGTTTTTCAGTGCTATTGGAGTAAAATCGACACTAATCATAATGGAAGTCATACCTTTTCTGGTTTTAGCTGTAAGTCTTTATGTTTTTATCATTCTCAAGTTTATTTTTATTAATTGCTTTCAGAGATGCTATATTTGTCTTATATCAGTATTATGCAAGTTGAATGGACTAAATGCCTGCGTGGTTGCCTCGAAAATCATGTTGGCAGGGGGGTACCAAAATCAATTTGTACAGTACCCATGTCTGTTTGGATAAATTTTGTGCTGGATGGAATTAATCTTGCAGTGCATAGAATTGATATTGGGAGACATGAAAATTTTTAGCTTTTTGGTTGGGCATAATTGATTCTGGGTGTTAGACCCACAAATTATGTCTTAATTACACCCTGTAAAGCAAGTCTACTTTACCAACCAAACAAGATCAATTCTTCTCAACTGACTTCTAAAATATCATACTCAAACACAATTTGATTTTTAAAAAATCAACTCTTTCAAAATGAAAAATCTAAAAGAACTATTCATAAAATGATTCAATTTCAAACTACTATGCTGTCCAATGAATATTTTTGTTTCCACAAAGGTTTATATGTAATCTTGCTTAAATTAAAAACTTAGTCCCTGCACTTGACATCATTTTTCGTTTTAATCCTTCATGAAAAAAATGTTTATGAAATGGTCCTTGCCATTTGTTGACGTTACTACAGTATTAGATTTAGCCCATATATTTGATAATATATTTTGTTTTAGTCCGTATATTAAACAAATTTACATTTTATTTTGGTCCTTACACCTAACACATCTTTTTTTTAGTCCCTATAGGAAAAAAATACTCAACCGTTATAATTTCAATAAACAATGGAGACCAATTTGTAAAACAAATTTCATGTAGGAACCATGATGTAGAGTTCTTATGTAGAGACTTGGGACAAAATCAAAAAATATTGTAGAGTTTTCATGTAAGAACTAAGCAAAACAACTCATTTGTATACTAGCACCATGCCAACTCTGGAAGTTGTCCCTAATGACTTGTATTAAATTGTTTTTCCTGATTTGGACCATGTACTGGGTAGACCTCCCATTGTGTTGCTCCTTGAAAATGTGCACAACCTCATTCTCTGGTTCCTGGAATAAAGCTTTTATCAAGATAGAGGAAGCAATTGCCAGACCCTAAATGATATTGAAGAATGATTAGGTAGCTGAACTTCCTCACAATAACTAGGCACAAATATTTCTTTTAATGTGACAATGTTGAGTCAATTCTTTGATCATCCACGTGCTCATACTAGGATGCCACTGTTCAGGTCTTAGATACATAAATAAAAGAGTTCCAGGAAGATGGTTACTCTATGGCTATGGGGATAAAGTTTATATGGAAATATAAGGTTTATACATATGCTGATTAGGCAGGTTCTCCCTTAGGCACTCTACCTCAAGATAGCATCTTTTTGGAGGTAATTTGATATCTTGGGAAAGAAGAAGCTAACATCAAGCAATTGAAGTTGCAATGTGTGAACTTGTATGTAATTCATGAAGGAGTTAGGTGTTTGTAAAGACCAATTCATGCAGCTTGTGTGCAATAATCAAGCACCCTTGCATAAAGCTTCAAATCCAAGGTTTCTATGAAGGAATAAAGCACATTGAGGTTTGTTGGAAAGCCATTTTAATTGTGGTCACCCCTAGCTCACTTTAGTTGTGGCCTCTTTGGGGATTGCCTTAATTGCAGCCTTAAGGGTGGTGTTTAGTCACACATCTTAATTGTGGTCACCCCTAGCCTGCCTGAGTTGTGGCCTCTTTGGGGGTTGTTTTAATTGCAACCTCAAAGGTGGTGTTTAGTTCCACATCTACTAGTAATGTGGACAAAATAAAGTATATAGGTAGGAGACAACCTTCACCTCTTAAGCTAGCTTTTGAGGTTGAGTACTTAAGTTAGGCCCAAATCCAAATTATAGGATAGTATCAAAGTCTATCTTAGTGATTGTTGTTGGGCTTATCAGGCTACCCGCTATCAGGCCGTTATCGAACCATCATAGATATTCAATCTTGCAAATTTCACATTCAAGATGTTCAGTCCTTAGTGTAAGGGGTGTGTTGGAGATCCCATATTGACTAGATATATGGCTTAAATAGAACTTACAAAGCTTGGGCAGTCCTCACCTTACAAACCAGTTTCATGGAGTTGAATTAGGCCCCAAGCCCGAATTCTAAGATGGTTAATTTTCTTTTTGTGAGAGGGAAGATCCATCCTGGAGAAATTATCATTGCTTTCATCAAGTTAATAGTTGAAAGACAAGGAAATTGTATATTAATTTTGTTTGAATACAATCTCTAATTTCCCTTTTATAGGGTAAAAGTGAATCCCTAAAAGATGGCATAAGGAAACTCTTTCTAGAAATATCAAGAGAAGATAACTATAAAGATAAAGATAACTATGAAGATACAATGTGAATGTGATATTTCATGATAAAGAGATATTCCTGATATTTACAACATTAATTGTTGCTATTTCAGTGAGAAATTGTCAACGTTTTCACCAAGATTCTTTGAAATCCTCATGCTAATTATGTATGTAACAAGCTTGTTGCATGACTCCTATGTGTTAGAACACACTCAAAAAAGGAAGAAAAGAGAGATAAAGAACAAGATAAAAAATATGGATATTGAATAGGAAAACTTTATTTCTCACTTCTGTTTATCACATTCAAAAGCACTCTTTATAGTACACAGTTACAAGTAGTTAGTTAACAACCCACTAACTAACTAACAAACATATAACCACTAACTAAATTATCTACAACACTTTCCCTCAATTCAGATTAGCAATAGACTGCACTCCTATCATGTCTCTAATCATCTTGAATTGGTCACCCTTAAGAAGCTTTGTTAAAATATCAGTCACCTGTTCGTTAGTACTGCAATGTTTCAACTCTAGCTTTCCTCTACTGACTTGATATCTGAGGAAGTGGAATCTTATCTCAATATGTTTACTTCTTCCATGAGCAATAGGGTGCTTAGCCAAGCTTATAGCTGACTTAAGAGACTTTGTTAAAATATCAGTCACATGTTTATTAGTATTACAATATTTCAACTCTAGCTTTCCTTTACTGACTTGGTCTCTGAGAAAGTGGAATCTTGTCTCAATAAGCTTACTTCTTCCATGAGCAATAGGGTGTTTAGCCAAGTTTATAGCTGACTTATTGTCTATTAGTATATTCATAAACTCTTCTCTCCTAATCTTCATTTCTAACATCAAGTTCTCAAGCCACAAGGCTTGACAAACTCCCATTGAGGCTGCCATGTATTCTACCTCACATGAGACAATGTCACCACTGATTACTTCTTAGAACACTATGAAATAGGTGCTCCACAAATAGGTGCTCCACACATCATAAACACATATCCTACTGAACTTTTTTTTAACTTTTATCACATCACCAATTTGAGTCACAATAGTCTAATATTTTATTCGAAACATTTCTACCATGTTTTGAGAATAACCCATAGTCCAAAGTGCCCTTTAGATATCTCAGTATCCTCTTTTAGTTGCAAGCAAGTGAGAAAGTCTCGAATGATTCCATAAATCTACTAAATCAGCCTCACTCCATAAGCTATGTCAAATTTGTTGCTACATAGAAATCTCAAAGAGCCAAAATCTATTTGTACAAGGTTGTATCAATTGACTTGTCATTTTCTTCCTTCTCCAACTTTGTACCACAATCAACTGGTGTTTGGACAGAATTACAATCCGGCATGTGAAATCTTTTCAATATCTTAGTTGTGTACCTCTTTTGATGCATGAAAATATCATGACTTGTGACAAATTCTATCCCAAAAAAATAGGACAACAATCCCAATTCTATCATCTCAAACTTCAGCATTATTCTCCTTTTAAACTCATCAATATCTGTTGTATTGCTCCCAATAACCAGTAGCTCTCACATAAACTCCATATTCTATTGTATACTTGTTGAAATCCAGTTGCAAAATGAAGTAATCTATTCTTCTATTCCAAGCCCGAGGGGCTTGTTTTAGCCCATATAAAGCCTTCTTCAATTTGTACACCTTGTTTTCATGTCCTGCTGCTTCAAAACCAGGAGGTTGACACACATAAACCTCCTCCTCTAATGGTCCATTTAGAAAGGCTGACTTTACATCAAGTTGATGTAATGACCAACTTCTAAAAGTGGTTGCAACAACCACTAGTCTGATAGTTTCAATTCTAGCCATAGGTGCAAACACTTAATTGTAATCCAAGCCAAACTTTTGCAACTTCTCCAGTTAGTTTTACCTTCACTTTATAGACCTATTTCACTTTAATAGACCTTTTGTTGTGAGGTAATGTGACTAGCTCCCACGTGTGGTTCTTCTCTATAGCCCTCAACTCTTCTTTCGTTGCTGCCTTCCATTCAGGTTCTCTGATTGCTTGCTCAAAAAAACACTTGTTCTATTTCAGCCAGTAGAGCCAAATGCATCATGTCTCCTTCTTCAGTCACTACAATGTCAAGAATAGATGTATAGTCTCCAAACGTCTCGGATGGATGTCTAGTTTTTTGAGATTTACATGGCTGAATCTAAATTGTTTGTGCACAATTTTCATATTGAATATCAAGTTGAATTGGTATAGTTACTTTATCACTTTTAGTTGTAGTCTCATCTCCAACCTTTGCTTTCATCTACAGCAACATCCTTGCTCAGCACTATCTTTTTAGGGCTGTACAGTTTGTATGCACCAGTTGAATCATACCCAAGAAACATTATTGGTTGTCTCTTATCATCCAACTTTATTCTTTCATCAAGTTCATGTTTAAAGCAAAGAGAACCAAATACTTGAAGATGGCTTACTGCAGGTTTTCTTTTTTATGACACTTCCTTAGGAGTCACAGCATGTAGGCTCTTAGTTGGACTTCTATTTAGAATATAAGTTGTTGTGGATACAACTTCTCCCCAAAACTGCTTTGGCATATTCTTATCTTTAAGCATACATCGAGTCATGTTCATCAAGGTTTTATTTCTTCTTTCAGCCTTTCATTATGTTGAGGGGTACGTGGAGTAGTAACTTAATGAATTATTCCTTCCTTATCACAATAGGAGTGAAAATCATGTGAAGTATATTCACCACCACCATATGTTCTAAGGACTTGATGGACCAGCCATATTGTTTCTCCACAATTGCCTTGAACCTTTTAAACACTGCAAATGCCTCTCTTTTTCTTTTAATCAAATAGACCCATAACATCCTTGAGAAGTCATTAACAAAGGAAATGGAGTAGTGATTACCTCCAAGTGAAATTGACTCCATTGGACCACACACATTTGAATAGACAACTTCTAGTAGTGCCTTTGTTGTTGGAATGTTGGACTTGAAAGATTTTTGGTCTGTTTGCTTATAAGACACCCTTCACATAACTCCTTTGGTGGCTCTATAGATGGCAAACCATGTACAATTCCTTTCTTTTTTAGTAGACTTAGGCTCCTTAAATTTAGAATTTATATGCCTAAATATTATATGCCAAAGCCAATTTTGATCTTCTATAGCAGCTGCAAGACAATGACTTTCACCAATTTGAATTTGAATTTTAAATGTTTTGTTATTTGATAATTGAGCCTTCAAAATCAGTTTTCTCTTGCCGCCATACACTTTCATCATATTATGCTTCATATTCATGACATATCCTTTCTCCAATAGTTGACCAAGGTTTAACAGATTGGTATTCATTTGTGGGACATAAAGAACATCTGTTATGAATGACTGCTACCCATCTCTGCTATGAATAAGAACTTTGCGCATCTCTTTAGCTGTAACAGTGCTATTATTAACAAACTTCACCATTTTTTTAACTCTTTCATCAAGATTGACAAACCACCCCTTATTCCTTGTCATGTGGTTTGAACACCCAGTGTCCAAATAACAGAAATCAGATTTGGCACAATCTGCTGTTGTGACCATGAGAAGAACATGATTTGAATCAGAATCAGAATCATCACTATTACCTTGTGCCATTTGAGCTTCATCTTCCTTCTTTTGCTTTCCTTACTACTTAAGCACTCATCTGCAAAGTGACCTCATTTTTTACATGCATAGTAGTGTATATTCCTTTTATCAAATTTCCTCTGCCCTCCTTTGTTTTGATCACCTCCCTTCTTGCTAACTTTTCCATTACCTCCATTCTTGTGGTTGTCACCACCAGAATTCTGATTTAAGACATTTGGGCCTTTATTAGAATCTTTCAATTTGTTCTTTCATTTTCCCTTTTTCTTGCTGCCCCCACCATCATTTCTTCGAAAGCCTTGTGCTTGCAAAGCCTGAACAACAACTCTCATACCACTTCTCTTAAGAAGCCTTTGTTCATAAGCTTTAAGGGAATTTTGTAGCTCCTTCACACTTATCCTTTCAAGATCCTTTGATTCCTCAACTGCCACCACAATGTGGTCAAATTGGGGGGTCAAAGTTCTCAAATTCTTATCCACTATTTGCTTATCTAAAAACTTCTCACCGCAAGCCTTCATTGAGTTCACCAACATTTGAATTTTGGTGAAGTAATCCCCTATTGATTCTTGATTATTCATGGACAGCAACTCATATTATATATGAAGGGATTGAAGCTTCACTTTCTAGATTTTATCAGCACCTCCATATGACTTGTTCAAAATATCCCAGGCCTCCTTAGCTGAATTGGCTGAAACTATCTTCTCAAAATTGGCAAAATCCACACATTGATGGATCAAGAAGAAAGCTTTGCAGTCTTTCTTCTTGGACTCCTTGTAAACTGCCCTTTGCACCTCTGTAGCACCTATCTCCACTTCTTGAATGTCATTCTTTACAATTTCCAACACCTCTTGGAAACCAAAATGACACCCATCTTGATACACCATTGCTCAAAGTTCTTGTCATCAAGAGCTGGTATGTTGGCAAGAAAAGTCCCATTAGAACCAATCATGATTCACCCTTTGAATTTTTCAGAACTCCACACTAGAAGATTCACAGGTAGAAAACCCACACAAGAAAGGATTTCTCATACAGCAGAAAAACTCAAGCTAGTGGATTTCACACACAAGTCCACAATCAATATAGCTCTAGATACCACTTGTCATAACACACTCAAAAATAGGAAGAAAAGAGAGACAAAGAATAAGATAAGAAATATAAATACTGAATAGAAAAATTTTATTTCTCACTTCTGTTTATCACATATTGAGAAGCACTATTTATAGTACACAGTTACAAGTAGTTAGCTAACAACCCACTAACTAACTAAAACATATAACCACTAACTGAATTATCTACAACACTATGCAACAACTTTAGAGAGAGTGTTATAATGTTGTTATAATTATTAGAATGTTGAAAAGTAAACATTAAGAATTGTGATATTTGGGTCATGCATCCTTCAAGCGATAGTGTCATAGGAAATAGCTTAAATTCATTGTTATTGTCTTGTAAATAGATGTATTTATACTATACTTTCTTCATGCATATAAATATCATATATGCTACTGCTACTTTCTGAAGCTAATTCAGAACTTTCCTCTAAATTCAAGTTTTATGAATTTTTGTAGCTTTCTTGCTTACTTTTCTGCAAGTGTTGTGAGATTTCACTTTTTTTTTTTTCATTTTTTGATCAGGTTGGTGTTGATAATATGTGTATAATCGTAGATGCTGTGAAACGGCAACCCTCAGGTTTAGCAGTAGAAGAACAAATAAGCAATGCATTAGGTGAAGTTGGACCTTCGATAACACTGGCCAGCTTATCAGAGATTCTAGCATTTGCTGTAGGATCATTTGTTTCTATGCCAGCATGTCGTGTTTTCTCCATGATTGCAGGTTAAATAATTTTCTCCTCACCCTATATTTTGGACAAAAAGAAAACTGATTTGACATCTTAGCATACTGAATTGAAAATTTTCATCTATACATATAAAAGGTGGGTAAAAAATACAATTCTTTAAAAAGTGATTTTAAGATTATTGAACTCCTCAATTTTCTTTTCTTTAGCTTTGGCGGTTCTACTGGACTTCCTTCTGCAGATTACTGCTTTTGTAGCTTTGGTTTCATTAGACTCGGTGAGAGCCAAGGATAACAGGATTGACTGCTTTCCATGGGTAAAGTTGAATCTGTCCTCTGCGGAGCAGAATGAAGGTACGTGTGAGTTATGGCATGGATACTTTCATTTTCTGCTGAGCCTGCATCTTACAGTTTAGGCTTTTCGGTATAGTTGATTTTCAAAATGGTATAGCCTTTATGACCATGTTGTCAATAGTTTGATCATTTATGTTCCTATTCTTCTTATGCATATATGGTGGGCCTTTTGCTTTGTTCATGCTTCGAGCCCAAAGCTCTTTTGTATGAGGGGTCTACTTTGATTTGTAAATCATTCTTGTTACTCTATCTAATAGGTTAAGCTTTAAGCGTTTAGGATTGAATTGGTCTTTGACGTGATTGGTTAAGGCTCCATGTATACAAATTTGATCCTGTTGCCTTTTTTGTCTTGGTGAGATTTAATTTCAGCACAAGGTGCTTTATCAATGCTTTAACTTGAAAGGACTCATGTAATGAAACATCAAACATGTTAAGGATATAAATCACATTATGTCTCAGACCTTGTAGATTAAACTTTTACTTTTAAATTGATGCTCAATAAGTGTTTATATATGTAATATTTTCCATTCAAGAATAATCATGAACTATTTTCAGCTTCTGTTGGTATTTTGTATTTTAAACTTTTTTTTTTCCTTGCTTATATATGGTTCTAACCATATCCTAATCAAAGTGTAGGCATTAGGCAGGAAAGAGATGGATTACTGACACGATATATGAAGGTAAATTATATTTGGTTCATGAGTTGATTATGTGCAAACTAAAAAGTAAAATTTTATTGTATTGCCCATGTTTTATGAATTCAATTTTGTTGTTTTCTTTTCTTATTCTATTTGGTGATCATAGGCAAAAATTTCTCAAGATAATACTGTTAGAAAATCAGAGAAATATTTGATGATATTATTGTATATCTTAGAATATGTTAGAGTATCCTAGATGATCTCTTAGGATTTATTCTTTTTTTATATTTTATGATTTGTTTCTTTATTTAATTAGGATCTTTATATTTATAGGCATATCATATTGTGTAAATAGGGATATTATCTTCTATATTTATTTGTATTTATTGCATTAAGTCTATATAAAATGGACTTTGTTGTGTAGTTGATACACATGGTTTCAACATCTCTTGCATCTGTATTCCTCTCTATCAACAAATACCATAGACGTTGTACTTTGTTAGAGGGGGTTAGCTAGATAAATAGGGGGGAATGAGGATGGAAGAGCATTCAGCGAGTTAGAACATTTGTAAGAAAAAGAGAAATCCTTTGTGAAAGAAAAAATGTTGGAGGAGAACTACTTTTCCTTGTGTATAGTTTCAATCAGGAAACAAAATCACTTTTTTTTTTTTTATCTCGGGTTCCTATCAAATTGGTTAGACCTGTTAGATCAACAAGTGGTTGAAATGGAGTCCAGGACTGAAGCTTTGGTCAGTTCAGTGAAGCTTTTGAAGCAAGTAACCAACAAATACAGTTCTCAGATTTTGGAGATCAAGTATAGTGTAGAGGGAGTTGACAACATCAAATAAATGCTAGGAAAGTGAATGCAGAAGCAAGGAATCAATTGGAAGGATGAGTACTTCTACAAACAACCCACTCAAAAGATACATTATTGCAGACAAATAGGGTGGGAATGTGGAGGTTCAAGGGGTAAAAGGTGGAGCTTCCCATCTTTGTGTGTGACAATCATTTGGTGGTTTATCGGCTGGGTTGAATTTTTTTTTTTTTTTGAAGTGCAATAGGTCAAGCCATTAAGAAGATTCAAATGGTTTTTATCAATATCTTCTGGTTCTTATGCAGAAAGACGTCATAATTAACAAAGGAGAGGCTTTCATCGGCTCATCCAGCATATTGGGGCTAGTAGTCCTAGAAATGTATGAAAGACCTACAACCCTATAAGGCTAACAGGTTTTGTAAAAGAGTACATTCACGAATTCAAGACATTGATCGCCTAGGTTTCAACCATAGCAGGGGAATAGTTATTAGGGTAGAATCAGACCCCTTAACCACAAAAGATTTGTTCAAGGCTATGGGCCTATGGTTCTAGAGAGGGCTGTTAAGGAGGAGCTGAAGACAATTCAAAGGTTGGTGGGTTTGTTTGCAATCTTGACCCCTATGTGCTGATTTTTGTTGTCATGGTGGAGGGAGCATTGCTCCGCAGTGGGGCACCCTCCAGGGGGCTTACCTAGCCTGTTTCAAGTATATTGTCTAGGTCAATCAGAAACACTTGAGCCCAACCCATTTTTCAGATGAGTGTGCCTAGAATGATTGAAGGACAAACACTCTTTGGGCTAATTAGGAGCACGGGATCAACCCCATATTTCGGACAAGTATGCAAGGGGAGAATCAAGCTGCGACTTTATCAAAATAAAAATAATGTCACATGCACTTTTCCTTGTAGAAACAAATGACCTGGATGTTTGAGTATGGAGCTTGGGCAAAATAATAAAGGTAGGTTACACAGAGAACTTGTAGTGCTAGGTACAATCTTGGTCATCTCCAAGGACCAATCCAATTTTTTCAATTAAATTAGGAGAGTTAGGGAAGGGGATTTTCAATATGAGAAGTAATCAAACACAACTAACAACAATACCTTATCCCACAAGGTGAGGTCAACTACAGCACCATTAAGCTCAGTAAAAAACCAAATTCTCATGGATATTATTCATTACGAGGTCCCTTTTAATAATTTCCTTTGATGTCTTTCTTAGTCTCCCTGTACCCCATTTCACAATGCTAAAAATCATGTGATCTACTCTCCTCGCTAGTGCTTCCAAGTTTCATAGGTCTTCTTCACACATGTCCAAACCACCATAAATGATATCCAATCATCTTCTCTTTTGATAGGTGCCACACCAATATCCTCCTCATATACAACCATTATGTATCTTATCATTTCTTGTGTGGCAACACATCCACCTAAACATTCTTATTTCTACTACTCCCACTTAAGCATAACAATTAAACCTGAACTTGTGTATACTCGGTTGACTCCAACCCAACTTTGATAGGGTAAACCTGCTTTGACCGAGGATGAGTACTCCTACAAACAACCCACTCAAGAGATATGTTTCATAGAGACATAGAGCAAAAGATACAAACAGAGTCCTTGGGATACTTTGTCTAACTTAATGTGACCACTTGCAATGATCTTAGGGTCACCCCTTACAAACATACTCAATCTACTAGTCTATGTGGTTGATATGATTATTGTAAGTGATGATGAAACTAAAAAGTTAGTCTTGAAGGAGAAGCTAGCAAATGAGTTTGAAATGAAGGAGTTGGATATGCTTAAGTTCTTTCTTGGGACAAAGGTTGTCTATTCCAGACAATGTATCTTTATCTCCCAAAGAAAGTATGTACTCGATCTCTCAAAGAAACAAGAAAATTAGGATGTAGAACCACGAGATTGGAAGTGAGGAGGAAAGCCCAACAGGAGAAAAGTCCCGATACCAAAGACTAGTAGTAGGAAAACTCATCTATTTATCTCACATTAGACCAAACATTACTTATGTTGTTAGTATGGTTGGCCACCAGAAAGACACCTGCAGGTAGTAGTTAGATTCCTCCAATATTTGAAGGCAAGTCCTAGAAAAGGACTGTTATTCATAAGAGAAGGTATACTATCCATGTTTCCAAAGTCTGTCTCACATGGAAATATGAAAGTTCTTTTACTTTTCAAGTGTTACTAAACACATAACTTCCGTATAGTTACTGAATGCATACATAACTGCCATGCTGTACACATCAAGGTTATTAAATCAAGATTCAAATCATGAATTGTGAGTTAATTTTTGAATCATGAATAGTAAGATTAAGAGACAATGAGAAATAACTTCAAATATATCATATAGATGATATATAGTGTTCAATTTTATAATTTGAAACTAGAAATTGATAAACAACTTAACCATAAGTCTCATGAAACAAAATTACAAGTTATATATGAATTTATGAAGCCTCTATTTTGGAAGATGGAATTGAAGCAATGAAAGAACCAATTAGAGTGCATGCCTTGAACGAGTGAGTGACAAATAGAGTAGTGGAATAATCCAATAAGATAAGTTGTCCTTCAATTCCTTTTCATTTAACAATTTAAGCTTGTGTGCTTTTCAATTGCTTTCATGAGAATTGGTGAAAGAAAAGTAAGAAAAAAATAAATAAGGAATTGTTGAATTGTGTGATTATTGCACCAATCAAAAAAATATCACTCTTTTTATTATTTCCATCTTGGGTTCCTATCACTTTCTTATCAAAATTAACTCTACTATCATTGTGTGAATATAGGAGGTTCATGCACCATTTCTTGGACTGTGGGGAGTTAAAATCTTGGTCATCGCTATATTTGCTGCATTTACCTTAGCAAGCATTGTAAGTTTCTTGGAAAATGAGAAAATATTAACTTTCAGTAAGACCCTTTTTGGCAAATGTCATTCTATTGATTTTTTTTTTCTTTTATTTTGACAGGCATTATGCACAAGGATTGAACCTGGTCTTGAGCAACAGATTGCTCTTCCGCGGGATTCCTACCTTCAGGTTTAAGTTTCTAATTGTTTTTCCATGTTCCATTTTCTACTATCCAGCCTCTTACATTCATTTTTGTGTTTTCAGGGTTATTTCAGTAACATATCCGAGTACCTTAGAGTTGGACCACCATTATATTTTGTTGTAAAGGATTACAACTACAGGTTGATTAAGTGTACTTGTCTCTATTAATTGATGTAATTGTCTTTTAAGAAGACAATTCAATGTTGCATTATTTACAAACTGGAATGGTGCACTAGGCATGCAAGCTGCAGTTGAATAAGAAAGGAAATAGAATTAGTAGGAAGCAAGTTATGTATATCATTATTTTTCTCCACTGTGCTAGCACATGAAAAATCTCACATAGATGTATCAGTTGAGTGTATTATCTGAACTTTTGAACTGATTCTCTTGTGCAGTTTGGAATCCAAACACACAAACCAGCTATGCTCCATTAGCCACTGTGATTCAAATTCTCTTTTAAACGAGGTAATTCAATGGTCAAGTTCCTCAATAAGTGATTATTTTGTCAAGCATTCCATTTCATTAATTTCGTAGAAACTGAATATTTTATTGATTGCTTGAGAAAACTCAGTTAAGGCAGATGATGTACACATGATAAATACCGGAAACAAAAGTCTAAGAGATTGACTGAGATTACAGCAAAAATATCTAACCTATCTAAGGAAAGAATGAAAGAATGTCAAATACAGATACAAAATAAATATAAAATCAATCATAATCAATAATCCTCCCAAACCGTGTCATATACATCCATCTTGTAACATATGTATGTAATTCTAGGACCTCTCAAACTTGGTGAAAGATGAGGTAGTTTGATAATGCCGAAAAGGATCTTCTCTCTAATAAAAGTAGCAATAAACTTCTGTGTGTTTTTGTTCCTCTTGTGAAAAACTAGATTTAATGAGATATAGGATAGATTATAGCAAACAAGCTCCGTAAGACCTATCTCGCCAAACTGCAAGTCTTGAAGCAAGTGTTTTAGCCATGGAAGATTAAATGTGGAGTGAGCCATGGTGCAATTCTCTACAATCTTGCCACGGCATTCTACTTCTTACTCTTTCATGAGATGAGATTCCTCCAATAAGAACACAACAGCCTGAAGTGGAACATTTGTCACTAACATCTTTTGCCCAATTGGCATCTAAGTATTGAATAATATAAGTGCGATCCCTAACCATATAACTAGGCCCTTTCCTGGTCGTCCCTTAATGCAACTTAATCCACGCAACTACATTCAAATGACATTGACAAGGAGAGTTCAAGAATTAACTAATAAGGATCCCCCTTATTAGGAAGAAGCTTCGTATTTGGGTCATATGGGTATTAAATGGTTTACAATCCAGCATTCTTGTTTTCTCCAAAATATCAAGAGCACACTTCCTCTGAGACAAAAATACCTGTCTGAGATTAGGCCACCTAATCCTGAGAAAGTATCACAATTTGCTTAAATCCTTGGTTTGGAAATGATGGAACAGGTGCTGCCTAAGTGCTTCAATATCCACATAATCATCTCCTACAATGACAATATCATTAACATAAACCACAAAATAAATTCGTTTATTAGATAGTGAGCATCTAAAGAAAATTGAGTGATCTGACTCACAAGAAGTCATTCCAAATTGCTGGATGACCTTGCTTAATCTTCCAAACCAATGTTGTATTTATATTTTACATGAGTGAGGTACAGTAATATTGCAAAATAAATGCTCTAATCAAATCCTAATGATATGTACATGTGTTGAAATTGAAACTAGTTTAAGTATGTGCTAAATGTGCTACATGCAACACTCCCTCTAAAGCTGGAGCATGCGTATGCACCAAATTTGTTATGAATATATTCAACCCGGGACTCTATAAGGGATTTGGTAAACATGTCAGCAAAGAAGAGATTACAGACATTTAGTGTAAAAACTGTTTTTAAAATGAGTAATCAAACAGATCCTTAGTGTTTGGTTCTCTCATAATTAGAAGTAATGTGGAGAGTAGCCTGGTTATCACAAACTAACTTCATCTCCTTGACATCTCCTAACTTTAATAGCTGAAGTAATTGTTGAAGCCACATTGGTTCACATGTTGTGGCTGCCATAGCACGGTAATCAGCCTCTACACTTGATCTGGCAACTATGTTTTGTTTCTTGCCTCAATAACACAATAGCTTGATGTGGATCTTCTATCAGATAGAGATCCTGCCCAAATAGCATTGGAGTTGCTCACAATCTTAGGACCACCTTTTCACGCATAAAGCAACCTTTGCCAAGTGCATTTTTAATGTATCTGAGAATATGAACTATGACATCCCAATGAGCATCAGAGGGGGCAACTTACCATGCTTACCGCAAAGGTAATATCAAGTCTAGTTACATAAGGTAGTTAAGTATACCTATCATGCGCCGATATTTACCCTACCCTTTCAATGCCTCACCCTAACTTGAGAGCAACTTGACATTGGGACCATAGGGGTATCACAAGCTTTGCAATCAATTATACATGTTTCCTAAAAAATGTTCGAAGGATATTTGTGTTGACTAAGGACAATGCTAGAAGCAAACTTGGCAACTTCAATACCCGAGAAGTATTTGAGAGGATCCAAATCCTTTGTTTGAAACTGATGGGTCAAATGCCGTTTGAGAGGGATAATACTGGAGTGGTCATTTCCAATGATGACAATGTCATCAACATAGACCACAAGATAAATGCAAGTGGTAGGGGATGAATGGATAAAGAATACAATGTGAGCAGTTTCACACCTGTTGAAAGAGAAGAAATACAGATGCAAGAGATGCTGAAACCATGTATATTGACTACACAACACAGTCTGTTTTATTTAGACTTAATACTATAAATACAAATGAATATAGGAGATAATATTCCTATTTACATGATACGATATACTTATAATTACAAATATCCTAATTAAATAAGGAAATAGATAATAAAATATAAAAAAATCCTAAGAGATCATCCAAACCTGAGAGA
This sequence comes from Mucuna pruriens, assembly GCA_025330945.1. Lineage (NCBI taxonomy): Eukaryota > Viridiplantae > Streptophyta > Magnoliopsida > Fabales > Fabaceae > Mucuna > Mucuna pruriens. Next base: position 1,372,744 of record JAENHJ010000256.1, read on the forward strand.
ATGCTGGGAGGTTAAACTGAATCAGCCAAACCAAGCACAGGGGTCCTCATCGTCCTGGGCTTCATATTGTGGATTGGTTTTGGTTGGAGTGGTCCCTTCAAGATGATTCAGCTTCTTCTAGCATCCCATACGAGTGGTGCAAACCAGCTGTGCCCACTGAAGGATGTTGTGTCTGTCAAGATGGTAAGACCCCTCCTTGCAATACCGGTAGATCTTTGGGGCTAAGAGACTGAAGAGAAGTTGTTTTTTCCTCAGATATGGTGAAAAAAAGCAAAAACATATCAGCAATCACAGAGCCAAAAAAATGAGTAGGGCTTTTTCTAACAGATGTAAAAGAGGCAGTATTAGGACAAATTGACCCCTGAAACATAACAGGGAGTTGCCAGTGACCTGTTCTGCAGTGGTGGCGGCTTGTGGGGTACAGAGCACAGACATGTAAAATGTGTACTGGTTGCATGCGTGAGGACACGTGGCAAATCTGATGGAGCTGAAACTTTGGGTACAGGGACATCAGCGACTTCTGCTTCACTGAGGGGATCTTAACTGGAGCCGCTGGAAAAATTTTCCATCTACAGCAGTGGTGGCTGATGGCAGCAATTTCTGGGCATGATGAAGGTACGAAGGCAGCATGTCTTTTGATGCGACCCCCCTTTGGAGTTTGGATCAAGAGTCTGATAACTACTTGATAAACTTTAAAGATTTGCAAGGAAGTGGCTGAAGTTTATTTCTTATTCAGCTTATTGCAAAGGATGATTACCACTCCTATATATATATAGACTATGTTGCTTTTAATTCAAGAATTTCAAGGGACTAAAAAAATGTACAACACTAGAGTCTAAGAATCTGTACAGGCTAATTAATGAAAGAAATAAATTCTATTAATTACAATAATTGTACTCTTCATCATTATTGTTGAATGGTTGAGTTGTACATAACTACACTTGAAATGTATTTTTCTTTTTTTATCTTGGCATATATGAATGGATTCTTTATATCTTGTTCTATAACGTTGCAGATATCTAGGGCATCATTGGTGCCAAAATCAAGCTACATAGCCAAGCCAGCTGCCTCATGGCTTGATGATTTCCTTGTATGGATATCACCTGAAGCTTTTAGTTGCTGTCGAAAATTCACAAATGGCTCTTATTGTCCACCTGATGATCAGGTTTGTGCTTCTTTATATGTCCTTGGATAAAACTTGCACGTAGCCTGCTCAACTTTCCTTCTTTCTTACATGTTTTGAACTTATATTCATGCACATTGTATATATACTTTCCAATATTATGGTTTCTCTCTTTTCTCCTGCCTTGTTTTTTATCTACATCAATTGTTTAAATGATTACTATAATTAAATATTGCTTGATGTACCATTGTATATCTTTCAATTATAATTGTAAATGTCTGTCTTTGTTTAGCCACCTTGCTGTTTACCAGATGAAGGACCATGTGGGTTGGGTGGAGTGTGCCAAGACTGTACAACAGTAATATGCTTTTCCCTCTAAGCTTTTTGTTTATTATATAGGATACTACTTGCCCAAAACATGCGACTGTAAATCAAAAGGGTGAATTAGTAAAACGACTGACACTTTTGGTTGATTCTTAGTGTTTCCGCCACTTGGACTTGGTTAATGATCGTCCATCTACGGCACAGTTCAGAGAGAAGCTTCCCTGGTTTCTTGATGCACTTCCATCAGCGGATTGTGCAAAGGGTGGTCATGGAGCTTACACCAACAGTGTAGATCTGAATGGTTTGAAATATTCTTGCTCCCTCTTTTTCAAAGGGCAAAACTTATACTCTGTTCCTTATGTGTTTGCTGTAACATTCTCAAATTTGAAAATCTGATATGTAGATTTTGCTTATAACTGGCTTTCAGGTTATGAGGGTGGTGTCATCCAAGCTTCTGAGTTTCGTACTTATCACACACCACTTAATAGACAAGTACGCAGTGTGCTAAGTCATGATCCTATTTTCCGGGCTTTGGTATGATTTTTTTCATACATTTCTCTGTTTGACCTAATGAAAATCTTGTTAGGGTGACTATGTTGATGCAATACGAGCTGCAAGGGACTTTTCGACAAGGATTTCTACTTCTTTAAAGGTTTGGACATCAATGGCATTATGCATATTTACCTGAGCTGTTTTGGCATTCAGTATCTAACTCTACTATCCATTACCGTTATTGTTATTGGTGTCACCAATCTAATATTTTACTTGGAAACATTGTCCTTGTTTCCACTTGATCTTTGAGTCACAATTGGTTAGGACTTAAATATGAGGAGAGTCCAACTTAAAAGACTAGTCTGTTAGGTGGGAAAACTTCATGGCTTAAGTACCACAATTAGCTTCTTTTTCTACTCAATGTGGGAGTCCTAATATTGCCACTTCCTTTAAGGGCCGATGTCTATGGTAGCTTTCACTCTATTGACATTGACTTGATGATAACCCTTTTACCTTTGATGGTGTAAAAGTGTTTACTAAATGTGTTGTGTGTGGTTTAACCACTTGTACGATGTTTTATTTATAATTAAATAAGGTTAAAATTATATATACAAATAATAATAAGAATCTCTAATTTCTAGCTATGGAATCTTTAAGATGATTATTGGAAGGTAGTGGAGGGGGCGTAGGAAAGAGGGGAGCGCGGTGAAGGGATCGCTAGAATTAGGTGAGTGTGGCGGAGGAGCACAGTAAAGGGATCGCCAAAAGTCAATGGAGCGTGGCGGAGAGATCATCAAAGTCAAGGGGAAGGGTCACTAGAGTCAAGGGAGCAAGGTAGAGGGGTTGCAGGAGTTAGGGGAGCGCAACGAAGGGATTGTTGGAGTAATAGGAGTGTGGTAGAGGGGTTGTCGGAGTCAAAGGAGCATGACAAAGAGGTCGTCGGAGTTAGGGGAGCATAGTGAAGGAGTCGCATAGTCATGGGAGCACGGTTGAGAGGTTGCTAGAGTCGAGGGAATGTAGCGAAAGGGTCATTTTAGTCAAGAGAATGTGGCTAAGGGGTCGCTAGAGTGTAGGCCGTAAGCTGCAGGCTGCACATGCCTTTTTGGTGCAAGCACGTGTATCTCGCGTTGGAGAAAGGTGGTGCGTGTAGATGACTACGAGGAATGTTGCAGGATGGTTGTTGAAAGGAGGAGGTTCCAATTGCATGGTCAAACCAGCTAAAGGGTTGCATGGTGATGGTCAATTGGTAGAGGGCGCAGTTACTATTCACATGTGAAAAGGAGCCTCCACTGTGGCAGAAAGGGAACACACAGTGAATCCTAAATCACTAAGAGGGCACACGATAGTGGTGGATATTGTTCACATGTTGCTACTGTGGAAAAAGGAAGGATTGAAAAAAGAAAAAACTTATATTCTTGATACCATATAAAAGTGTTTACTAAATGTGTTGTAACCAACCACACATATGATGCTTATTTATAATTAAGCAAAGCTAAAATTAAGGATGCAAATAATAATAAAAATCTTTAATTTCTAGCTATGGAATTGTTCCATATTTTCTTATTTACATAGAATAAATGTATATTTTAACAGACAGCTTCGATCACCTATCAAAATTTGGTATTGCACCTTACAGTTTATAGGTAGCCCAACTCTTAATAAAAGCACTAATTGTGAGGATTTAACCATAAGAAGAGAGCTCAACCTAAAAAACTAGTCCTTTAGGTAGGAGAACCTCATGACTTAAGTACCACATTAAGATTCATATTCTACTCAATGTGGGACTCCTAAGACAATCTTTGTTGGTATTGTTAACTCATCAATTTTTATCTGCATGTCTCTGTTGATATTAAGTTTTATACAAAATAGTAGATGATATGATTATGGATCTACTTTCCATTTTCTCACCCTTATGAAGCATTTTGTAATGGCTAAAACTGTTCGTGGTGTTCTACATTGTTAATTCTTTTGTGGATCTCCACTTCTTGCTGATAAAGTTTCTCTCATGCAGATGGATATTTTTCCGTACTCAGTGTTTTATATCTTCTTTGAACAATACCTGGATATATGGAAGTTAGCCCTGATCAACATTACCATAGCACTAGGTTGGTATTCCAAAACAGTTTAAATAACTTGCATACACACAAGATGACATACTTGCGTGTCAACCTTGTGTAAGTATGATCCTTCATTTTTCCTTCCTGTTTGCAGTTTATACTTGTGTTCTTGGCTTCAAACTTCTATATTCTATCTCTATGGTTTTTGATGGAGTACTTTGTTGTCTTTTCATCAACCACTTTATTTATGCCTCTTGAAGGATATATATCATCTTCTGTTGATTTTTATGTATGAAAGATTTCAGTATCAATGGGTAATGATTATTTGCCATCCTCTTAACATTTCTGATTGGACCAAAATTGGGAAGTGAAAATCTAATTCATGTCTCCTCACTCTTATCCATGTTTTGTTTCCCCTTTATCCTTGACATAGATTCTTCAATTATTACTTGTGTGAAAATGTGTCATATCAAGTTTGTCTTTCCTTAAATCAAATTCATTTCATCAAATAATTTATGATGATAAACAGGTGCTATTTTTGTTGTTTGTCTGATCATCACATCCAGGTATTAAACATATCCAAACTTGAGCCTTGTATATATACAGTAAAATTGAAAATTTGCTCTCCGTTTCAGGATTTAAGTGTAATTTTTATTTTTGTTTTTCTGTTTGCTATACAATGCAGCTTGTGGAGTTCAGCAATCATATTACTTGTTCTGGTCATGATAATTTTGGACCTCATGGTATCATTTATCTTACAGTTGCAAATTTTGTTTCATCTTTCATTTGCTTTCCCTTTTGGTATCCTACTTAATATGTCTTAGTTACAGATGAAACTCACGACCTTTGTGACTCCTGCAGGGTGTAATGGCAATTCTGGGTATTCAACTCAATGCGGTGTCTGTTGTAAACCTTATTATGTCAATAGGGATTGCTGTGGAGTTCTGTGTGCATATAGTACATGCATTCACGGTTAGTCCAATCCTCTGTTCTATAAATTGACGGGTCTTGGCCATAGGGTATGATGGTCTTTTTGATGAAATAGTGATATTTGTCAATGTGACAGTTCTAATTTCCTACTCGTTCGTTAGGGAAATGGGGTTATGGGGATTACTATACCATGTAAAATTCAACCTGCTTTGTCACTGTCACCAGGGGAATATTGACACTGATTAATTCAGGAGACCTTTATGCTATGAACCACCTGTCTGTTGGTGACTTTGCACATTTTCTGATGATCTTGTATACATGTGTTCACAGGTAAGCTTGGGGGATAGGAGCCAACGAGCAAAGACAGCATTGTGTACCATGGGGGCTTCTGTATTCAGGTTGACTATATATATTGTTACATTTGGAAATGTCATGGGCTGTAATATTTGTGGCCTTGGACTAAGTGTAGCCCACTACATATATAGTGAACATATCAAGTGAGAATTGTTTTTGTTTGTTATTATGAGGACAATAAATTTTGACCATACAATCATATATAGATGGATTGACCTTGGTCAAAATTTGTTGTTCTCATGATTACAAGTGAGAATAGTGCACACTTATTATGCCCTTTATATACTATACTGTACAGTGTAAAGTACTGTACTAAACCATACTATGCTATACGATATTATACCATATCATGCTAAACAATTCTATACTATGTTATACCATACTATACTATATTGTTCTCATGATAACAAGTGAGAACAGTTCTGACTTGATATGCCCTTTATATATTATACTATATACCATACTATAAGTAGGTGCATTAGGTTATTGTATTTTTCTGTAACATCTTACTATCAAAATCAGGATACATTGTGGGGAGCCTTAAACTTTAACATGGTATTACAGTAGTAGCATACTAGCATCTATCATGACCAGTCCATGTTTGCTTCTGCTATGATCCGTATCCATTTGCAATATTTGGCTTGGGCTTGTGCTAATATTAGTTCTTAGGATCCATATCCTTGGTAAAAAAGAAGGGATATTCAGACTTCTAGTCATTCAGCTGCCTTTATGGGTGGATATCCAGTGTGGTTGGGTTGGTTGGTTATGTGCATCATTCTATATTTGTGCATGTTGTGGCACTAGATGTTTGATTTTCTGGTAGGGAATGTCCGTTGACAGCCAAAGCTCTGGTGAGCAGGTTTAAGGTGATTTTCTGCATGTCTCTTGGTTGGGTTGCCCCTATTTGGATTAGGGAGAGATTGTGAATGTGATGTGAAGTCTGGATTGCCTTCATTATTCTGTTACTGATTTGATTGAGCCTTCTTATTTTCCTGGTGTTTAGAGCTTCTAGCCATGATTTTCCAACCCTTTTTCTTGGGGTGTTTCTGCTTTTAACTTTTTAAGAGGAACAGGGAGGGAAGCTAGCTTGACATTGCTGATTGCTTTTAGGTGCCATGTTGGGCTGCGACTGGAGTGACAAAACTTTAGGACTTCCACTTGAAAATGCCTACCCACATATGGTGTGTTCCGTTCCCCATCCAAAGTTCATGTTTAGTGCAAAAATCACATCAAATTCAATGCAAAAGCAACTATTAGTTGCATTGGGGATCCATTTGTGCCTAACATGTTTAACACACTAGTAGTCAATGGCAATGATGTTCTAGTTGAGAACCCTGTTTGTGTTCCTGGGTGGTATATACCTGACTCAGTGCTTTGGGTACCCAGTTGGAGGCCCCTTACTAGGTGGAATGATACTTAGTTTTTTGGAAACAAGTTTACAGGTTGGCAGGGCCACTGAGGAGAAAGGTTGAGGACTACATAACTGAACATGTGCCTAGGAGAAGCAGGAGCTATGAGTGGAGGATGTTGCCAATGTTTTGTTATTGAGAGAGGCATTTGTATCCTAAGTTCTTTAATGACATTAGTTGAGTTAGTTTAAATGATGTTGGTGTTCTCTGTTTTTCCTTATGGGTTTGTTACTTAAAGTACTGATCTTTTAATTTGCTTCACATATCCACAATACGCAATATCCGATACAGATACTCTTATATACTTCATCGGCATATATTGGTGAAGTATCCAAGTCTTTTAGAGAAGATATAAAAATTCAATATAGCTACATATGAAACATTGAAACATATATAATATAGAAAAGTAGAAACATTGTAAGGAGAGGGTTGTCCCCCACTTATATACTTTATTCAAACATTATCTTTAGTGAATATGGATCTTGGATTTTTCCCGATACATCCCCTCATGCCTAATTAGACTTGGTGTGTAGATAATATAGTGGGTAGCCTAATAATGAATCTAAGATAAACTCTTGGAATGTGAGTGAACCTAATCCAACTCTACAAAACTAGCTTGACTATGATACCGTCTGTCAATTTGGGTTTGGTCCTAATTTAACCCCACAAAATCAATTTTTAAGGTAAAAATTGTTTCTTGCTTATATGCTTTATTTAGATACTATCTCTAGTTAATGTAGGACTTGGATTTTTCCAATAAGATTGATACTAATCCTATTATTTGTAGACAGTATGAAGTGATTTATGATGACAATTATTTATATTTGATTTTGTTTTTAGCAATGTCCAAGTTGTTCTTCTTAATTTGGATTTGCAAAATTGTAATTATATATTTATTATGTTTTATGATATATCTAGAAATGTATCTTATATATTTTAAAATTAATTGTATCACTGCATCAGATACGTATTGTATCTCTACATCAACTTGTAACATAAGCTTGAGGGAGACTATTAGAAGACATTAAAGTTATTAATAATGGACCTAGGCTAGGGCTTGGGCTTGTACTTGTAGTACTAATGCTTGATCTTTTTAATGGTATAAATAGGTGCATTGTATCTGTGTGTGACATCTTATTATCAATCTCAAAATACATCGATTGCCATCATTCGTTCTTTTTCCTTTTCCTTGTCTAAACACCCTAAAGGTTCAACAAAGATGAAATGTTGTGCACATGATCTTCGGTGCATGAAATTTTGATCCATCGGACTTTGTGAAAAGTTTATCTTATAAAAGTTATTTAGTAGTGTAGAGTGACTTTGATATAACTCTTGCTCTGTTGTCAGAGAATTGATGCACAGGTATTCACCATTTATAACTAATTGCAAAAATGATTTGAATGGTGGTTGAATTATTAGTGTTTGTCTGCACTAATATTTTGTTGACACTTTTCTTTCTGTATTATTTATCTTTGTTTGGCAGTGGAATCACACTTACAAAATTAGTCGGAGTTCTCGTACTTTTCTTCTCAACATCAGAAATTTTTGTGGTATGTGACATATCACCCTTGGCTCCAACACATGATTGTCTGCTCAAGAAATGCTAAAGTAGCTTTTGGGTCTTTGCAGGTGTATTACTTCCAGATGTATCTGGCCTTGGTTATCATTGGCTTCTTGCATGGTCTCGTGTTTCTACCAGTAAGTTTGTGGCGTTTGGTGTTGCTCTATAAAACACACTGTAGCTTTTCATTAAAGTCATAGGTTTTGCTCCTCTTCCATTTTGTGTGTTTTATTGGTCAAACTTGGCATTCAATTTTTCACAACGTGTTCATCATGCCTTACACGTGACATAGTCATTAATCCATACAATCGCCACTAGGATTAGTTCTGCCGGTAGGAATCGAAGCACTATCTGTACTGCTTAGGTTCAATTCCTACTGCCAGCAATCCTCTTTGGTAGGCAATCTGTTAGCACCACTGTAAGCACTTGCTGTGGCTTGTGGTTTGTTTTAACCTTATATAGGATAGCCTACCTTCCCCCTAAACCTTTTCGTACCCAAAAAATATATATGCACAATAATTAATTAGGAAACATCTCACGTTTCCTGCCCTTTTTTTCAGGTGGTATTGAGCTTGTTTGGTCCTCCATTAAGATATACAGTCATTAAGGAGCAGCTAGAAGAGATGCCTTCTGCTTCATCAGAACAGCCTTTAATAAGATGAAAGTTAGATTTTAACTATGCTGATCACATATTTAATGATAAGAAAATGTTTTGATTGTAGAGGACTAATAGTATCTTTTCTTTTGACTTTTATATCTGAACATGGTCGCAGAGAAACTTTATGCTGACTTTTACTAATTTCTGATGTTTGGTAGGATTGATGATCACAGTTACATTAGTGTGTATGTAATTCCGAGAACATTTGCGGATATTTGAAGCAAATGTGTATAAATATTCACATACTTTCGTTTTTGTTGTAATAGACTGTTATCTTCTTAAACATTATGAGGCCCCGAGGGTATGACTGAGAGTATATTTAGCTTAATTTTTTATTTTAAGTTATAATCTTAGATATGTACTTGAGTTTTATTATCTATAGTAATTTTATTTGAGTAGAATTATCTCTTATGAAAGATACACGTGGTCATAAGCCCATTAGTAAGTATGTATATATGTGTACTTAGTATCCTAACTATTTAGGACGAATGATTTTTTCACATATCTCTCTCTTTCTACATGTTATCTAGAGTTAAAACCTAGCTTAGAACATTACATCAGTGTTCTCCATTTGCTCCTTTTACCTTTACCTCGAATCAGTAAATTATTAAAATTATAACACTGTGCATTTGCTTACCACTAATACCACAACCTTGTTTACCTCTTCATTGTCGATTAACTCATTGAATGTTGTTGCCCTCTATGTCACCACTTTTCTAAAGTGGATTCTATTTTTTCGGGTAAATCTCTCCCTATTTGATGATCGTGAGGTCTCGTATTACGTCCACAATTAGGATTAGGAGTATAATAGGGCCGAGTTTGAGATGTTCTAAAGTCCAAATAAGTTACATGGGTTTGTTTGGACTCTATTTTTGTAGATAATTTGAATAGAATCAACTTGAACTTTATTAGAGAAATACTATATCGTTATTCATAAATATATTTTAATTGTCCTTCATTTTCTTAAAATGCCCTTCAAATTTAATTTTAGTTGTTATAAAAAAAGTACTTTTCAAAACAAACTATTTTAGAAAGTATAATTTCAAAATTATATTTTAACAAAAATTACAGTTCTGAAATGTGTTTTTCAGAAGTATTTTTTTTTGGTAGAATTAAAAAATAAAAGTTAATTGTATCTTAAAATGCTATGTCCACTGTCGTCAAAGAAAATAACAATACTATCCACCTTTTGTGGAAGAAAATTACCATTTCATATTGATACATGTTTAATATGTACAACAAATATAAAACATAAATAATAATAAATAATACTTTATTACATAAATTGTAAATTATCATTGAAAAAAATATATTTTAACATATTAATATATACATTTATTTAATGTAAGAAATGAAATTATAGTAGAATTTTATTAATTTTATAAAGAAAGAGATGAGAGGAAATATGTGGAAAGTCAAAAGAAAATGAAGATAAAATGTGCAAAAATAAGATTTAGAAAACAATGAAAGTGGAGTGTAAAAATATTGTTTAAAAAATAATAAAGATGCAGGTGGAGTGTAAAAATAAAGTTTAGAAAAAGAAAGGGATGTATACTTATTAACAAAAGAAAGTAAATCATAAATCCTTTGTTATGTTTGTTTGGACCAAGTGTCGGGTAATATAATAAAATATTTATAAGTTTTAGAAAAATAAAAAAATTTTAAAAATAAATCCAAGCAAATACAATACCTAAGATAAGAAAAAAAAATTGTCAAAAAGACTTCGAAGCATGTAAATACAAGTAAACTACGCAAGACAATTATATGTTCCAAATAACAAATAAAAATATATTACACAATATATGGCTAAGTCCAACAGTTATAATTACATAAAGAACAAACTAAAATAAACTTAAATAGTAACTATCAGATGAGTTTCTTCTACTCCTTGTTTCATTCGGTTCAATCCATCAAAGTATTTGTGCAATATTTGGTTAAATAAACTAGAATTGGATGTGTCTAAATATTAAAGTGGCAAACCTAAAATAAAATAAAAAAAATAACATTTGTCTAGATGTCAAAGACTCTAATGCATGTAAACCACAAGTAAACTACAAAATACAATATATATGTTCTAAATAACAAATTAAAATAAATTACATAATATACGTCCAAGTCCAACCATTACAATTACATAAAGAACAAACTAAAATAAACTTAAATAGTGACTATCAAATGAGTTTCCTTTACTCCTTGCTTCCTTCGGTGTAGTCCATCAAAGCATTTATGTAATATTTGGTGAAAAAAATTAGAACCGGTTATGTGTCTAAAATTAAAGTAATGAACTTAAAAATAAAGAATTAATTATGAGTAAAATACTTATCATAAGACTTCAAAGGAACATGCAACCCTAACCCTCTTCAACTCCTGCAAAGACTATAATATCTTACATCTCTAATCAAAGAAGGAAACCAAACTCTACCTAAACAAAAATGTGAATATACTCAAAATTGTTAATATACCTCACAACATACAACAACTTAAAATAAGTCATACACGACAATCAACAACTCAAAATCATTGATTCAGAACAATAGGTGTGAAAATACTTGCAATAGAGGAAAATGAAAAAATTAGAAGTGATTCAACTTAGGACTATTGTGGCGGGAATGATTGATTCAGAGAGGGGAAACAGCATTTTTTTTAGTATACGTCCCATTTATGTCCAAAGGAGAGAAAGGTGACGAAGACTTAAGCAGAAAAGGCGTGGAAGATGAAAGAGAATAAACTTAAAGAAGAAAGGAGGACAATTTCATTATTTTGAAGTAGATGGTAGAGGACATGCTAGAGAGACAAAGAAATTGCCAATGCTAGATGACAATGGATAATATCCGACCATGACACTATAATTAAAAAAAAAAATGCTCGTAGTGACCACATTGAACAAGACCCTTTCATTATTGCTGCATGATTTCTTTTATACCTTGCTATGATTCTTAATCTTTCTTGGAAGGTTATGCTGCTATAGTTTTTAGGATTGTGATTAATATAATAAATTAAGAAGCAACAGGAAGGGAGTGTTGCTGCAATTTTCTGGTGAGGCGCATGTTTTCTTGCTCTCATTGTCTTTTTATTTCTGCAAAACAAGAGTTAGAGTGGACGACATTCTTTAAGGGGAAAAAAAGACTTTAGTACTTTATTCTTATTTCCACTTTTTGGAATACTCAAGCAAGTTTAACAGTTTTTTTTTTCAAGAATTAATGGAAAGGGCAATTAACAATAAACGAATGAGAATGACCATGTTGAATTCTCTTTTCCAATTTATCATTCGCATCTTATTTATATTATCTAAATTTCTTGCTAATAGGAATCACTTTATTTTTAATTTTATGTTGTTGGAATCCATGCGTAAGTTTCTCTCTATATATTATAAATTTATATTATATTCTTTTTTCTTATCATTGAAATTTGATTTTTGGTTTCTTTACTATTTAAATTGTATAATTTTAGTCTATATTAACCTAATATTTAATATGTGGAAAAAATGCTTGTGTAACTCTACATGAGAGGGTCATGTTAGCATAAATGTGTTGACAGTGCATGAAAAAGTCACGTTAGCATAACTTGGTTAACATAGTTGATTAATTATAAAGTTGAGTATTTATTTTTATTTTTATTTTATTAAATATTGAATATCGAGTTTAAACATAAATTAATTAAAATAATAATATCAAATTAATGTAAAAAATAAATCAAATTAACTGAATATCAACGATAATGAAATGATTAAAAATACAATTAAGTTGATATTATAAGTTTTAGAATATTTTAAGACACTTATATTTATAATAAAATTTCATCCCTTCAGAAAATGTCAATTAAAATTGTGGTTTAAGAAAATATTTTTTACTTTTAAAAAAAATAATTCTCATTTTCAAATTTTTATATTGGGAAAACATGTTTAGTTTTTCATGTTATTTTCTATTTTTAGAATGAAGATCTTTGAAAATTTTCAAATGAGAGGTACACGTAAAGCTGATGTGGAAAATAAATAATTATGACCTTTCACTTTAACAATACTACCTTTGATTAATGATGAAAAACATACATTATATAACATTACTATGTGATGTAGCAATGTGTGAATTTAACATTTATTTAATATTAGTTTTATTATTTTAATTAAACAAAATCTAGTTATTATAATATTTTATTAAATAATATAAATTAAATTATGTGTATTTAAATTAAATTGGTTATATAATTATAAATTAGATTAAATTCTATGTATTCAAATTATATTATATAATTTTGTATATCATATATTTATTTTCTATTATTTTAATTTAAAAAATAATATATTTATTATGATATTTTATTAAATAACATAAATTAAATTATGTGCACCGTAAATGAAATGAAATAAAATTGTTTCTATAATTATAAATTAAATTGTGTGTATCATAAATTAAATTAATTTATATTGTTCATATAATTATGAATTTAATTCAATACTATGTATTCAAATTATATTATATAATTTTATATTATTTTAAATTAAAAATAATATAGTTATTATAATATTTTATTAAATAATATAAATTAAATGTGTTCAACTTATATTATATAATTTTAATTATATGAACAATATAATTTAAATTAATTTAGAATACATATAATTTAATTTATAAGTATATATATAATATGATATTATATAATATATTTTGAAAACATAAAATTGAAAATGTTTGTATGATAATTATTTAATTTTTAATATTTTAAATTTACATATCAAAATTATTATAAATATATAAAATAATATTATGAATACAAGTTTTATATATATATATATATATATATATATATATATATATATATATATATATATATATATATATATATATATATATATATATATATATATATATATATATATATATATATATATATATCATATTTGGAGAGAGGAAAAAAAAAGTACTTTATCCTATCCTGATTTTCTAACTCAGCACTTGTTTAGATAAAAAGAAAATACACTAATATTTTCTTGATACAACTAGTAGCGTATTACAGTAGGATAAGCTAATATGATAGTTATATTCTTTTATCTTGTGATATCCTAACCACCAATTTTAAATTTTTTTCTCTATTGATACTTAAAGGTAAATTATTATTTCCCAACAAAATTTTCTCTCTCTCTCTCTATATATATATATATATATGTAATAGTCAATATTTAAATATTTAACTACATAAGAAACTTGAGTCCAATACACTCAAATTAAGAATTTACAGTTAATACGAAAAAAAAATTATATTAAAAAAATGTCAATAGAAAAATCGAGACAAAATAATTCAATGTAAAAAAAAATCAAGACAAATATCAAGAAAAAATGGTTGAATACCAAATAAAAGACTCAATGCAAATATTGAATTCTCCTCAAACATAGTAATACTAATAAAATAAATCACTAACAAACTTTTCCTTTTAAAAATAAATAATTTTAATGAAAATTTATAAAATAAATATTATATAAAGTAGTATGACAAAATTTAAAATTATTATTAATATTTTATTTGTTATTAATATTATAATAAATTTTTATTAGTACTTATTTATTTTATTAGTTATTTTATTTGTTATTATTATATTTATTTAATATTAACAATAAATACTATTTGATAATTTCTGGCTGTTGGTAACATTAGCGGTTTTATTCTGAAAATTTAAAAAATTGCCAAAAGGTTAAAAGTTAACCTTTTCATGATTGTGATGTCAAACAACTGGTTGACGTGACAAGTCAATTCACTATTAATATTATTGCCGCATAATTATTTTATGATAAAATTTAATGGACTAATAATGATAGAAAAAATTTTAAAACGAAAACTGGTCAAATTTTTGTTAGGAACTAAAAATAAAAATCGTGATTAAAAGAGAAATAAAAATTGTAAAAAAATTGTTTTTACTATTTTCCGTATAAACTATTTTAAAATAAGAAACAAAGTAAAGAAAGGTAGCATTTTTTTAATTAAAAATAAAAATAAAGATGATAACAAAACATCTTCACAAATCAAAATATTCTCTCACCGTTCCCTTTGTTTTATAAATATTATATATAATATAAATTTATTATAATATACATTTGCTCTATTTTTTTTATCACGTCAGACTCACAAGTTTACCCTTAACAAGAAATTGTAACACAAGCCATTAAAATGACTCAAAAAGTAGGTTAGATTTTACGTAGGTTAATTTCAAGCTTTAAAAAATTTATAATAATTAAAAAAATCTAAATTCAAGCTTAGAAAAGGAATATAAAGCATCATCTAACACAATCTATGTGGACTTATTTTCAACTTCACTTAAGGAGTGTGGGAAGGTTGATTCATGGAAGAAAAGTAAGTTAATTGATAGATCATAAAATGATAAATTGACGGATTAACCTACCAAAACTTATAAAAAAATATTAAGTCATTTTGTTTAAATCCATATTTATTTTACACATATATATTATATTTTAATTATATAAAATATAAATTTATTCAAATACATTAAATATTAGTGGATTAAGTATCTTGGTGTCAACTTGTTGGATTAATAAGTTATGGTAGATTAATAAGTTAAGTAACTTGACTTAAATTAGATGTTACAAGGAGTTCAACTTGCTTTACCATTCCTATTTGAGCTTTATATTTTAAACCAAAAATTAAGTTAAGGCATAACAAAACAAGACTTTATATAGAAAAAAAAACCCTACACTTTAGTTATTTCTATGCTTAGTGTTATAAAAAATATATATAAACAATATATAGGTAACAATTCTTACAACATCCCTCACGTAGTCATGCTAGTTGTATGGATAATAATTGTTGGGTTAAGTTTGAACCCAACGAAAGCTAAAAGTTAATTGAAAATATAAAAATTATTTTTCATTTATAAATTATAAACTATTTTTACACTCTTTGACTAATGTAAAATTTAAAATTTTCTCAATATTTACATCCATGTTATTAATAGTAAGAAATATAAAGTTGATTTGAATTAAGTTTATCTGGTATTTATAGTTTAATAAAAAAAATAAAAATAATTTTTTATTCAAATTCAATTCATTTTAAATTTACTAATTAATCGAGCTTATCAAGTCAATTTCAATCATCGTAATCATTAAATTTATATTTTATTTTTGTGCCGAATATGAATTAAGCTCGATGCTGTACCTTAAAACAAAATGTAAGTTTTTATATATTTGTTAAAATAATTTATTAATATATATTTTTGAAATATTTATATATCAAGTTAACTGAGAAGGCAGTGATGTAAGTTGGAATGATTATTGTTTTAAGAAATGGATTGAAGAGGTGAGTTAAGTCCCGTAAAAGGAGTCGGCATTTGGTTTGTTGTATTATGAGAGAAAAACAATGTCATGTTGGATTTGAAGGAAGAAATGAAAATGAAGTAATTGACATAAATAAAATGGTTGTGAATGTGAGGAGTCAAGAAGAAGGGGAAGCTTGAAATAGGGCGAGTCTAATCGTGCGGCTCTGAGACGTTGTATGCAAGTCTTTACACTCCTCAAGATCCCCATCGCATGCTAAAACAACCCACTCTCCCTCATCATCCAAGTACTTTAGAACCACGTTCCTCACCTCGTTTAGATTAAAACGCCTTGCAATCTCCACCTGCAAATCCGTGAAACCCCATATTGGTTGCAAGCTGAAACGTATTTTTTCATCCGCAAAAGTAGCCTTCACTTTCAGAGGAACAGGGTTCTCTATCTCCGCTTTTGACTTTGATGATTCACAAGTGGCAGTGCTCAACTCTGGAAAACTGGAATAGAAGGAGCCAATCTGTATAGCGCCCTCGGCACCCTGTACCGAATCTATCACTAGTTGAAGTTTCTTTAAAGAGTGCCCCACCTTCTTTATTTTCCTTGAAGGCCATCTCGTTATGCCATGCTGTCTGCATATCCTTTTCAGAGTTGTGGGACACACTGCAATCACAATTCCACGATAGTTTAGTTAGTTAACATGCAATGCAATGCAATGAAATATGTATATATGTATCTCACTGACTCACTCACCGCCAATGCTCTTTGCGGCATCTTTTAGGCTTCCCGCAAAGTACTGTCTCAGAACTTGCAAGCTGATAGTCTTCTCGGCCTTGGTTCGTCTCTTCTCGCCTGACTTTCTGCCACGGCGGCCACCACCCAATGTATGAGTTTGAGTGTGAGATTCTTCCCCATAATCTGAAAACACCTGCTCTTGTGCTGCCTCGTAATTACTGTCCCAGTGGCAGTTGGTTGTCACTTTGAACTCCTCTTTCGGCTCTTCCTCCAGGTATTCCAACGACACGCACACGCCTTTCCCCTTCTGATGGGCCTGTGCCTGGGCCTGGGCCTCCATCATATGTGAGATCCACGACCCATGCGATTCTGATTTGTGTGTCTGCAGTAGTGGCGGTAACGTGAATTCATCCTCCACGACAACATGCAAGCTCCGGCAAGCTTGCTGAAGGAGGAGGGATAAGGAGCTGAGCAAGTGCTTCTGGTGTTCCCTGTCATGACAGTCCTTAGGAAGGAAGAACTCGAGCACAAAATCGGTGTAGACAGTACTCCTGAGAGGAATGGCAATGGCAGCATGCAAGCCGAAGATGCTGGCGTGGTGAGCCAGAGGATATTCGGCTTTGGTGAAGGCTGTTATATCGATGGCGAAACAGGGCTTGCCTGTTCTGAAGGCTGTCCCAACTATTCCTTGTCCACGGAAAAGGTGATGCTCAGAGCATGCCTCCTGAAACCCCAATAGGTCTGCATCCCCCACAAAACAGGCTCTATCCACACTCGACACATAATTCTCCGTCCAATGCCCATACCCACACTTTCCACCTTGTTGGATGCAAGGAGCCCATGTCAGTGCTAACGGCAGATTGTGCGTCTTGCACACACACGTCAACACCTCCACGATCTCATTCACTGCTGCCTCTTCAAATACCTGATCCACCCATCATTATTAATTAACGATTCTCTTTTCTTCCATATCTACCCTACTATAAATAATTTTAAGCTAGCTACTCTACCTTTACACCACTTGGAATAATTAGGTTCTCACAACTCCTAAAATCAACTGCCTGCAAATCCATTTTTCTCAATTAAACTATACAAGAATTGAATTGATATTCAGAATTAAGAATAATATAGAAACAAAAAGATTAAAAGGTGAAAATACATAGATAGTTATCGTTGGGATGGGACTAGGCAGGAACTTTAAAGAAGAAGAATACCTCGAAAGCATTAATATTGCAGAGATTATTATTGTCAAGTTGTGGGCGATAGTTGATGGTGTCCAAGCGAGGCATTACAATCTGGAGAACACCGAGGCATGTAGCAGTACCTCTTTCGAAGACAGGAAGGGCCAAAGATCCAGGCACGTCATAAGGAAGGCGTGGGTACTCATCGCATCTAAAGAACCGAAGGTTTACGTTCGAGTTTAAGCTCATGGGCTCATCTGAATTTCTGTGGTAGTCAGGCACAAGCCCAAGCCCAAGCCCAACTCCTCTCCGTAAAGGAACCCATATCTGAATCAGTACATTGGCGTTCTTTGTGTATTCTCTCAAGTACCCCACAGCAACCACTAATCTCTCTTTCACGGAGGATGATGGTCCAGGATTAGCCTTTGGTCCAATCCACCATCTCTTCCCCACTTCCGCTTCGGAACTTGCCATGTACTGCACCTCGCTCCCAACTCCGCTCGCTTCCACCCAGCAACCTTCTACCAGCAACTCCTCAATCAAATCTTCTTCCGAGACTGAACCACACTCTGACAAGCTTCCAAACGCACAATTTTGCACCAACGCACCGTATTCCATGCTCTTGCTAATTAATCTCACGATCCTATAATTTTATATTACATAACAAATAAGTAATAATTAAGTTTAAACATATAGAGAGAAGAAAAAACTAGAGATAGAGAGGACATCACCTAACCTTACTCGATCTCCAAGATTATATTCTGTCTTGTGTATATGTTGTATTAAGATCGCCTGACGGCAAGATGGAGAACGAAACAAATTAAGGAAAGGTTTGTGCTGTATATGTAGCCTGTAGAAATTACTTAAGATCAAGAGATCGAGGAACGCTGGCTATAGCTATTCTTGATCTCAACTCAACTAAATTTTCTGGGCCGTACGTGATTTTGCTTGAGAAAATTATTACCTGAACTGAATATGCGACCGATCCAGAAGTGTCTTATATAATGACCAGAAAAGGAAATTTTCAGTAGGACCCACGAGTAAGCAAAAGCAGAGTGCCCTCAGTCTCATATCATATATCTCGTTGTGCCCGGTACGTATTTATATATACACTGCTGTAAATTATTATATATTCATCTAGTATACACTATATGCTTCCTGTATTACAACACCGAAAAAATAAAACTAAATAAAAAAACATCATGTACTTCTCACGCTGAAAGCAACATATAATAAAGATGAATTCAAATCAGTGGGGGGAGTGAAAGAAAGACAGAAAGAGACACGGACAAGGGTATCTTTGTTTGAGAATAATTTTTATAACAAAAAGTCATTTTTAATTTTATTATAATTATATGTTTTCAACAAAATTAATAAAAACTCAAAAAATTTATTTTATTATTTTTATAATTTTAAAATGTTTTTTTATAAAATATTATATTATGTAATTTATTCTTATATTACAAATTTAAGTATTCACTATTGGATAAGTGTTTTTATTAAAAAAAATCATTAAATCACGTAACTTTTCCTGTGTTATGCATCTTATTTTTTTATTCATATTTTTGTTCCTTTCAAATGTTATTACTTATATTTAATTTTTAATTTTAAATCTTACACAAAATCAAATTAAAGATATTTGTTATTTCTTAATTTTGATACTCCATATTAAATTAATAGATATAGAAATGATGTATCTTATTTAAATTATTCATGTTCATAATTTTATTTTTAATATAAAAAATTTATTCTAATGTAGTAAAAGAAAATATTTATTATAATAATAATAAAAAAATATTGTAGTTTATTATATTTAAAATACATAATTGAAAAAGTATTATCCAATATTCTAATATAATTTATAATAAATTTATCTATTTTTACCATAACCACGTTAAAGCGGTACCATAATCCCATTAAAAAAACATTTTATTATAAAATTGATAGGAGTGTTGGGGATGTCTGTCTCCGGCGATTTAAGGTATGTAATGTAAAGTCGTACCCCTTTGTAGTTTGTATCTATAATAATAATATAAGTGTGCATAACATAATAGTGGGAGATCATTACGATGAAGAATCTAGAAGAATATAAAGAGAGGGAGGAGTGGTAGTAGGAGTATAGTATAGGAGGGGCTCGCCTCATGCGGAGTACCTCTCCGTGCGCCACATGGCAATCCTATAGCAAACTAGGATGCCATTGCCAGATATGCGACTAAGATTAATATTGCGTAAAGGGGCACGACATCGGCCAAATACATGTTTCTACTATCTACATTCATATTAATGCGTATATAATTAATTCAATTCAGTAACACAAGTGGATGGCAACAATATTCTGAGCTTCGTTCGTCGATTTCGAATTATTACATTTTTTTATTTTCTAACATCCAAGTTGAGGCCGCTCAAATTGAAAAAGATTCTTCTCTGTTTTATTGGTGAATTAATTGATGCAATGCATATCCACGAACCTAGATGATAACCACTGTACTTTTCTTTTCTTTTTTTTCTTTTTTCTTTTTCTAACGCAAGATATCTTTTCGCTCTTAATTTTTTATACAAAAATTCATTTAAAAGATGAATTTTTTTAATAATTATTTATATACATAAATTTAAAATTCAAAATTTTGATACATATTTAAAAAACATAATTATCTCTCTATCATCATCACATATTATGTAGTAAGCTGTTCCACATTAGATAAACCTTGGGCATTGTTTTCCAGGATAGTTAGCTAGATTTGGGTCCTTTTTTTTTTTAAGTAGCTTCATTTTCTCTTAAAAATTTCACACACTATTTAAGATAAAGAGAAATATATTAAAAAAAAGCATTAAAAATATGGAATAAGATAAATGAGATAATGAAAAAAATTATAAAATAGTATTTTAAAATTTTGAAGTTAAAATAATACTATTCTTTTTGAAAATGAAAGGAAATTATTTTTTTCGCTCTGGTTTATTGATTTATGATTATCGGACAACTCAAAGGAATTACTTCCGCTCAACTTATGCTGATTTCTCTTTTATTATGAGTATTATTTATTGAGGAGATCCACCATTAGGCTGGGTATGGAAAAGGTTCATGAGGAATCCCACAAAAGAAAAATATAGAATGGAGCAATGAAAAGAAAAGAAAAAATCAGACAAAATGCATTATGAGATTTAAAATTGGTATTCAAATTACATGTTTACTAACATTACCAATTGAATTACATGTTATACCTATACTTTATTATTATAAATATTGTCACTTTAATTTATCATAATTTTATCTTTTTAAAAGTATTCAATGTTTAATTAATTTTAAATATAATACATATGAATTATAATTTTAAACGTACTTATATATTAACGTATCACATTAAAAAAAAAAGTACATTGAATTTTCATAACTTTATATTTCAACATCAGAAGTCTATGATCAATTATGTATTAAACATTATCATTATGTTTTGTCATGAATAAATCTTTATAGATGTCATTTAGACCCAAGTTGTTTTTCTTGTCTCTCTAACACTAATTGCTGACGGTTCTTTGAATTTTCTTCTAAAACACAATTAAATCGTTGTAGATGATTTTTTATTCATAGGTGTTACTCTTTTTAATGTATTTATTTATAATTTTATTTTGTTTTATATATCTACTCATTCATTGTCCACACCTTTTTTTTTCCATGCTTATCTTTCATTTTGTTAACTCTTTAACACTCAACATTTAATTAAAACATAAATTATAGTTATAATGTAAATTTTTTCTTTGAATTGGTGAGATATTTTTAATCACAATTATGACACTGGAACAATTTTTTATTTCTATCACCACATTAACTCATATAGCAACATTAAATCATATATCTAACCAAACTAAAAAAAAAATTTGTGAAAAATCAAAAATAAAATATTGTTAACTTAAATATGTTTTAGTTATTATAAAATAAACAAAATTTGATTTTAATTCTATAAAAATAATTTCTTCAATTTT
Source organism: Mucuna pruriens (assembly GCA_025330945.1). Lineage (NCBI taxonomy): Eukaryota > Viridiplantae > Streptophyta > Magnoliopsida > Fabales > Fabaceae > Mucuna > Mucuna pruriens. Next base: position 1,394,817 of record JAENHJ010000256.1, read on the forward strand.
CATCTTTCTAAACTTTGAAATCACCATTTTTGTTCTCTATAAAATTAGTGAATTTATTAAACATTTTTTTTTATTTTCATCTTTTTACGTTTTGAAATCATTATTTTTAATCACAAATTAATGTTCATTTTAAGATAAATAAATAACATTTATTTTATAAATTATTAAAAAAATTAAAGATATCACATACTAACATTGAACAACAAAAACTAATGAATACAACTTGAAATTGTCATTCGATCATCTCCTAAATACATAAATACTAACGAATATTTATTAGACATAAAGAAAAATTATTTCAATTTTTTAAGATGAGAATAATTTTTTATAAAAAATAAAATTAAAACTCGTATATTTAAAAAAAATTAAACATATATTATATATTTATCTTTATTTCTTCTTCCTTTAATATGATAATTTCAAAAAATACCTTAGCAATATAACTTATAATATAATATAATATTCATTATTAAAAATATATTTATTTTTTATTTTAATAACTAATAAAAATGTAAATCGAGCAGCAAGCAGTGCCCATTATATATAATATACATGAAAAATTAATTTATAGCCATTTGAAATATTGAGGATTGTCTCCACCTACGAGTACCTTTACTACTAGCTTAAACTGTTGACGTTGTAAATAATTTTTAACTAATGAATTTAAAAATATTACTTATCACTTGAGTGTTGCTGTTTAGGTTTAAAATTAAGGAATTATATTATATATAAAATTAATAATTAAAATCATATATGCAGAAGGATTTATAGTTCTGACATTTGTCATGAAATGGATCACCGTACCAACAAGACCCAGTTGGACAGTAGAGTTTAAAATTACTTTTCAACCAACGGGGATAACTTCTTAACATTCTTTTTCGCATCTTTCTATGTTGCTGTGAAAGCTACATTTTATCATTACAAAATTAATTAGTACATTTTTTAATAGAAAATATATATTTAAATATAAATTCATGATTAAGATTATTTTAAATATATATTTTAAGTATATTTAATTATTTTAAATTAATTATAATATAATTTTTTATATAACCTTAAAACGATCTTGTCAATACAACCATATTTGCCTCCGATAAGGATTGAATGCAATTTTAAGAATACAAATCATCATAAAAATTTATAATTTTATTTTATATATAATAGAAATTTATAATAAAGAATGAAAGAAAAGCAATTTAATATTAATAATAGATCTCGATTTTACTTCTTCTATAAGCCTAAGATACACACATACCATAGATAAAATGTGAATTATAAAATTTGGTATTCTTTCATATTTTAATAATTTTATATATTATATGATTTTGATCAATATAATTGTTGAATCACAAATACATATTACCTCGACTAACTAATTTATATTTTGTAAAATTTGAACAATAATTAAAATATTCTTATTTTCATTTTCAAAAAATATATTATATTAGCTTTTATATATATTAATAATATATCAAATATTTTGAATTAATCTATGATTTTGTATATATAACTTATACAACAAGAACTTTTTAGTCATTGGCAATTGCAAAATTGTTGATTTAGTCATTCTTATACTTTCCAATAATATTTCACTAGATTTATTGCAACAATTTGATGTAAGACTAATTGTATGCTTGGTTAGAAGGGGAAAAAAAGAGATGAAAAAAATTATAAAGAAAAATATTTTTTATTTTGTTGGAGAGAAAATAAAAAAAAATAGGAAAAAAATTTCAATTTGTTCTTCCTTTCACTTTTTCTTCAATTTAAATTTCAAACTTTTTACTCTTGTTTTCCTTCTATCCAACCAAACAGACCCTAATGACTAAATCAACAATTTCACAACAGAAAGTATAAATCACTAAATTTGATTCATTTTTAAATCAGAACCTTCATTTGTTGCTAAAAGTTATTTTCTTTAAATTGTGTTATTCATATAACAAAATCTAATAAAATATTCAATATAGATTCAGTTAGACCTGACTAACATTAAAATTCGTCTATTTTATAAAAACTAAAAATATATTCAAGTTAATTTTTTTTTATCAATACTAAACCTAATTCTAAACTGCGTTCCTAAATTTATTTGCAAGTGATTAATTATAATAAAAATATTAGTAACATGCTTTTTAATATTTTTATTTGATACACTCTTTTCTGAATATGTGGAGTTTTATTTTCTATATAGTCATCCTCAAATTACTGAAATTCACATGAATAGAAAAAAAAAATTGTAAAGAAAATATTAAAGGGTGTAATGCTAACCCTCCTCTTAATGATAATTGATCCAAATAAAACGTTCCCAGATTATAGTTTCCCGTAATGAGCAAGTGGTGATTTAAATAATTTTAAATTTATAACAACCATAGAAATTGAAGGACAAAAATTAAATTAAATTATATTTATAGATATTTAAAACATATTTTAATTCTTTCTTAAATTTTTGCTTTTCAATCTAATACGTTTAGATACAAAATTCAATTTATATGATTAATTATAATAATAACAATCAATTATTGACATAATCAATTATTAAAATAATTTATTTTTTAACTAAGCCTACTTTCTGTCAAGGTGGATCATTGTTAATGCGCTTACGTATGTACAGTAATTATCAATTAGTGAACGGAGCAAAGAATTCCCTTTTAACAAATAGGTCGGCGACGAATCTTCTTTCAATTTCTAACGAATTAAAAAATAATACAAAAATTTTAAGATAAAGATCGAGAAAAAGAAAAAAAAATATTTGAAAAATGGATTGAGAACCAATGCAACAGGATTAACGCATTGAAATTAAAGTATATGTGGCTTTAATAAAAATAATAATAATAATAATGAAAGTATATGTGGCGAGAGTCTACCTAACCTACAATCAATGGAGCAATTTATTATAGACCTAAAAAATTTTGAGACGCCTCTTGATTTTGGAGAAGAAAAAATATAGCTTGTCCCAAACTCGATATACTTACTAACACGCGGATCATACACCACAATATAATATCGTTTAGAAATATTTTTATTTTAAAATAATTTCATTTTAAGGATTATATATACGAAGAAAAAGTTATCAAATATTTTAAATTTTTAAAATATAATTATAATAGAAAATATAAATTAACACTTTATAATTTAGGTCATATATGACTTAAAATATTTTAAAATACATATATACTTTAATTCTTAATATATTTTGGTAGATAGTTCAAACTTACAACTTTATACATTCTACTCAATCCCTCCACTAGGTCGATTATAGTGATTTAGTTCTTAATGTTTTAAAAATATCCAATATAGTTTGTCCATTAAATTTTTTATTCAAAATTGATATTGTGTAATGAAACAAGCACATGATTTGATTTATTCGAAAAGTATTTCTAGAAAAAAAGATTGAAGTCTAAGAAAATATAAATTAGTAGCTTGAAAAAATTTAATTAATTTTTATTCTTAAAAAGATGTATTTTTAATTTTTTTTTTTACATAAGATGTATTTTAATATTTAACATTTTACAAGTGTGAAAGTTAGTTTATAATTAAAATAGTTCAAAAATTTTCAATTAACTAAATGCAATTCTTTTATTTCAAATTACTCTCATCATTTACACATTTGTTTGCAAAATGTCTTTGAGATTTCCATTTGCAAGTATTCTTACAATTTTTTATGTCAGTCTCTTCATTTCTTCAAATCCTATAGGTGGGGGACATTTGGTAAAAGAATGAATAACATAGGAGATGACCAATATTTTGAGCAACAATTATGCAAAGAGGAAGTCATTGTAACACTTGATCATATGCAACATATGAAAAACCCAAGGAATTTTTATGACACTAATTATTTTCTATCAACATTTATAGGTTTAGTGGGATATAACGTGACAAAGTCTATCCTTCATATACTCAATGATGAATGAGACTGAACAACAATCAACAAGACCTTCATAACCCTCATTCCAAAGGCTAAAATTCCATCACATGTCAATCAATAGAGACCTATCATTTTATGTAGTGTACTTTTCAAGCTAGTCACCAAAACCATAACCAACATATTAATGAGAATATTGTCATAAATAATAGGAAAAACACAATGCTTTTGTTCCAAACAAACTCATCACATATAATGCTCTATTAATGTTTGCACTATATGTAAAAAAAAAAAGATCACAAGAAGGATTTTTTGAGCTTAAAGCGTGATATGTTAAAAGTCTATAACAAGGTTGAGCGATGTTACCTAGAAAATGTCCTTAAACATACTATCTTTCCTACACTATGGATATATTTTATTATGAAGTATGAGCCCGTGGTATTATTCTATATTATTGTTAAGCAAAAAGCCCATAAAGTATTGCAACCACAACAAGGCTTAAGACAAGGTGACTCCCTATCCCCGTATATTTTCATTTTATGTGTTGAAATGTTTTATACCATGTTAATGAAATCAACTAAACAAAAAATGCCACATGGAATCAAAATTTGTCATACTCCCCTTTCCATCTCCTATTGTTTTTTTGCATATAGTAATATTGTTTTCTCAAGAGCAATAAAAGATGAAACTAGACATCTCTAAGCCTTACAAAAAACTTATGAAGCTTATTTTGGGCAATAAATAAATTTGGACAAATCAAAACTTTAATTTCTTGTTGTCGAAATGTGTCTTGTACCAAAATTGATGAACTAACATGGCTTATTGGAGTTAATATACTAGAACATGATCATGAAAAATATTCGGGTCTACTCATGATGGGGAAGATTGAAAACACAAATTTAAAAAAAAGAAAACAAGAAAATTTAGAATAAATTCAAAAAGTTGAATGAGAAGGCCCTTTTCGTATGCTAGAAGAAATGTGTTGATAAAGTATATTGTTCAATCTATTCCTATTTATGAAAGGGGATATTTTGAATTAACATAATCCCTATATAGAGAAATTGAAAATCTGACTATAGGATTCTACTCGTGATGAGATGTAGATGAGAAGAAAACACATTGAGTTGGAATAATCTAACAAGAAATTAAAAAGAAGGAGGAAGTGTGGGGGGAGCTAGGTTTTAGTTTTGTGAAAATTTTCAATATGACTTGCTTACAAAATAATGGTGAAGACTTATCCTTTGTGAGAACTTATTGGTATCCAAAGTTTTTAAAGTAAGGTACTATCCACATAAATCACCACTAGTGATTCTAAAAGAACACAAACATAGCTTTGGATGGTCTAGTATGCAAATTGTTAAGTGGATAATAAAACATGAAAGATATTAGCGTATAGGTGATGGTTACCAAGTTAAGGTGGGACATGATAAGTGGCTACCCAAACCACCTAAATGTAGAATTCCTACCCATAAGTTGTTACATATTGATAATGAAACGAGAGTTTGTACATTTATCTAGCCAAACTCGCAAATATAGAATACTTATCTTATGAACAAGCTTTTCTCAAACAATGTTGTTCCACATATTAATGTACTCTTAGTCTGAAACTTAGACAAATAACTCACTCATTTGTCTATATATAGATGATAGGAGCTACATTGTTTAGTCAAGTTGCCAAGTCACAAGATCCAAGTTTAACAACAATGTAATGTCAAGCAACACACATGCCCTTATCTAAATAGAGATTTGGAATGTTCTCTTGATGCCTAAATGTAAGAAGTTAATATGAAGAATGAGCATGAACATCCTCATGGATGCAGCAACCTTCACATGCAATGTGTATCGATGGAGCCAATATGTCATAATTATGGGATGGAGGTTGAACAATGCAACATGCTTTGCTTACATGTTTTTAAACCTAAAGAAATTGGTTTGCCTCTTACCTAGCTATATATATCAAACCTTGTCAAGTCACAAGTTTTTTGGTTGGTCGAAGCCGATTATCCTCTAAACAAATAATGAAGTCATAGTCGACGTTTTTATCATTGCAAGGCATTCTAGTTTAGTAGGAATCAATGTGTATTTTATAAAAGAATAATGGACTCCGGATAGTTCCTTGCAAAGGCAAATACACAAAAACTCATGAAAGATAGTTCACAACTAAGGGATCACTTGCACAAGATGTGGTCTGAAAATGACCTATAATAGATATAGAAAAAAACAATTTTGGCACATCAGTAACAAAAAAAAAGGAGAGAGAGGGCACATGTCTAGGAGTGATAGTCAGCAGTCATGAAGGGAGTGTAGTCAATGTTGTAATAAGTTATCTCAATATTACCTCTCAAACTAAAGTTTACAAGTTTTAGCTCATTACAATAGAAAAAAAAAACATGTTTATTAACATAAAACAAACAAATCCTAAATATGAATGTTAAGGTAAGAATTATCTGGAAATCAATTTGTTATCCTATGCAAGTTGCATAGAATAAGACATATTAATTACTCATTTTCAACTAATTTTGACTAACATATTAATTATGATTCTTGAAAAAAAATTTATCTTGCTTTCTCTTTTCCAAAGACCGTCGATGAACAAAAGTTGAAATTTTCTTTTTCCTGTTAACCAAGTCTTGCTATTTTTTTCTTTGAAGTATTTTTCATAAATTTTTTAATCATAGTAAAAATTATTATACTCTCATTAAATAAATATAATTATTTTTTTTCAATAGATGAAATATTTATCTACAATTTAGTCAACACATGAGAGTGATAAAATAAAATAGAGTAATATATATTTCTTAATTATTATTATTTTGTGTAAAAGGAGAGAGATTATATGAAGATAAATCCATAAAATAAATAAGAGAGAAATAAATATGTTTCAAAGAATTATAACTTTTTTAAAATAAAAAATATAATAACAAAAACAATGTTAGAACAAAAATCTTGTGTATTAAACTGACCCCAGTGGTTCAAAGAATTATGATTAATATGCTTATAAAAAATAATTAGATTATGATTAATATGCTTATAAAAAATAATTAAAAATTGATAATTAATAAACCTTAACATGTACAACCTAGCGATTTAGTCTCATAAATAAATATAATTATGTTATTATGGAATGAAAGCACTATTCTTTAATTTCAACAAGTGGAAGAGTATTTTTTTTTGGTTGAGTAAGTGGAAGAATATTTAATACAATATTAATTATTTAGAATTTATATTACGACTTTATCACTAATATGTAATACAAAATAATACATATTCGTAAAATATCTATCAATCATAATTTAAGATGAAAGTGTGATTCAAACAATTTTACTTTTAAAAGTATTATTATATAGTAAACAAAAAGGGTAACCTTATTTTAGTCGAAGTTCGTAAGAGTATATAATAATCATAAATGATTGATGTTTGATATGGATGGGAAAGAGTGTGAATAATACTGTTATTGGTATATTCAAAAAATGAAAGGATATTTTAGTATGGAAATTCCTTTTGCCTTGAGCATCCAATATATTATCGACACGTAAGTGTATTCCCAAAGTTGGTGTCTTTCCGGCTCCCACTCAAAATCCAAAATAACTAAACAATGAATAATTTCATGTGAGTCACTTTCTTCAATTGCGGTAAATTTTAATGCTAAGGTGCCTTTCAATGATCCAGAAAGCCACCGTAAAGGTCAGCTCGAAAACAACTATTTTCTTTATTTTTTGTAGGAAAATAAAATTACGATGACATTTCTCAAATTTTTAAAAAGTCTAGTAATATTTAACATTTTATATTTTACATACCTTATTTTTTATTAAAAAATAAAATATTCAATCACAAATTATTATATATGATAAATTTTTATTTTAACAAAAATTATAATTAAATATAATTTTTAACTAATTAAATAAAACTTTAACATAAACGATGTTACTCTTATACAACTCCCTTAAAAAATATATCGTAATTTCGTGTATGATTAATTAACATATACTTTTCTTAATTTCGTATAGACGGAGGAAGATCAAAATATTGTAAAAATGAAAAATCAAATATTTAATGAAAAGGTTAACAAATGTATTTAATATACTCATTAAAGAAATGAATATAAAATATATAATAGAAATATATGTATTTATGATATTAAAAATATAAATTTCTCTAATATTTATTTTCTAAGTAAATAATTTTTGTAAATTTATTAAGTATTTTAATTAATATAATTAAAATATTCATTATTGGTATTTTAAAATAATTATTAAAGTTTATAAAAATTATTAAATATTTTTAAAGTTTTACTAGGATAACGATAAAATAAATGAAAAAAGAGATAAAAATAAATTTTAATATTTTAAATTCTATAGCATTTCATTTTCTATTATTCAATAATTATTTCCTTTTATTATTTTAAAAATATTTTTAATAAATTTTATTTTTACCTATCTACATTTTCTTGTATCATTTTTTAAAATAAAATTACATGTATTTTTTGAAAGAAAATTTTCTTAAACAATATAAAACCAATGTTGAAATTTTTTCTCTAAATATTGTATATTCAAAACTAAAATTTGATATCACCCATTAAATCGAAACAATTTTATTTTAGTCGTACTTGTTAATTTTTATATTATTTAATGAAGATATTAAAAAATAAATAAAATAAAATTTATAAGATGAGTTATTTTAAAATGAAAGAAATATTATAATTTTCTCCAGCTTTTTGTTTTATATTTTTATCCTGACTAAATACATTGTTATTTTTTTAACAATTCAAATATTATTATGTAAGTTTTTTTTACTATTAATTAATAAAAAAAATTATTTTTTAAATATTTATAATATAATTATTATAAAAATCGATAATTTTACTATTTATCTTTATATTAAAGACGAGACCCGAACTCATGTAATATATTTTCACATTATTAATTAGACTCGAGCTCATGTAATTATAGAATATGAGTTTAGATTATTTTTTTTATATTATCAATTAAAAAATATAATAATAAATATAATTTTTAAGATAATCATTATAAAATAAATAAATTTATCATATATAACCATTTATGATTGAAAAATAATATAATTTTTTACGATCAATTTATATATTATTTAGTATTTATTATATAATAATTTATTATTAGATAATAATAATATAAAAATATTTATAATTAAATAATAGTAAGAATCTATAGAAATTAAGCTATTTTTAATTCAGCATTGTATTTTGGCTATCTAGATTCTAGACAATTTAATTCAGCATCGCGTATGCGGCGAGCGCAGGTGAGCACAATATAATAATACCCCGGGATCCGGAATCTTAACATGACGTTATTACTATTATGCCCCCACAAGAGAGATAAATAGTACTAGAATTATTCAATAACTTATTGATATTTTAGTTTTTTTTTCAAATTATTCATATTTTACAAATTTAAAATATGATTAATTATGTTTTCTATTTATATTTTTATTTAATAATTTTATAATAATTTGTCACAATAAGATATTAAATAAGAGCATTTTAATATAAATAGATAATATTTTACGTACAATAAATATTTCTTAATGTGTCTACATTAATCTTAAATATTGATAATAATTTAAGTATTAATTTAAAATAGTTGAGGTTAAACTGGTTATTTTTTGAATAAGTGTTATTATTAAGTTTAAGACAAATTTAAGTGTAATACTATAAGTATTCAAAAAAATATTTTTAAATTAAAATTAAGATCTCATCTTGGTAATTTACATAAATTTTTAATATTGATTCCTTATACTCATTTTTAATTATATTTTCCTTGTTTGTAAAAAAAATCTTTGATATGTTGACATTTAATTTACAAGTTACTAAATTGAAAATTTAACTTAAATAAGAAAATAACATCAAATCATATATAATATTATACTTAAGTTTTTATTTTTTTAAAATTCAAACATTAAAATTAGTAAGAATAATAATATATTTTCCTGTACATTGTTCTAACAATCATCTTAATATTTTATAAAATACTATGCTTTTTGTTCCTTTTTTATTTACCTTTGAAAGAAGATTTTGTTCTTGTCAAATTTACTTTATTCTATCAATCTATTTTTAAGAAGAAAATTTTGTTTTTATTTATTTGTTCATTTAAAAAATTAAGATCACATTAATTATTATTTTTTCAATTATATCTTTATCTCTACCTAAATCTTAAATATAATTAAACCTCCATAAGTTTTTTTAACACAATGTATCTTCATAGCGTGACGTCGTAAAACTAATCTCTATAAAAAAATATATATATATAATTAAAAAATAATTCTCCTACTTACATGTAAAGAGTAAAAAATTAAACTTTTATCGTATGCCTAAAATACTAGAACTACCGCTCACTTTTCTACTTAAGCATCAAACCTTAATAAGTTAATAATCTTTCCAAATGACATTTTTTTTGGTCCAAGATTGTTTGTAAAATTAATAATTTCAATAAATTAATAAGACAACAATTTTTAATAAGACTGTTATATAAATCTACAGTTTGGCCCGTCAATATGATAATGTAATAATTTTTTAAGATAAAAAATATAATTAGGACAATGTAGTAAAATATGAAAAATTTATTGTCTGTTTTCTCTTGAAATTTAAATCTACGTAGATTTTATCTTTAACTTTTCTTATTGCAATCAAAAGCTCCAATGTCTTTCGACTTGTAACAAAAGTTGTAAAGATTTATTGCTGTAATGAATGCTTCATTTTTCATGATGGATTCAAAAGGTTCCCACCAGAAAAAAATAATAATAATTCAAAAGGTACTTAATTATCCTCTGTTTCATCTTCAATAGAAATTTTAAGGAGAATCCACAAATTTTTCTTACATTTGGACATTTAAATATTCAAGAAAATAAACTATGCATCAACACTATAAAATATTTTTATATTATTATTTATTCATAATTTATTATATATAGTATATTTATTAATTTTTATATTAATACCTTATCATATTATTAATTATTTGTGATGAGATGATGATAATATAAAATTATTTTTGATGGTTATTAACCTCAATATTCATATTTTCACTCGTATAGGAGTTTGACATTCATTTTAGTGTGGTAACCAAAATTATTGATTATTTTCTCAAGATCGTGTATGTCTTTTAGAAGTTGCTTTATTAAAGTTCCAGACTGCCTCATCTCCCAAACGAATTTTGTAAGTTAGAAACAATTTGATATCATCTTTGTTGAACATTAACCATCCAAGTTAAGGCTGCAAGATTGATGACACCTAAAATATAAATATTTTTCTGGATTATATGGACCCAATTCACAACCCTCTAATATCTTGTGGTAAATTCATATCCAACAAATAAAAAAGAATAATTAATTTGTCAATTAAATAATACATCTCTAAATTAATAAAATTTCATGGTTCCAACATTGCTAATTTGTACGGGTTTTACTATATTTTACACAAATATTTATTATAAATTAAAATAATATTATTAATTATACTGATTCAACTACGATTTAACAATAATCACTTTTTTCATTATTTTAATTATTGTTTTAATTTTAAAAACCTTACTATAAAAAAACTAACAAGTCTATTATTCTAAAATGTCAACAAGCGTATTAATATTAACATATTGTAAGATTGTTTATTATATTCTTATATTTAATTAAGTGAATGAATAATTAACAAGTTAATTAAATTAAAATTATTGTCGAAAAAAAATAAGAAAAATTTAGATTTGTACATTTTTTTGAGAAAAAATCTTAAAACGGATTGGAAGGGCTAAAAGCATGCATACTAAAGTAAGCTTTATCTTAAAGCAGTTGACTAAGTCGAGTTATACACAAAGTTGGTAAGAAATTGATAAAGAATCTCCTAGTTTAACCAAGTTGACTCGATGTTTTCGGCACATTTTTTGGTGCAACAACATATTTTTTTAAGCAAAACCCAAACCAACTAGAGTCCTAGAGAAAATCCTAAAACCTCGCAACTATCACCCAAAATCCCATTTTTCCTTCATTAATGTTACTGCCCCATTTTTAGAAACTCATGGACCGCTGGTCCACCAAACCCCATTACCCAAAATAAAGACCTACACTTAAATAATATATATACACCACCTAGGCCAACCTTGGATGAGTTTTTTAAAGAGAAATTAGAGAGAACCCTTTCCTCAACAGTTGCACTCCATTCACCTTCAACAAGCTAGGATCAAGTCACAATTATTGATCAAGTCTTCCCCTTCTTTCTTAAAGTTTTCTCTCCCTAAATCTTCAACAAGTAAGGGAAGCTTATCTTGTATTTTTTCATGGTTGTTTTTTATGGTTAAGTTGTTGTATGTTGTTAGTATGAGCCAATATGCATGATAACAATCTGAGTAGTTATGGTAATCATTGTTGTTGTTTCAAGCTTTTCATGAAAAATGTTGAATCTTGATGATCTTGCCATGCATGTGTATAAATTCATGATCTTTACATCTATAATGTTATGTTGATGTTCTGGATTGAGTGGATGGATTACATGTTGGTTTTAATGAGTTTTGGTTGAGTTTCATGTTTGCATGCTTGCTATTTATAGGTTTTCACTGAACAAGAAGCCCTCTTACTAAGCAAAACCTCCTTTCCTAAGTTTCTAATGAAGGCTTGCTCAGCAAGGGGAAACTTTTGTCAAAGGAGCTTGCACTTCTAAGCAGATTTATGAAAAAATTTTGAGTATTCGCTAAGCGAGACCCTTTATCACTAAGTGAACTCAAGAACACCATGAAGATGATGAATGCTCGCTGAGCAAGTACACCACTTGCTGAGTGAAATTATGAACTTAGTGAGAAAAACGTAAGTGAGTCCTTAAAAATCCCAAAAACACATAGATTTATTAAACGAATCTTAGACCTGGCTGAGCGAGTGTTTAAGAGCACTTTGTGACTTTTAATCGCTAAGTGAATGAGTGCCTTCATTGAGTAAGGAGATGAGACTTAAGATCTACTAAGTCTTCGTAAGGTTTTCGCTAAGCAAGTTGTCCTACTCATTGAGCGATTTCGAGAAAAAATGAGAGAATATTTGATAGAAACAAAACCGACAAAGATAGATAATTTACGTGACGCTAAAGGTTCCATGACTAGGCCCAAAACCAAAATGATGAAGCAATCTTTGTCAGTCTGAGTTTGGGAATTAAGGAAAGTTTAGAGCAAAGTGAATTAGAGGCTGCACCAAAATGGGTTACTTTATTACAAGTTGATGAAGATTGAATCTCATATTAAAGAACACATATAAAGCCCAAAGTCATTGTCATATAATTTGGGCTAAGGAGTTGATTAAGATCCATTTACATGTATTTTCGCATAAATCATTTTGATAGTTGGTAGAAAAATGGAAAGTTTGATAGTAGGTGGAAAAATAGGAAGGTCATTTATTGTGGAAATAAAAGGTTAGTAGGAAGTTATAGCGGATGAGATTTTATGCTAATTAAAATATTAATATACATTAAATCCATGAGATTTTATGCCAATTAAAATATTAATGAACATTAAATTCATAATATTTTATGCATACTAAAATATTAGTGGACATTAATTTCAGGGCTGCCTAGCTAAGCCTATAAATAAACTCTTGTAAGAATGCATGGCCAGGCATGTAAAATTTAGAACAACATAATAAGCAACAATTAAATGACACCGAAATCACAATCCTAGCTAGTCTATTAAGGCTCAACTTTCTAGGAACCCAGAAACCAGAGATTCTGGGTTCGATCCCTAATGGAGTCGCCATCTGTCACAACCAATTTTGTGACGAAGCGAAAAGGGAAAATTTAAGGGGTAGGCCGAAATCAATTCGGCCTAGGGAGGAGTCGCCACCAGCGTTTTGATTAGGAACGCTGGAAAACCGAGAAAGGGAGGATAAGATTGGTCTTTGAACCAGGTGGGTTCAGAAGTTGGTTACACACCAGGGCACAAGGTGCCCCCAGCATGTTTGTTACCTAACAGTTACCTAAGACTAGTTGGTTTACTAGGTTTCGGTGTGAGTAGAGATGGTAATGCCATGCAATAGTTCATGCCATAAAAAATTGTGCAATAAAAGAGTGTCATACATTTGCAGATTGTGAAATGAGACTACTACTAAAGATACTATGGAATCCTATGTATGGGGGATGGTTTGGTTTGGGGGAATAGACTTGATAGGAGTGTGCCTCCTGTGCCTACGTACCTCGGATTCGAGGAATCAAAGTCTACGTAGTTCTGGTTTTGTTTCCTAGGGTAGGCTTAGCCAATGGCTGAGATGAACTCGGCCATGACCGATTTGGAAAAGGAGAGTTTGGGAGAGAAGGCCGAGATGAACTCAGCCTAAATAGTCATGGAAGAGGGCCGAGACGAACTCGACCCGGTTGAGTACATGGGAGGATGGGAGGAAAGAGATAGAGGGACCCTAAGCGAGTGTTCCTTCTATGTTATCTGACTAATTTCCAGGTGAGTTTCTTTTGTTAATTGGCAGTGGAAGGATGTGTGAGTTTAATTCGGTCTTAGTCTAGTTTTATCAACCTAAGTCTAATAAAATAGGGGGAAGAAGATCTTACTAACCTAGTACCCGCCATGTTAGTCTTCTCTTCTTTGTCAGGATGGCTTTCACAGACTTCTTGGCTTCTCGCTCTTTTGGCTTTCTGGTGGAAAATTTGTTCGACCCCCGCTTATTCGCGGTGAGACTTTATATAGGCTATGGTTGAGATGAGAGTGTATCTTATCCCATTTCCAGGAGATTTTATTGTTTTCGTTTGTTGTTGATAACGTATAGAATCTTCAGGATTTTATCGTTATCGGTTAAGGGAAAGCCAATTGTGGTTGTTTGTTGATAACGTATAGAATCTTCAGGATTTTCTCGTTATCGGTTAAGGGAAAGTCAATTGTGGTTGTTTGGGCCGGACAGTTTTGGGGTGCTATAGTCCTCCACTTCAGGGGGAGAGTTATCTAGAAGTCGAGTCTGTCATCGAGTCATTATCTTTTCCTACTCAGGATGTTCAAGTTCAAGTTCAAGAAGTCACGAAACCCACTCTGGTCCTAGAGCAAGTCCAAATGTTTAAGCCGGATGTAAGTATCCCTAATAACTCCATTGAGGAGCAAGTCCAATTGTCTGAGTTGGAGGTAAGTATTCCTGATAACTCCATTGAGGATGTTACTAATGACATGCCTATTGCTTTGAAGAAAGGGAAACAATCATGTGTAAATTATCCTATTTCTCAATTCGTGTGTACTGACCATCTCTCTATACAACATCAAAGTTTTATTGTTACCATTGATGCAATCAAAACACCTACATCAGTACAGGAAGCTTTGAAACATGAGAATTGAGTTCAAGCAATGAAAAAAGAGATGGAGGTGTTAGAGAAAAACTTAACTTGGGAGATTGTTGATAGACGCAAAGACAAAAGAGTTGTAAGTTGTAGATGGATGGATATACATTGTGAAGTGTAAATCTGATGGGACCCTTGAGCGATACAAAGTAAGATTGATTGCTAAAGGGTATACACATACTTATGGAATAGATTATGAGGAAACATTTTCCCCTGTAACAAAGATAAACACGGTAAGAATTATTATTTCCTTAATCGCCCACTTTGGTTGGAACTTGCAATATTTTGATGTTAAAAATGTCTTCCTT
This sequence comes from Mucuna pruriens, assembly GCA_025330945.1. NCBI lineage: Eukaryota > Viridiplantae > Streptophyta > Magnoliopsida > Fabales > Fabaceae > Mucuna > Mucuna pruriens. The sequence continues at coordinate 1,410,310 of JAENHJ010000256.1, forward strand.
CATGGAGACCTAGAAGAAGAAGTCTACATGGACATTCCCCCAGGATTCTATTCTCATAATGAGAAGAACAAGGTATGCAAACTCAAAAACGCATTGTATAAACTTAAACAGTCTCCCCGTGCATGGTTAGGAAGATTTGCTCAAGTCATGATATCCCTAGGATACAGGCAGAGTCAAGGTGATCATACTCTCTTTATAAAACATTCTCTTGATGGTAAACTCACCCTTCTCCTAGTCTGTGTAGACGATATGATTGTTACAAATGATGACGAGATTGAAAAACTAACTCTGAAAGAAAAGTTGGCAACACAATTTGAAATGAAGGAGTTAGGAAAGTTGAAATACTTCCTTGGGATTGAGGTTGCATATTCCAAACAAGGTATCTTTATCTCCCAAATGAAGTATGTACTCGATCTCCTCAAAGAAATAGGAAAATTGGGATACAAGACCTCAGGGGTACCTATTGAACAAAATCATAGGATTAGGAGTGAGGAAAGTCCAATCATAGAGAAGTCTCAATATCAAAGATTGGTGGGGAAATTGATCTACTTATCCCACACTAGGCCATATATTGTCTATGCTATTAGTGTGATCAGCCAATTTATGCATGATCCTAGGGAAAGGAACCTTCAGGCGGTTGAAAGGATCCTCCAGTATTTGAAGGCAAGTCCAGGAAAAGGACTATTGTTCGGAAAAGAAGGAACATTGTCCATGGAAATATATACAGATGCAGACTATGCAGGATCGGTTGTGGATAGAAGATCCACCTCCGGATATTGTATGTTTCTGGGAGGAAATCTAGTAACTTGGAGGAGCAAGAAGCAAAATGTGGTTGCTTGATCTAGTGCAAAAGCAGAATTCTGAGCCATGACATATGATATATGTGAAGGATTGTGGATGAAGATTATTCTTGATGACCTTAAAGTAAAATATGAGGGACCTATAAAGTTGTTTTGTGACAACAACTCAGCTATAAGTATTGCCCATAATCCAGTCCAACACGATAGGACAAAGCACATTGAGATTGACAGACACTTCATTAAAGACAAGTTAGACAGTAGACTTATAATCATAGCACATGTTCCTACAGGGCTCCAAGTGGCATATATTTCCACCAAAGGGCTCCTTGTAACTAGATTTCAAGAACTCAATTGCAGTTAGGAATGATTGATATTCATTTACCAACTTGAGGGGGAGTGTTGGAGATATTGTAAATATCTAATAAGATATGGTAGGTAACTTATTAAGAGGTTGCAAACATCTAAATATCTTATTAGATTAAGTAGTTACAAATATTTAAATATCTCATTAGGAGATCGTGAATATCGCATATTATCTAGTTATCTTTTAATTTGTTATTAGTTATAATATCTTTAGGTAGTTAACATTTACCCTATAAAAATGGAGATTAGAAATTATATAATTCAATTCAATCAATATATAGTTTCTTTTACTTCCAATTTAATATTTTAAAACTTGATTTTCTTAACTATTCTTTTTATTTGTCCCTTTTAATAAAAATAATTATTTTTATTTATATATATATATATATTATAAGTCCAAGAAAGATTGATTTTATAGGCCACAACTTAAGTGTCGCATGCATAAGTTTCGATGTTTAAGTTAGGATATGTAAAAGCTAAGAGACGAGTATCCTTCCCGATGATTAAGCTTAGAATTTTTTATAAACCCATTCCTTATCTTCAGTCTTCAATATGGATGCTTCATTGACCTTTATTGCCTCCAGCCCTAGTCTAGGACATAATCATTTTAAAATTTAGAAATAATATTAATCATTATTTTGTTTATTATACTCTTTGTTCTCGTTTGTGAGTACAAGTAGTATGGTGTCGTTGGTAAGTTTTTCTAGATCAACCCCTATAACATGGGTCTGACCTGGTATTTATACATTAGGGGTACATCCAAGGGGTTGCTTGTTAGTCAAGCTATCTCCTAACCAACTTGTAACTGCCTTGATAGCCTCTTCCTTAGGACATGAGCCTCTCAGGTTATAGTGGCTTATTGGGCTGACCCACCAACGCACTTGCGTGGTTAAGTGGATGTCCCTCCTTCCTTTTAAGCCTTATTGGACTAGGGTGTCGGTGTAAAGGACCTAGGTCGAACAGCCGGCCGGTACACAGCCCCTCAAGTTTATGGCCATAGGCGAGAAGCTTGCTTATCTCCTCATGTCAGTCGGTCGCTTCATGGTCTTTCGGTCGGTCGACCGGGCTAGTCTTATTGCGGTTACATTGGCGATGCTTGGTTTTCGCGCTCCTCTTAAATGTGTCTACGCGTCGCTCTCGTTTTCGTAACTGCTAATCATTACTCTTTACATATGTCTTTTCACGTTTCCTCATTAACTTTCCTCTTTTAGTATTTTCAAAAATCCTTTTACCTTTTTCTTCTGAACCCTTTGCATTCTATTGTTGCAAGCTCTTTTGATCCCTCACGTCTTCCTCTGGGAGCTCTGCAGTCTTCTACTTTGTTTCGACCCCAACAATCATCAACTTCCAATGGCCAGTTTAGGACGTAAGCTTCACATTTTTCTTATCTGTGTTTTTTATTTCCTGAGTTTTTTGTGTTTTTTGTGTTTTCTGCTTGTTACTGCTTTGGTGGGTTTTTCCTCTCTCTTTTTTTGTGTGTGGGAGGGGTTTTTTCCTGTTTCAGCTTGGGTCTCTTGGTTGACCCTTGCGTTTTGTTTGTAGGGAGCCACTCCAACGGGTCATTTGGTTCCTCCAATCCCGGTGGCTCCTATGCAGGGGGGACAAAACTCAACATTTTGCTACTCCAACGGCAGAAGAGGAGTTCCCCTTCATGATTTTGTTCCAAGAGGCGTAGGAGAGAAATTTAGAAGAATTGTCCTTATGGATTGACCTTGGGGTTTCTGGGGTTAATTCCGTCTATACGCGTCCGGAGTCTTTGGTGGGATGGCTGACACCATCTATCGTTGTGGCTCGTGGTCAATGGAGGTCCTACCCTATCAGTTAGACGAAATCGTTTGTGAGTGGACAGCCGAGACGGAAGAGCCCTTCTTCTACCTCTACGAGACCCTATTCTCCAAGTTGGGTATTAAGCTCCCCTTCACCGACTTCAAGCGGGTGGCCTTGCAAGCATTGAACATTGCCCCAACCTAGCTCCATCCGAACAGTTGGGCCTTCGTACGAGCTTTCGAGCTTTTGTGCGAATACATGGGCAGGGAGCCCTCTCTCAACGTCTTCTTTTGGTTTTTCTCCCTACGCCGAGCAAAGAAAGTCGGCTGGACCTCGCTGAGCAGTCGGCCTCGGCATAAGCTAATGAAGCCTTTCCAGGAGAGCTATAAACTCTTCAAGGACCACTTCTTCCGAGTGGCGGCCGGTCGCATCGAGACGAATCTACTCTTCAACGAGTCTAGGGAGCCCTTCTTCCCTTTGTACTGAACTAGCCATTTTGGTCACAGTCAACCAAAATCATCTAGAAGATTGGAAGGAGGAGTTCATTGAAGATCTCAGCCAGCTGCCCATCCTTTCTTGTTCGAAGCTTATAAGTGACAAGGGTGATTGACCCTCCTTTCTTCTTTCCTTGCTTTTTTTTTTTTAGAAAATTATTACTTCTATTGAGTTGAAGTTAAATTACAAATTGTTTTCGTCTATGAATACAGGTAGTAGGTTGTCGTTGGTAAGTTTTTCTGGATCAACCCCTATAACGTGGGCCTGCCCTGGTATTTATACATTAGGGGGTACATCCCGAGGGTTGCTTGTTAGTCAAGCTATCTCCTAACCAACTTGTAACTAACTTGTAACTGCTTTTATAGCTTCTTCCTTAGGTAATGAGCCTCTTAGGGTGGACTGGCTTATTGGGTCGGCCCATCAACGTGCTTGCGTGGTTAACTAGATGTCCCTCATTCCTTCTGAGTCTTACTAGGTCAGGGTGTCGGTGTAAAGGGCTTGGCCGGACGGCCAACCGTTACACTCTTATAAAAAGAGAGAGAGAAATACTAATGTCAAAGTAATAAATAAAATAGATAAATAACATATTAATAAATTATAAATTACTCTTAATATAAATGAGGAGATTAATTATTTTATTAATCTATGTACTATTACATTAAATGATATATTAAGAAAACATTATATAAAGATAATGTTTAAAAAATAAAAATAAAGAATAAAAATATTTAAATATTTGAATATATGATGTTTATTATTGTTAATACATTACACTAAATACCGTAATTTTATTAAAAAATTATATATTTATTCTTTAATATTATTTTTAAAGCATTGATAAAATTCTATTTATTTTGAATTTAAATAGAGTTAAGTTTAATAAAATTAATTTTAAGCTATTAAATTTAAATGGTTTGTATAATTAAATTGATTTTAGTAGTATATTTTTTTATAGAGTCTGGTGGTTGATCACGTAAAACAATTTTACATGATTGTATAATCATAAATAATCATTTGTATAAACTTTAAGATATTTATTTTAGAAATCAACAAATTTACCATTTTTTATGGGTTGTAATTGAATGACTATATAAAACTCTTTAACATAATGGTTTGTAAACTATTTTCTTTGTTTTGTATTTTAACTTATGTTATACTGGGAGGCTTTTATGATTTTTAATCAAATTAGTATTAACAAAATTATTTAAAACTATATGATACACCAAATTTTTATATATTAATGCTAATGATTTTTGGATGAAAAATTTATTATTTTAATATTTATTACATAAAATTTATCATTTTTCTTTGAGTTTAACGTGATACATACTCACAAGAAAAAAAAAAGACTTAAAATAATTGAGATTTTCTTTTGCCTAAAGAGCAAGTCTATAAAAATGAATAATCAAGAAATAAAGAAAAACATTTTATTTTATTTTCTCTTTCTTTTCAAGTCTTTAGAGTTTCTTAAATACCTAAGATCATTTGACAAGGTTAAGGGTGCAGCACAAAACGAAGGAATGAAATTTTCAATATTTTTCTCTTTTTATCTCTTTGTGTATTCTCTAGTTTGTTATGTTTATCCCTTAAACATTAATAGTTAAATCCCATTTAAGATTATGATGTAATTCATGATTAACTCTCGATCTTCCTTTTGAATGTAATTTTTTATTTCTCTTCCTCTATTTGATTAAACTTTTTATTATTTTAAAAATTAATTAATTTTTAAACTCTTAAAACTCAATTAGCCTGAACTAAATAAAAATTTCCTAAAACGATAATCACTTATACTAGTCATATAAGTATGATGTATGAACTCAAATCTTGCTCAAATAAAATAAGCTCCTGCATTCCAAAAACTACATCACTATACAAAGTAATAAATACTGAATAAAAAATATTTTTAATACGTAGTTAATGAATGTTTTAAATACAATAATTTGTTAATAAAAGTCTTAAAATGATTTGATAAACTTTGACCGGTTGGATCCTTAACTTTACACTCTACAATTGCTCTTGAAAGTTGAAAGTGGGCATGATCGGTATCAAAGTATTTTTAATAGAGCACTAATCATGGTCCACTATTATATGCTTTTAATGATGATATACTTTTTGATTTTGAGGTTAACCCCTCCACTTGCATCTTTCAATGATTTGACATGTAACCTATCATTTATCTTCACTGACTTAGAACCCAGTCAGATGCTGTGGATTCACAACTGAAAGTTAGACCCTCGACCCACTCACTTCTTTTCTCCTTCTCTTGCTTTCTACGTTACTATTTAATTTCTCCTTTGCTTTTCCCGACTTAAATTCCCGATTCTCTGTCAATTTGCACTTTATTTGTCTTAATATAATAATTCTATTCTTTATGATAAGTATGGAGTATGTTTTATATTTTTAATACATTAAATATATATTTTTTTATTTAATATTTTTTATAAGATAGGAAGAGAATTTGTAGGAGAATAAAATATGAATGAGACCAGGATTATCTTTTTTCTTTTCACTAATAGGATGATGATGTCTTATTTTTATTTTTTGTTTGTTTGAAATTAATCCTTTGTTCGATCCGTGGGAGAAGAAGAAATAAGAAAAAGTGAAATAGAGAAAAATAAGATGAAAATTTTAATTATTTTATGCGAGAGAAATAGAAACGAAATTGAAAAAACAATAATATTAAAATTAATTTCTTCTGAACCTGTTTGATTTATTATAAAAAGAGTAAAATTTGAGTTATTTAGTTGGAGAGAAATTGAAGTAAAATTGAAAAAAAATATAAAAATTTCCTCTAAACTTGTGTGGTTTAGTGTAAAATAAGAGAAGAAAAATAAGATTATAGATAATAAGATTGTATCGCCCTAATAGAAACTCACATCATTACAACTTCTGATGCTCAACAATCATTCTCGCACATGCATACGTCATTTCTTTCACTACTTATTATGTCTCTCTCCTAATATTATACTATATTATTACATAAAAATTTATTATCAAAGTTGTAGAATCAGACCAAAATTGATTATCAAACGTATAGAATCAAACCAAAACAAATTATTCGAGTTGTAGAATGGACTATGTGTAGGTTGATTTAGATAAATAATAATATATTATACTTTCTCTTCCAGTGGACTACAATATTTCAGTTCATTTTAGCATACTTTTCTTTATATCAACCTACTATTTTTTAAATTTTTCTGCATCATATTTCCTAGTTACCAAACAACTTCAATTTCACAAGTTCATTCTATTTCCTCTCTCTACACTTAATTTTCACTTTTTTTTTTCTCTACTAAAACATTAAAAATGAAATAAAAAGAAAATATAAGATAAAAATATCAATTTTTTTATTGTTTATATATATGAAGAAATATAAAAATAGAGATTTTTGTTGTGAGATTTATCAGAAAATACACTTCTCAAATTAGTATAAAATGGTCAGAAAATTATTTATTTTTAATTTTAACTTCTAATTATAAAATTAAATAATTTGTTTATAGCATTAAATTTTTAAAGTAAACAATTTTATGTTAACAAAAAATAATGAAATAAACAATTAAAATTTCATATTAGTATAACACATTCTTTTTATATAATTTACTTATTTCTTTTCACTTATCTAAATATGTGGAATTTTTTTTATTTCTATTAATCTAAATAGTACAAATTTTCTTTTTTTTTCTCTTATATTTTGTTCTTCTTATTTCTTTTCTTATTTTTAAAGTCTTATTTACTCCTAATCCAAACAAACCATTAAATAGAAATAGACCAAGTATTCTTGTCCCACGAGTATTTCTATACTTATTTGCATTATTTTTACTAAAATTTTAATATTTTATAAAATAAGTATCAGTAAAAATAAATATGTATTATTTTAGAAATATAATATATATTATTTTCATTTAATAAATAAGAAAATTTACTAGAAAATATAATAAAAGAATTTAAAAATTATTCGTATATAAAATTAGCCATAGCATGTCCTTCAATAATAAAGATTTTTATATTTTTTTACCAAAAAAATTCATTTTCCCTTCTAACAACTATATTCAACATATCGAGTTAAACTAGATTTAAATATCTTAAATAAAAGCTTGGTAGATTAGCAAAACATGAATATAAAGACAGACGTCACTAAAAAGAGTAATTTAAATTTTGCAATTAATATTAATTATAGACAAAGTTAATAAATAAATTTATCAGGACGCTGGAATTTGGAAAATCTTGTTAGTTAATTAATTAAGAAGGTTACTAGTACTTTTTCTTTTTATATTGATATTTTAATTTATTTTATTTTTATTTTAATTGTCAATTTATAATAGTAATAATCAATTAAATGTTTTATTTCCAATTCCACCCTTAACAATTAATTAATGTGTATTTTTGAATAAATTAATTAACATGAAATTTAAGAGATATAATAAGAAATTAGTTAATAATTTTCATAAAAACTAAAATATTAATTATATTTTTCATTATTATACGTACCACCGTCTTAAATCGATAAATAAAAGGAAGCACGAATGCTACAAAGTTAAAAGCTTGTTTCAAAACATGTTTTTGCTAACCCTTCAGCTAATTCGAAATACCTCAGCTTCTTATATTTTAGTCATTCCTACTACATTTTTCACTTTTTTTAGGGTTCTAAATTAAAAGCCATAAATTTTCCCGTGAGTAATTCAATTTATATTATTATCAAATTAAGATTAATTAAAGCTTGTATGGCAATATATATATTTATATAGCGGATTAAGAAAATAAAAACATAACCGCGTAAAGTTTGAAGAGTATTTGTGTACTTTATCCTTTCAAGAAATTCAAATATTTACAAGACAGACCATCACTAATTTTAAAAAAGAAATGTTACCATTTTTAATTTCTCTAAATAAATAAATATGCCGAAACAGTTTTTGATGTTACATATTGATATAGGAAGAATTTCAATTATTTTTAACTTAAAATAAAGAAATATCATTCATTTAGATAGTTTTTCAATGGGAGTTATGAACTTATGATCAGAGTTAGTCAATTAATCTCAAAGTAAGCATTCACATATATAAAAATGTCAAAACATGCCTCAATTTCTTATTTAAAAAAAAGAATTTAATGATAATGTAATAATAATATAAGATAATTTATATTATCGTCTTTTTACCTAGTATAAACTTTATGGTAATTATTGTAAAAATTAATATATTGTAATTAGATGATGATATACCATAAATAAATAATCTAATTTTTTAAAAAATAATTATAAACAAAAATAACGCAAATCTCATGCTAATTCAGCTTGCTTGAATTTGACACGACATAATATTTTTTAATACACTTATATTATTTAAATATAAAAATTAACACTATATATGATATTATATATAATTATTCTTATCAATCATTTTTTTTATTTTTTTTATTCATGCATCTAAAAATATGTCTTAAAATAAAAAGGGCAAGTCATCATATTTCACCTATTAAAACATTTTCCTTTTCAATATGTTACTTTTCTTGTTAGATATTTTGGAGTATGTTTGGTTTAATTAGAGAATAAAATAAAAATAAATAAATAAAATAAAAGTGAAATAATTTTTCAAATTATTTGTTAGAAGAGAAAATGAAAGAAAATAAAATTGATTACTATTTTTTATTTAATTGTGTAAAAAAAAAATTTTAAAAAATGAAAGAATTATGTATGTAAAATTATGTAAGTACCTTTAACTAAAAAATAAGGTGTGATAATTAATTTTTGAATAAAAAATATACAAAAAAATAATTTTTATAAGAAGAATATTTTTATATTTTCTCTTACAATATAAAACAATATAGTGATATATTTTCTCACCCAATTTTCTGGAAGTAAAACTTAATCGTTTTCTACTGACTCCATTTACAACAAAGATGCAAATAAGCACTATGTGTAATGCAGTGCACATGAGTGGCATTTGAGAAGAAAATGAGGCTGTATATAATACACTACACGTTACAAGAGAAAAGAAAAGAAAAATGAAAGAACGAAATAGTGAGTGAGAGAGGTAAGATTGGACAATTTGTCTTTAAAGATTATTTTTTTTTTTCTATCTCTTTTCATTTTCTTCATGTGTGAGGAGCAAATTTCTGTATGAGATATACTTAAAGTAGTTTTCCTTTTTCCCGTTTTAGAGAAGACCCAAACAATGGTAAAGAGTAATTTTACTTTTTTTTTTTATGATGTTGATTTTTACGTGTTTTAATTCCTTTTTCACAGCCCTTCTTTCTATGGTGTTGTATGATACCAAAAACACAATGTTAATATTAAAATAATGTGGCATGCTTATTGTAGAGTGGAAGGTGCTTACGAGGTTCCTCGGGATCTTCTCCTTGACTTGTTTCTCCTCGAGTTCCAAATTTCCTCGCAGCGCAATTAGATTAGGCTCTAGAAACTATAGATTTGACATTAACACATAATTTTAGTTTAGTATTTAAATAATGAGGAAAATTACTTTTGATAGCAATGCAACATGTCCGTTCAACAGGAAACCAAAATTAAACTAAAATTGAGCATGCCGGCAATCGTCAGTGTCAAAGAGGATATAAGTATGCATGGTTACCAGATAGGCAATCGTAATGTTTTAGATTCTTGCATCAAATCATAGATACAGTTTTGCTATGTTTTGGATTTCCATATCTTATAAGGATGTTATCAACAATTGTCTTTTATTCTCTCTCTCCTATTGTTTGATAGTCTTTTTCATTAGCAATAACAGTAGATAGAATAGTAGCCTCTGGTCATCCCATAAAATTATTATTATTATTATTATTGCTCCAAACCAATTATTATTTATTTTCCAAATCCTGTTATTATTTAATACTAATACATGTTTGGTTTAGTCGGTTCTTGAACTATCATCCCCTACTAACCTACCTTGGACTGCATTAAATAAAGGGTGTTGCTGTATATCAAATAACCCAGCCCATACGCCCTGGCTTAGTATTGGTCAAGAACCAATTTTATGTGATCACACTCATTTCTATAATTTAAATAAAAACTCACCAAATTTGTTGGAGAATGCATGATTTAATAGTATTATTAGTGTAGTAAATTTTTAGTATCGTGTTCGATTTCTGATTGATTAAAAAAATAGTATCATCTTGCAATCAATGTTTTTTTTTTTTTCAATTTAAAAAAGAATAAAAGAATTTTATCTTGGAATACTTGTTCATGTGTGCAAAAGAAATTATCTCAGACCGAGACCAACACCAACACCAATTGATCTCAGTTGTGTAAGTTAGTAAGCAACTCAAATTTCGTCAAGTGATTAAGATTTTGGATCTGAAACTTGATAAATATATTTCTAATAAAAGGTGTATTTTAATTTGGGGAAAAATTACGCAAAACTAGTAATTCAGAAACCTCATAAGACAGACAATCAATGACGTTTTCTTTCCTCTGTTTTTTTTTATTATTATTATTGAGTTGAAAGTCAAACCATAGATAATTTCTCTGAAATATCTGAATGACACTTTTTCTAATGCAAATGTCAATGTTCTTTTATTTATCCCATATAATGGAAATTTTAAAGGGTCCCGCGATGGATATTAATGAATCTATATTGCATCTGCATTTGATATTCGCTCCTTTGTATTTTATTAGCAAGAAGAAAATTTGGTCTACGTGATTGATTTCATCTGATTTTTTCCCTTTATTTAATTGCTTTTTATTATTTTTTCCTTAATTAAAAATTCATTATATTATAAGGGACATGAGATGAGCAGGTAGAATAATTAACAACAATTGAATACATTTAAACCAGATCTAGATTTATCAAATCAAACACTCAAGTTTATACCTTCAAAACCAAGGTATTCCTTCGGCTATGGATTCGAAATGACTCTATTAATCATGATCTTTTCCTTCATTGCTTCAGTATTTTTTATATGATCTACTTAAGCCTTCCCAGTTAAAGGCCCACTAAGTTAAGGAGACTGACAATGGTAATGCTGCTCTAGCAAGGAAACAATGATGTACTTGCAAAGACACTTAAAATTTAAGTGAGTATGCATATCAACGGTGTGACATTTGGAATAGAAAATCTACCTAGTGATATTGAAAGTACTTTATTTATAGTGATCGGATATTGGTGAGTTATAATCATGTCATTAATTATAGAATGATCCTAATCGATAGTGATCCCTTCTAATAGTTGAATATTTTGAAAATTTTAACGTAAAATATGTTAACAAATTGTAGAGATTATTTGCTTTCTGGCATAGAGAGCAATAGCACCATTGAGTGGTTGGGATCTTCCTGAGTTCAATTATAATAAATTGAGCCTAATAGCGTAAATCACGAACAAGAGTCTCCCAAACTTGGTGTGCTAATAAGGAAACACGACAAGCTGAATGTTATTACTGCTCATTGAGTTAAGAAGTATCTAGTCTCTTGTAAAGAAATATTGTCATTATGACAATTCAATCATTAATTAGTTCAACAATGTAATAATTTGAACTTTTGTTCATCATGGTGTAGTAAGTAATTCGAATCTTTGTTCATCCGAACATCCTTTATTATAACGATACAAGTTCCCTAATGTTTAAGGGATAAATGTAAGGGCACTCCATACAACAAAGAATTTTGTAATCACTAAGTGAGTTACCTTTTCAATTGTTGTGTGACAGTACTAGTTGGGCACGTGACACATTGCTATTGGTGTCCAACCCGAGTTTAATGCCTCATTAATTATGATATATGATTAAGGGTGCTTACTTCATCACTGCTTTTGTTCATGTTCCAAACTCAAAGGTTCTTTAGACATAAGTGCAGTTGGGTGACTCTGAAGAATTCTGATGTAGTGGAGTTGTGTGCATATTCATATAAATGCCAATGCGTTTAACTTTGTAAGGTAAAAATTTTCAAAATCAAACTAAATTATTTTAAACTGTTAAATCGATTAAAAAAAAGCAAAAACTGATATATCGTATTTTTCTATTGTATTTTAATTTATTTATTTTTTATTTTTATTGTAAAAACTGAATTAAATCACACATTATGCTTTTATTGATTTTTTTCTATATCTCCTAATGTAAAACATCATTATCCTAATCTAAATCATGACTCAATGTTGATAATAATAATATGTAATTTCTGTTTTGGAGATTTTTTAGTTGTGATAAATTATAAATTTTCAACATAGACAATGTATGACTAACTTAATTATTAATGGTTTGTAGTGCACTTCTTTTTATAAATATTTATAATGTAATTATTATCAAATGTGTTTTTTTTATTACTTATATTTATGTAAATGCTTTTTTAAGGGTGTAATCAAGTAAAAAATAAAATTTCAAAGTCATATAAAAATAAATTAAAATATATATATAATATTTTGATTTAGTTTATATTTGATATAAAATATTACAAAACCAAATCATATATTATTTTTATGTTTGATTCAAATGAATTTTTATCTCAAGAATTGAACCAAACTGAAACGTCCCAAATGTAAAATTGATGTTTTTAAAATTAGTAGTGCATAGATGACATATTGACCAAATAAAAGATAGTTAATCTTTATTGTTGATGATTTTATTTTTTTGTAAAACTTTATTGATGTGCCCTTTTTGTAAGCTACACCATAAGATTGGTTTAGATATTTAGTAGTGAATGAAATGAAATAAAGTTATCATTTCATTATTTAGATAATTTTATAATGAAATGAAAAAAAAAATTAACATCATTCCATTCCCTTCAAATTAGAATTGAAACGAAAGATGTATTTTATCATATTTCATTTCATTTTATTTTAAACAAATTAAACAATGCAACTTAGTAAAAAAAATCATCTATTCTACTGTAAATAAGATGCAGAATGATAGGAATAAAATACCTTTAATTTTGAAACAAAGATAGATCAGATTTGGCGACCAATAGGCCCAATCCATTTGAAATTTCTCCTAAACTATTTATAATGAATGGTCTTGGGTTTGCTTTGTGTTGGGCACACACTTTTAAAATCTACAGCCATAAGGCCACTCTTAAATAAGCCTAAAGCCTGCTGAAAGATAAGCATACCAACTTCTCAGGTGTCCATTAAACATATCACACTTTTATCAAAATAATAAAACATAAACAACGAGTAAGGTTTCATTCATATCTCCACTTCGAAGAAGATTCATATTTTGAATTGTAAGTAATATTAAGACAAAAAAGAAATAGAAAGGATATAATTGTTTTTAAATAGAAAATGAAGAAAGGGCATATCTTGTAGGAGTTGTTAAGGATATAAGTGGGGGCCTGCTATTTCTACAAATATCATTTATTCCCAAGAATGAAACAAAGGCCATATAGGCAAACTATAACTCTTCGTATGGCCAGCCCAAGCAAAATGAAGGTGTGTAAAAGTATTAGGTAACTGTTTGTGGACAAATGAAAAGAGTAAATTTAATGGGACAGTGAGAGAAAATTAACTTGTGAGATAGATTCCCTGATTGGACATATAAATTGAAAACATGAATTATTACATACATGTAAGTAGGAGTTGATAAAAAAGAAGAAAAGAAATACATACATAAAAAAGGAAAGAAAAAAAAAGAAAAATGAAGGGTCCTAAAGCAAGGAAGAAGGAAAGGAGAGGGAGAGGGAGAGGGAGAGGGAAACTAGAGGCCCAACCTCAAATCAAGAGTGAGGGGAGGAGAGGGAGAAGGGGGCGGGAAATTCAAGTCGACAGGAGGGTGGTTGTCCCCTTTGTCCCAATGACACCTCTTGTGGCCGCCGAGTGCCTGTCCAGTGGAAAACACTCTGAGGCATATACTGCACTTGTGCCCATCACAGTTACTTGATGATGATGTTGTTGTTGTTGTTGGTATGGCGTTTGCGAAACAACCCTTAACGTTCTTGTGACTGGCACGGTGACCTCCAAGAGCCTGGTGTGATCCGAACACCTTGTTGCAACTGGAGCACTCAAACATGAGCCATTCATCATGATGATCATGATGATGATGATGATGGTGATGGTAATCTTCATCTTCTTTGTCCTTGGAATTGTTGTCGCTATTGGCGAGAAGTAAGAGACAGGCAGCGACCTCGTGATCTTCTTGAGTAAATTGTTGTTGATGTTGTTGTTTTCTGAGATTGGGGGGAGGATTGATCCCTCTCCAAAGACGCTCGGGGTGGCAACGCATGTGACCGAAAAGAGCCTTCCAGGACCAGAACTTCTTTCCGCACTCAGTGCATGGACGTGGCTCCGATCGCTTCCCCTTCCACCCTTCTTCCATTACAACAATCAGATTCTTCCTTCATACCTCAATTCAACCCAAACATAATCAATTGCCTTATGTACACCCTCGCGACGGTTACTGCAACTCCTCACTTGGCGGTTTCTTCTTTTCAACCTTTTTTTTTTCTATTTTTATTATTACTTTTATTTTATACTTTACTGCTTACATAATCATCTAACCTTCGCATTTTTTTCTTTTTTACATTATTCATCTCAAAGTTAGTTATGCGGAACAAAAATTTTAATTATCATCTATCTCGCAGATAAAATGTTATAATACATTGTCCTTTTTGTATTACGTGCCTAACCATCTGTATTTTTCATTTTAGCAAAATAAGAAAATACAAGAACACCACCCATGTTTCAACTAGAACTTTGTGTTTATAATATAAAAATATAATTAAATTTAAAATAAATAAATAAATATTTTAAAATATTTATTTTTAGTATAAATATATGTTTTAAAATATTTATTTTTTTACTATAAATATAGGTTAAAAAATCTTGTTTTTATTTTTTTTAAAATTTTATATTTTAACAAATATTTATGGATATTTGTAAATACTCACAAAATTCATAGATACATTTAATGGATACTTGTGCTAATATGAGATACATACAAGATATTATTTTGTTTTTGTCTCAACTTAGTATCATTTTCATATTTATATCATCTATTTATATAAATTAAAATAATTATTTTGAATGAGAACATTTTTAACTGTAATTCTTTAACTAGAGTACTATTAGAAAAATTTTCTCAATCTTTTACCTCTTTCAATTTAACATTTTTAATATTTTTAGTTTTAAAATAAATTTTAATATTTTTTTATAAAAATTATTAACAGTTAAAAATAACATTATATCACAAAATAAATTATTTATTATATATTTAAATACAACCTATATGTTACAAAAATTATTTATTACGAATTTTAATTATAATATAATTTATATATTCAGAGTATTTATTTATTATAATTTTTAATTATAATTTTTAATTATTTAAAATAAATATTTATTTTGTAGAATGCACATACTATTTAAAAGCTTTATCTTAAGTTATATTATATTGTTAATTTGAAAATTCATTTAAAATACAATTTACTTTTTTAACTTACTTTTCATTTCACTATTTTTTTATATATTTCATGACATTTCATATTTTTAATGTTTCAAAATTTTATATTTACTTTTTTATAATTCAATTTTCTAGGGTTTTTTTTAAATAAATAGTAATTAAAGATCAATGAATTTTAATAAATACTTTTTACATACATTAATCTTATTAAAATAAAACATACAATTGTTTTTTTTTATAAATTTTATTATTTTTCAATAGAACTCTTTAAGTTTTCATTAAAAAAATGTGTATTCATTAGTAATACAGTTTAATTTTATTTATACTACTAATATTAGTAAAATGAACATCAAGTTTTCATTATCATATTTTATTGGACGTAATGATAACTTTTTTATATATAAAGCAAATACAATGTAGTGAAATTTGAGTGATTAAAGTTAATTAAACTAATAATTACTAATATTTGAAATCTCCCAATTGTCAAAGTATAAAAGTAAGACTATTATATGATGTTTAGAAATGTAAATAAATCAAATAAGTTTTACAATAAAATTGTATTAGTTTTTTTTAATTGATTTAAATATAATAGATAAATTTAAAACGTTCTCATAAAAATAAATTAGTTACTTAAATCATTGTATAAAAGAGTATATACTTGAGTTCAATTGACACTGTATTATATTTATAATATTTAATTTAAAAATTATAATGACTTCTTAAATGACTTAATTTTATAATGTTAAAGAAGTTCATAATGCTCTACCACAATCCCTCTCACTTAATTTTATAATGTTGTGATTTGCAAAATTATCATCTCATGAAAAACTAAAATAGTGATACAAAACAAATTTAACAAAAAATTATATTTTATTCTTAGTTGCATGTTTATGAAGTCCCCTCCGCTCTAAATGTTCAATTTTTAAAAAAAAAAACAGCCTTGGGGAAATTCTATTGGTGGGCAAATAATTTTTTTTAAAAGTAAGGATATAAATTAAATAAAATATAAGACATTTTAAAAAAATAAAAAAGATAATATAAAAATAAAAATTATAACTTATTTTCTTCCATCCTTTTTTTTTAAGATGGAATAATAACTTTAATTCATTCCATTATAAAATATCCAAAGAATGAAATGATATTTTTATTCTATTTTATTCCAATTCATTATAGAGGGATGAAAAAGATAGAAGAATAAAGGATGATAACTGCTTTGCCTGTCAGTCAGTCATCACCACCTGCAAGGAGGCCTTCTAGGTGGAAGTACAATTGATAATGGACTATCAAGAGCTGAGGCGTAATCACTCCCATTTACTGGGAGGAATTACGTGCTAAATGTTCGGGAAGCATGGCTTTGTAACATGTTCTGCTTGACATTCACATAAGATGTCAATCATGTCATGTTATTCCTGATTGAAATTATTTGCAAAATCATCTATGAAGTAATAAATGGAAAAGGGACCAAAACGAATTTAGATCCCTGTTCCTAAAAAATTACAGGGGAACTGTTTTGTATTTTGAAATGAAAATCATAACACCTGAACTGTTGCCTTTCTCCTAGACCTCAACTCTCAAATGACTCCCCTGAGCTCTCCAGTAAGCAGCGCATATTTGCGGTGCTGGGACAAGATGGGTGACACCTGAACTGCCTTTAGTATTGATGCTAGGTCATCTTTATCTGTGGCTTCCTTGTGTTCATTAGCTGCATGCAGAACTGTTTGCAAGATTTGCAAGGGATCTCCATGGCTGACAACCAAAATTGCACATCTGCAAGACGTGGAACAGAATTATATTAGCTGATAGAATATGAATGAAAATACCAAAACATACTTAAGGAAATAAGAACATCTCCATCAAGAATAATATTTTGTGACCACTGATGGAAGACCTACTATGTACCTGTTTGTTTTGACGTTAGAACATCTCCATCAATTCTTGCACTTTCAAATATTTTATACACGTTGCAATACAAATATCCGACTGAGATTAATTTGGATACACATCCGAATTATGTTCTAACGGTTCAAAATTAATTCTATCAAAATCAATCTACTCAAGCTTAAAAGAAATGGGCGCTATGTTAGATCACAAGTCAGAAAAGATATTAAGTTTTCTAAATTTTGAATGCATCTGAATTATGTTCTACATTTGTTGCACAGATTCAAGCTAATACTAAAAGACTTTCTAGTTATGTTTATTTAAGATAAAAATGACTACCCTTCAAATTCTGATTCCATAGTGGCCATTGCTCTTGCAAGTCTACAAGCAACATCCTTGACACTTTCCCCTCCTTCTGGCCCAACAAGTGGATCTTTTTCATCTAAAGCCCAAATCTCTTCGTACTGTGGATGAATGGAAAGAGAAAATCAACGAGTTGCAAACTATATTGGTTTGAGAATACTTACATGCACCAGAATATTTAAATAATGGCAACGATGGACTTAATTAGAACCTGACAAATGTTCCAAACATCCAAGATTTGTACAACTAAAAACGATATATAAAAAAAAAAAAGCCTTCGTAATAGGGATTTTATTTTGTTTTTTAAATTAAGGTGAATTGACAAAACAGTAGGCAGCTGAAGAAAGTGGCATTGAGCATCACTTACTTTATCATGCGACAAAAGTTCAAATGAAGGGCCAAAGTAGCGTTCTCGAAGATCTTCAATCACCTGCTTAGTAAAACAGACTCAAGTGATGATGCAAAATAGACGAATAGGAAAACAGATATAGGATATTGAGAGAGAAAATATATGAAATTTGAGGGATAAACAGACAGTGAAATGTAATTTGTGGATGAATAGGGAGGTGGTGAACGTGGGTCCTTAAAAGTAAAGGAAACTTGTTGCAGTGTGTGAGTTGGAAGTTGGAAGGGATTACCTTACACTGGGGACTGTCAAAAGGAAGATTCAAGGCAGTTGCAACAACTTTTGCGGTGTGGTTTGTTCTTGAAAATGGGGAGTAGCAAATGCGTACATTAGCAAGCGGTATATTATTATCCTCTAGTTCCTGTGCAGTGGCGTGGTTAATTGAAATTGAAACTCCACAGACAATTGCGAAAGTGAAAGATTGTCCATGTTGAGTTTAATTAGGTCGTCGCAACATTTGGGAGAAAAATGAGAAGCTTACCTTTTGGAATAATTTTGCAGCGAGTTGTGCCTGGTCAACACCGTCAGAGGCCAATTGGAATTCGGGGCGCGTCCCATTTTCCTGCGATTCAATGACATCCATAACTAAGAAAAGATTAGATAGATTGTATATATAAGATTTAAAAGAAAAAAAGGAAGCAAACCATGGAGGAAACGATGAGGCCTCGCTCGTTGGGAATACTCTTGCCATGCCTCAAAACCCAGTATCTGTTCTTCACAATCCACATTTCTTGTCCTAATTCTAATAATAACAGCGTATGTAAGCAATCCCTTTTTTTATTTTATTTTATTAAATAATTTCCCTTTTTAGAAAAAATAAATAAATATCTTGGCGTGTATTAGATTAGATTAGTGAAAAGAAGAGGGGCAGGAGTGCAAATTGCAAAGAGCACCTTTTATTTTTGTTTATGTTTATGTTTATGCAGGTGCAGTGAGAGAGAGTGAGATTGGATCAGGGAGAGGGAGATGATGAAGGGAAGAAGTGGAGTGATGCAGGCGATGAAGCAATTGAGACGGAGCGTGACGTATATGCCTAGACCGGGGGATGGAGCGCCGAGGGGGGTGACGCTGATACCGGGGGACGGAATTGGGCCTCTGGTGACGAACGCGGTGGAGCAAGTGATGGAGGCGATGCACGCGCCCCTTTACTTCGAGAAGTACGAGGTGCACGGGGACATGAAGCGTGTTCCAGAAGAGGTTCTGGATTCGATAAGGAAGAACAAGGTGTGCTTGAAGGGAGGTCTTAGGACTCCAGTGGGTGGGGGAGTGAGCTCCCTAAACGTCCAGCTCAGAAAGGACCTGGATCTCTACGCTTCCCTCGTCAATTGCTTCAACCTTCCCGGCTTGCCCACCCGCCACCACAACGTCGACATCGTTGTCATTCGGGAGAACACCGAGGGCGAGTACGCTGGTCTCGAGCACGAGGTCGTTCCCGGCGTCGTCGAGAGCCTCAAGGTTATGTCCAAGTTCTGCTCCCAACGCATTGCAAAATATGCCTTCGAGTATGCCTACCTAAATAACAGGAAGAAAGTCACCGCCGTCCATAAAGCCAACATCATGAAACTCGCCGATGGTCTCTTCCTAGAATCTTGCCGACAAGTCGCAACCAAATATCCCGGTATCAAGTACAACGAGATTATTGTCGACAATTGCTGCATGCAACTTGTCTCCAAACCCGAGCAATTCGATGTTATGGTTAGTTACTTAGTTGCTGGTATTAATCAATACTCAATTCTATCATCTTGCCCCTCTAATCTAAACTATCTTAGGTCACTCCTAATCTTTATGGAAATCTAGTGGCTAACACGGCAGCTGGAATTGCCGGAGGCACTGGTGTCATGCCAGGAGGTAATTCAATACTATAATCACTAATAAGAGCAAGAACAAGCAACAAATTAATTAATTGTGGTGACTGGTGAGTGCATTGCAGGGAACGTTGGGGCTGATCATGCTGTGTTTGAGCAAGGTGCTTCGGCGGGAAATGTGGGAAATGACAAGATTGTGGAGCAGAAAAAGGCTAATCCTGTTGCTCTATTTCTCTCCTCGGCCATGATGTTGAGGCATCTTCAGTTTCCTTCATTTGCTGACCGCCTTGAGACTGCTGTCAAGCGTGTCATTTCGGAGGGGAAGTACATGACTAAAGATCTTGGTGGAACCAGCACTACTCAGGAGGTTGTTGACGCTGTCATTGCCAACCTTGACTAGACTAAGTTCTTCACTTTCCTATTCCTATTCCTATATATAACATTTTCTATACCAATTTCTATATCCTATCCTTGCTGCCACAATCATTTTCAAATATCCTTCGGCATGTCGGAGGACATTCCAATCACAGTTTTTGTAATCAGAGTTATATTTCTTTTGCTATTTTTCAACAACCCTGTATTACCGCAACAACAATTCGGCTTCATTTTCCTCGCCTTTATCATGTAAGTAAGAACATGTGCCTGTTTGCTTTAGTGTTGGAATAAAGTTGATTTTCATAAACAGCCTATGTATGCTCAACCAAAGATGTATTTTGTGACACTTGTAGCTTTCATTCAACACGGTTTGAGGTCAATTTGCCTGCACCTAACTTCTTGCATTCCGGAGGCTAGGTTGTTCAGCCTTTGAAAAAATATTGAATTGATATTCCATGTATAGAGTACACTCAAGTGTAGTACCTTTGACTGCCATACGCCGACACGTCTATAAAGTTCCATGACTTTGATTCGACCCAATGAAATTGGTTCTTTGTCGTCCTATGAAGAGAACAAAATAAACTACTTAATAATGCAAGGAGAATCGTCTCCTGAGAAACGAAAAAAGAGATGACACGCTCTTATATGGTTCTAAAAGAGGCTGCAGTCCTCTTTCTGTAATGGAATGTTTGATTCAGACGAATGACACTGGCTTTTTTTTTTCACGTAGGATCTTGTTATTACCTTCTGTGTGTTGGATCATGTTATCATCTCAAAGTAAATTATGCAAGGCTGACTTCAGTTGAGCTAATTTCAATTGAGTTACAAACTCCTATGCTGTTATTATTTATTTATTTTGGTCAAATATGAGTTAGTGCCATATGAATAATTTTAAGAAACCAGTTACCCATCTTATGTCTTACATCTCTCACCTATGGGAGTATATGATACCATTAGAAAACAAGGGATCAGGATTCTCCACAGTTGTATAAACAACTGCACAAAATCTAGGTCATAAAAATGTTCCTTTTATATAATTATAACTTAAAATATATATTTAACATTACATGCAATAATTCGTGCAGCTTGTTTTCTGAACCGCAGGTGATCCTAGTCCGAACAAGTATGCTTAAATCGAAATAAGAACAAATGTGATTAGATAGTGCAATTATGCAGATATGGTACTGTGTATAACCAGGATGGGCTTCTTATCTAGCGTACCATTTGGGTTTTAAAAATACTAAAATTGAACCATTTTTCTTTACATCGTGTAACATTGACTGGGAAAGATGTACTCGATAGAGAGTTTTCGTATGACTAATTTCATTGCGAGAACCTACAAAGTGCTTCTAAAATGTCCTAATTCTCTACAGAGGCACAACGGAAAATCCCAAAACAGTTAACATCTAAATTTAGTATCCGATGGAGAGAATCATCTTCAAAATGTCACATCCAGTGTTTCATCCATATTCTCCATCTTAAGACTTATAGACCACCTGCAAACATGAGTTACAAGATCAAGATACCAAATCTCTAAGTAGATATGAATATCCATTCAGAATGTTAAGAGAATTATCACAAAATATTAATCAACAGAGAAAATTTATAAATTAGAAATTGTTTTCCTCAATATCTGATTAAAGGGATTAAGCATGCCCTACTTCACCAATAAACTCACAAGAAGAAAAAAAATAACTGTTCAAAATTGGGCACACTGTCATGATCATGCTGTATAATATTATCTTTGCTCTTTCTAGTGACATTGTGCAGCATCCACATACACATTCCGAGTTATAGTCAATATCATTTTCATTCAGATCAAAAGTCATCTCGAAACTTAAAAAAATGAGGATTAACTAAGGATCACAGAAGATGTACAACAAAGCCTTATCCCATTAGTTAGGATCAGTTGACATAGATCAAACAAAGCCAATGAACTTTATCAAAAAAATCAAATTATCAATTGGAGCAAGGTCTTTTTAAATGTTTTCACCTCCCTTAGTTGAACTATGCTCCATTTGATTCACATGATCAAACGACCTAGTTAAGTTTCTATCATGTGCTACTCCTACTAATTCACCACAACATTCCTCTTCCGCAACATCAGCTCTTGTTAGCCCATCATTGAGCACCATTGGTCTTATAGCTTTCTGGTCACATTGTAATCACAAATCACTCCTAAAGCACTTCTCCATTTAATCCGGCCATCTTACACCCTATGTATATACCCTTCAATCTCTGCAATTTCTCATCACTTTGGACGACGGATCCAATAATCTTAAACCATGCAACTTGTGGTATGAAGTCCCCAACTTCCACCTCCAAAACATTATTACTAAGCTTGCTCACACCTTATACTAGCATTTAATATACTCCATTAAGGAAGATTTTTTCTAGAAATAACATGTGTTTGGTGCACAAAATATAGCAGGTAAATAGGTAAGCAAAACCAAGGGCAGAAAGATAAAAATAAAAACGATACTATATTCACAAGTAGGGAGAAAAATAAAGACCAGCAATAATTTTAACTATATTTTACTTGATGAAAAAGCAGAGACATGTTAGGAATTGTAGAAATAGACACTGACCTCTGCAATTTGTAAATCACTGTGTAGAAACCACCAAGGACCATTCTTTGATAGTAATCTGAACATGTAAAAGCACAAAGGATTCAACCACAAAAGGAAAAAAAACTTTAAAAGCACAGCCAGACAATGCAATAATGGAGTCACACTATTTAGCATCAGCAAATCTACTGAAAGGACAGGGTGATACACTCAATTACTGTATTTCTTTCTGAGCAAATGCTTTACAATTTCGCTTGAAGATTTGACAACTAAGGTAAAAGATGTCAACTATAGACATTATAAACAGATTTTCAGACAGCATTTTAACAAACGAAATTAAATCATGGCACTTGTACATCATTCCACGAAGAAACTATACTAGTATAATATGCTCAATCATGCATACTTCTATCAGATCAAATGAGTTGTTAGCACAAGTTGTATAGGAAAATATTCTAATCAAAGATGGATAAATAGTAGCATGTAAGTTAAAGTAGGCAAGTATCTATCTAGTCATCTGGGTAGAGTAACCCCTCTATATTCTAACAAGATAGAAACAACATGAAACATTTCTTCCTAAATACAAACACAACACTGATGTGTCATTTTACCTGACAACACCAGCTGCTGCACGAAGAGACATGAAGAGAGCTAAGCCCAGCCATACTCCTTGAAGGCCAAAAAGTGAAGGTGCAAATACCAAGAATGTAGAGGAGACTGCTCCCACAAACATCTATGAAGCAATTATCATAAAAAATTAACCTCAAGAAGCATATGTACCAGGAAAGAAACATCATAACACATTTAGAAAAGCAAACAACTTACCATGGAGAAAGCAGCATATCGGAAATCAGAAACACCATAATGGAGACCATCAAAAATAAATGCCAGTGCGTTAAATGGTTGAGAAGCACTGACAAACTAGCGACAATCATAGATAACAGTAAATCTGAGGCAGACATAGAGACAAATACAAACAAAAGCTGACAAATCAATCAACAATACCATACATACCAACACCCCAGTTCTGACCACCTGCAAGACTTCAGAGTCCTGAGTGAAAATGGTAGCTAAAGATCCAAATGATGCGCCCAGAATTGCAGCCAAGCAAATACCCATTACCAGTCCAATCTAGAAAGACATAATCAGGTTCTCAAACAATTTCATAAAACTTCCTTATTTGACATAGTTAAACAACTACAGCTTACATAAATCCTGAGAATAACTAATGAAAGAAAGGCATCAAAGGCACAAAATTCAATGCATAAAAAATTCTTACCCTTAATACAAAACTAGTAATTTCCTTCACAACCTTGTATTCTTGTCTGGATACAGAACTTGCAATAAGGGCCTATAAATAATAACATAGCAGTATAAGCAAAAAGGCATATACAAACAAGACAGTAACGAAGTAAAGGCCTAGCTTAAAAGAATCTATGATTTTAAAATGTAAAAAATGTCAAAGTCAAACAAACTGAAAATTTTCCCAAGAGGTTCAACAAAGCCTCTGTAATAATTAAGAGTAACAACTAAAGAAGAATTATGTTTGTATTGTTCCATCATAGTCTGGCTTTTGTTGGCCTAACTTGTTTCATTGCAAGACAGCATAGTATTATTACTAGAACGAAAGAAATTTCAGAAGTCATACCACAAGGGGGAAAATATTAAAAAGATAAAATGATAAATAATATACAAGTTTTCATAATGGATGATTTCATACCTGACCAGATGCAGCCAATGCATCTGTAAGAAGGGAAACAGCCAACCATACTTGCAAACATATCTGATGTGCAGCCATAGCTACTGGACCATGTCGAGCAGCCATTGATGTCCCCAATGTTATGGTTGTAAGAACAGCAAGTGTTCTTCCGAGAAGAAAACCACCTGTTGCAGACCATAAATCATAACTGAAACAACTACATTAACCTAACAGAAAGCTAAATACTAAATAGTATACACAGTAAGTAAAGCAGAAAAGAGAAAAGTGTCCATGCAATTACAGTTAAACCTACATAAATTAATACCAGATAAATAAATAACTAATAATCTCTCTAAAACAATATTTTATTCTGGTCCCAACTTGAGCCAGTTTACAAAATTAGTAATTTTGATAAATTAATATGATGATTTTTAGGAAGACACTTGTATAAATCTATAGTTTTGTCAACATCATAAACTAATAATTCTCTAAAATTACAAATATAACTAGGACAATTTAGTAGAATAGGTATCTATTGTTGTTTGTTTTTCTTTGAAATTTAATCTAGGTGGATTTCATCTCTAATTTTCCTCATTGAATTTAGAAGCTCTGGTATCATGTTCTCGAATTGCAATAAAAAATTGTAAGAGTTGTTGCCACTATGAGTGCTTCCCTCCACGTGATTGGCTCCAAAAATACTAAATCAACCTCAACTTCATCCTCGATAAGATTTTCAATTACACTAGTCACAATTTCTTCTAAGCTTTGGACCTCTGAACATTAATTATTTCCACCTGAGTAATCCAACAAGTGGCTGACATCCATTTTATTGCAGTAATCAAGATCATTTTCTTAAGCTCACAGATGCCTTTTCCAGAAATTACTTCATTTAAGTTTCTTGAGGTTGCCTCACCTCCCGGACAAATTTTGCAGTGTCGGAATATTTGCTATTGTTTCTTACTGAACATTGATCGTTCAAGTTGAGACTACAAGATTGATGGCATCTGAAACATTAATCTTTTCTGAATCATGACATTTTTAAGTGGTCGTATGACCACCAACTAATTTTTAATCTTGACCATGTATGTATGGTTATATGCCTTAAATTTAAAATTCTCGCATTCTTAAAATGACAGTTGTTTTTACTATTCCCCTATTTAATTTGTATAAAAACAATTAGAATAGCAATTATCCCACTATAGCATTTTGGGATCAACTGCTACATGACATTATCCGAGATTGATAACTATGCGATTGATTAATTTAAATACAAAACCAATTACTACAAATAACTTCATACCCCTTTTTTGTAATTTTACTGTAAAATATTTGATTATTTTAGACAATTCAAACAAAATAGATTATTTTAAAATAACTTTTCACCTAAGATATTCAAACATAAAACTTATTTCACATAATCGATTATAACTATAATCAATTTTACCTATAACTGATTATTGAAATAATCTCTAAAAATAATCCACTTCAAACACACTTGTTCTATAATGCTATCTCCTCTAAATAGAAAAATTACAAACAGAAACAGGAAAAAAAATGGAGGTGAGATCTTTTGCTTGGAATGTGTTTTGGAAAGTGTGTTTGAGACCACATTTAGCAACTAGTTGTTATCTACTTATCTTCCCTTTTTAACCTACTTTTTTCAAGGAAGAGAAAATTATTTTAGGAGGAGAGCCAAACCCTCTTTCATCTCAGGTTTTAGCAACACATAATAAGAAAACAGAAACCACCAAGAAAGAGACAAATCCTCACCAGATTTAATATAACTTCCGAATTGCAGGTCTCCCATCTTTGGAGGTAGTAACTCAGCTCGCTTATTCAGACACCAAATCATCAACACGGTCCCAATATATCTGAGGTATAAAAATTCCATCATAATTAGGGTTAAATCAAGTCAACAAATAGGAGGAGAAAAAAATGCTTTTGGAAAGGACTTACTGAGAGAGAACTGTGGAAATGGCTGCACCAGTTACACCCAACCGAAAGTAATACATAAGTAAGGGAAATAAAAAGACAGCTGAAAAGTTACCAATGCCTGCATTTTCATAGAGGAATTAGCACACACATACATACAATATAATGAAAATGATTTTAAAATTTAATCAATCTTTGAAAGAAAGTAAAACAACAAGAACACTTCAGATATCAAAATCTAAAATTATTTTTCAAGATTACGTCCAATCAATTAAAATATCAATCCCCCCTCGCCCAGTTCACTCTTCAGCAAACATGCTATCATAATTTTGTTCATTCCTTAGAGTTGCATGTACCCATGATAAATGTTGAATAGGGAAAAAATTATCATTGAAAAAAATAAAAATCAGCAAGAGCAATATCCAGCTTAAAGCTGTACACATATTTTTCTGTTTACATCACTAGGCAAACTTAGTGCATGAATTTAAATAGAAGTTCTATGATCAGTATAAACATTTTCCAATACAAG
Organism: Mucuna pruriens; assembly: GCA_025330945.1. Classification (NCBI taxonomy): domain Eukaryota; kingdom Viridiplantae; phylum Streptophyta; class Magnoliopsida; order Fabales; family Fabaceae; genus Mucuna; species Mucuna pruriens. The sequence continues at coordinate 1,437,619 of JAENHJ010000256.1, forward strand.
TAAACAGAGTGGTGTTGCCATCTTATCATATCAAGCTTCCTATCATTTACAAACAATTCACTGTTAGCTGCCAACTTTCCCAGTAGCATTTTTTAACCTCTTATATAGAAAGGATTTTTTGTTGGCACTCCTTAAAACCACATGCTAGGTGCTAGAAATAGCAAACAGTAGGCAGTAAGACTGCAACACTGACAGTGTATTTTTCAGTCGTTTATGTGAGAAAGGCCTTCAAAGGTTAAGATAATGTCAAATTTTGAAGCAGATTATTACTGATGCAAGGAATGGGTGCAATGATAGGAAATTACTCAGTGATTTATGTGAGCTAGTGAAAATAATAATAATGATGTATTCATGAATTGTGATTATAATATGATTCTTCAAAAGGATAAGACTCTGGAGCTGATAATGGCAAGGAAGGCATTAGAGTACATGCAGAAAATAGAACACAAAAAATGTAAACAGTATTCAAAAGGTAAAATTAACAAAGAAACACAGACTAAACAAAGCACTTGCCTAGACATATAACAGGAGTTTTTGTATCCTTAAAACCGCGGAAAATGCCTTGAAGAGCCAAAGAAAGTACAACTGCAGGAGCACCAACAGCTCTTAAAGAGAGAAAGTGCCGTGCCAGAGCATGTGTTGGATTTTGCTGTTGAAAAGAATTCATTCAAAAAGGAGACTAAAACTGGCATACTTTTTAACAGGATCAGCAACAAAAAGTATCACTAGGTAGGAAGAATAAATAAACGCATAAGGTATAAGGAGGATTGTGTTGAGGTGAAAACATACCGATGATACACCAATTAAATGTAGAAATGCTCCAGATCCCAGGGACAAAGCTATGGCCTCAAAAATGCCAAGGCCGAGGGCTAATAGCAAAGCAGTAGAGACAGAGGATAGTTGTTTTCTCTGAGAAATACTTTTCAAAGGTTTAGCATTACCACTATTTTGTAGATCATCTTGATCTGCAGCGCAAGTTAATGGCATTAGATAATGAAGTGAATGTAGTGAGCGAGTTGAATGAAAATGGTGGACACCTGAAGAAGAATCTTGGGTAGAAGTTTTGGCCATGTCCTCGGCAACAAAGGAAGTAGCAACACTTAGAAGGGGGATGTTAAATAGCTTGGAAATGATGTTAAAGATGGACATGGAAACGCCGGCAGAAGCTAACTCCACGGTGCCTATGAATAATAGAAAACAAAACAGAGAAGGGAATGAATTAAATAGAATAGGATTAGGATTAAGATTAAGATTAAGATTAAGATTAAGATTTAAGAGGGAATTGGGAAAGGTGCAAACCGAGTCGACCAATGTAAGCGGTTTCCATCAACTGAGACAAGGGTTCAATTGCCTGACTGGCAATGGCGGGCAAAGACAGCAACAAAAGCTCTCGTTTCACATCCTCAGTTTTTTGAATTTGCAATTCACTGTGAACGAGTTGAATAAGTTATTAATGTTGTTAAAGCAAGGCGCATGCGTGCGTAAAAAAGGAAGAAGTGAAAAGAGTCTTACGCAGTGGGTTGAACTTGAAGGTCGTCCTCGGAACTGAAATGGTTGGGACGGAAGGAAGAGGGTTTAGAGCCAAGGGTTATGAGCGGGGCGGAGATGGATAGGCTTTGCCGCAGGCCATAACCGTAATTGATATGGTTGCGCATGAAGGCTCTTCTGGTAAACCCATCATATCGATATTTAGAAACAGAACAAGAGGTGGTGAGATAGGTAGCCTCCATGACCTCTCTCTCTGTTCGGAGTAACGCAAAGAAACTTTAATCCATCACCATACCATGGAATTCTAAGGTGGAAAGGAAATAAACATCAAAATATCAAATATCAATTCATTAATTAATTAATTAATAATTCTACATTTATATATATATATATAAAACTCCTGGCTCCACCTGCAACCCACAGAATATATCGCCGCAGTGTTAACTAACCTTTTTCTCTCTGCTCTGTCTCTATTTACCCTTCTCCACGCACTCACATTCTCCTATTGTTTCTAGACTCCTTTCTTTCTACATTTTATAAATAGAAAACCTTAGATACATTATAAGTATGCTTGGTGCGGTTATTAAAATTAAAATTTTAGTTTAATAATACATCTTTGATATTTAATAAAGTATTTTATTATACAAATTATTAAAATAAAACTTGTTCTTGTTCAAAAGAATGAATCTCTTCTCTCGTTACATTCCTCTCCTTTTATACTTTAATCTGAACGACTTTAGTCTGAACGACTTCAATCTTATCAAATAGGGTAAAGTAACAATCAATCACTCAGGTAATTTCTAAGACATAGAGTAATTAATGCAGAGGTGACGTTAGTTGTCTCGTCAACGTGGAGTGAAACTAAACGGTCGTCCGTCCGTCCATCCATTAAAGGGAAACCCAGGGTATAGGCCAGAAGCCAAGTAACATGGCGCTTATGAGCAGAGTCAGATTTATGCTTACAACACTCACTTACGCGGTATTCAGCTGGCTTCCTTTTCTATCCTTCGCGTGGCGACGTTTGATTAATGCTGATTTAATGTCTTCTCGGGACTCTGCGCGCCCCTTCGTTTGTCGCAACAATCATTTGGGTGCCTTTCCCCATAAGCAATGTTACCTCTCGCTTCTGGTGATTATCCTTAGGGTTGCTCTAGAAACGTTCTCTTCGTTTTTCTTTCGCTTTTCTCGCATCTCTTTGGGCCTTTTCGTACTCCCTTTCGTTCGTGCGCTGCTTCCTCAACGTTATGGCTAAAGCAGGTAACCCCCTTATTGGATTGCATTCTTTCTTTATTTTAGCGTTCTGGTGTGTCCATGCGTTGGCTTTCGAGTCTTCCTCCACATTCGTACTGGTTTGGAATGCTACTGTATCACCTTTCGAAACCATTCTCAGCCAGGGTCTGATACTGACCCTTGCTTCTTTTATCCGCAGGGAACCTCTCCAAGGATGCACCTGGCCCCTCCACTCAAGGAGACTAGTCTCCTGTTGAGGCTACTCCTAACATTGTATTCGAAGCCTCAAGGAGTGAACAGGCAGGGTCGAGCTCTAACTCGTATGAATCCTATCCCTTCGAAATATGGTACCGCGACGACACCCAAGATTCGATGAGCGAAGACCCGCAAGCCTGGGTAGACTCTGAAGTGAAGAAGATATCTTCAGTATTAACTCGTTCGAGTGCCCTCCTGGGCATGGCAAAAGCTATATGCCAACGGGGCCCTTGGTCTGTTTCCGTGTCCCCTTGTCGTCACGGAGAGGTAGTCTACACTACCTCGCCGGCCAAAGGGAAACCCTACTTCTACCTATATGACACTCTCCATTCCAAGCTAGGCGTGAAGTTACCCTTTACCCATTTTGAACGGGCTATCCTCCAAGCTCTAAACGTAGCCCCCACCCAACTCCATCCTAATAGCTGGCCTTCGTGAGAGCCTTCGAGCTCCTCTGTGAAGACTTTGGAAAAGCTCCTACATTAGGTGTCTTCTTCTGGTTCTTCACTGTTAAAAAGACTGACAAAGTAGGATGGAACTTCCCTCAGCAGTCGTCCAAAGCATAAATTATTTAAGCCTTTCTTGGAAAGCTATAAGTCATTCAAAACCCGTTTCTTCAAAGTGACTCCCAGTGACTCAAGTCCTAATCTGCTGCTTGACTGTGTCGGCCAACCGTTCTTTCCCTTATGTTGGACCCATCAACCCGCTTGTCTCGTAACCGTCCGGCGAAAAGACTTGGAGGAGTGGGAAGACGTCTTTGCTAGGGAGTTGGAGGAACTTCCTGTTCTTCCTAGTGCCGACATTATTAAAGGCACTGGTAGGTGATATTTCACGTAGTTAAGTGCCCCTGCCTTTGATGCTTACTAATTGGCTTCCTTTGTTTGCAGATTATTCTTCCCATGCCCTTAGAGATTTGAAGAAAAGGGCAACCCAGATGGCCGAAGAGGAGCATCATTCGCTCGCCTCTGCTAAACCTCTTGCTGCTGCTGAGCCTTCTCCTCAACGGGGGGTTTCTGAAGGGACTTCCAATACTCCTTCGTTGGTAGTCTTGAACCAACCTACCCATACTCCTTCACCAATTGTCCAAGAAGCCGACGAAAGCTCTTCAAAGGAATCAGAGGAGCGTCCCCACAAGCGCCCACATATAGAGGAAACCGATGTTGCTAAGAACGCAGAGGCTGATCGTCCTTCGACTGGCTTTAGGTTGGATACTCTATTGATTGGGCACCCTCCTACTTCTTCGGTCGGGGACCAACTTCTCTATTGGGCCAAGCCGTGGATAAGGGTCTGGCGTCCTCCTCTAAGAACCATAAGGTTAAGTAGCTTGGAGTTGTGGGCACTTGCAACGCCTTGCAACAGTACGCTGCTTATTCTTTGGTGCTTGCCAAGGCTGCAGAGAAGGAATTCGGTAGGCTAGAGTCTCAAAGCAAATCTTGCGCCGAGCGTGCCGAGAAAGTTGAGGACGAGTTTCTTAATTTGTCAAAAGCTTTCTCAGAGGCCGAGGTTAAAATCAATACTTTCAGGTCAGCCAATGCCGCCTCGAAGAAGATTTTGCAAAGGACGATAGTTAAGAATAAAGATTTGGCTAGGGAAAACTTTGAGATGGAGATGTCTAGAGACTCTGCGTACGCGGAGGTGAATGACTTGAGGCAGAAGAATAAGGACCTAGAGGCCTCCAACCTTTGCTTGAGTGAGAAATTAGCCTCAGCCGAGTCTCTACTGAAACAAGCTTTGGAGGACGTTCAAGCTCATGATCAGACTATCCTTACCTAGAGTCAAATAATCAAGACTAACGAGAGGACCATTATCAAGATGGGTGTCGACATAGTCGAGCAATACGAAGTTGGATTCAACAGGGCCTTGGAACAAGTCTGTTTTCTCCATCCCTCTGTTGATGTCTCCGAGACAAATCCTTTCAAGGAGATTATTGATGGCCAACTGATATTGGTTCCCACTCCCCCTAGTTCCCCTGCTTCTAAATGAACCATGTAATTTTTTAGTTTCTTTCCTTGTCATCTCGTAAACACTGATCCGTCGGTTTATTTTGTTATTGTTGCCCTTATGATACCGAATTATCTTTTATTATTTTTTCGAATATCAAGTCGTCTTTTTTATTATCTCGCTACTTGATTTGTGTTGCTTTCATTTCTTTCGCGTTATTCGGTATCCTTTAGCGTGTGTCCTTGCAATAATTGGTGTTTTTTAGCATTTAGCTAGCGTGGTTACTCTAACGGAGCCCTGGCCGGAATAAGCGTATTCAATTAGTTTTGGCCTGGTTATGCGTTTGCCTCCCTTATTTTTCCAAGTTACTTGATTAGTTTCCCACGGCCGTCCACTGTAGCATTTTAGCAGATTTCATTCTTCAGACCCCGGATCGGTCTCTATGGCCGTCAGTTTAGGGTCTTGTAGCTTCATCTCTTCGGACCCCGTATCGGTCTCTATAGCCGTCCATTTAGGGTCTTGCAGCTTCATCTCTTCGGACCCCGGATCGGTCTCTATGGCCGTCCGTTTAGGATCTTGTAGCTTCATCTCTTCGGACTCCATATCGGTCTCTATGGCCGTCCGTTTAGGGTCTTGTAGCTTCATCTCTTCGGACCCCGGATCGGTCTCTATGGCCGTCCGTTTAGGATCTTGTGGCTTGACCAAGTTGTTTTCGTTCTAATTTCCTTCATTCATCTTGTTCAAAGAACTAATGTCTACTTACATACATATTTGCATATAATTAATTTAACTAAAGTACCTTCTTAAGCTGCTGGCGTTCCAAGTGCGCGAGATCATTCAGCCGTCCAGATATTCCAGGCGATAGGCTCCCTTCCCTACCCTTTCGGCTATCCTGAAGGGTCCTTCCCACTTAGGCGTTAGCTTATTTTTTTTCGCTCCAAGAGTTGTCTTCCTCAACACTAAATCCTTCACCTTGAAATCTTTGTGTATTACCTTCCAACCATATTTCCTCGCCACCCTTGCCTTGGCCGCGTACTCCTTGATATGCGCTATCTCTCGTACTTCTTGTAGTAAGTCCAAATTTGCTCTTAGCTCCTCTTCATTCGTGGCTGGTTCAAACAATGCAGTCCTGGGGGACGGCTCCCCTATCTCTACTGGGATCATAGCCTTTGACCCATATGTCAAACGAAATGGCGTTTCGCCGGTGGTGGAATGTGGTGTAGTATGATAAGACCATAAGACCTGCGGCAATTCTTCAACCCATCTTCCCTTGGCTTCCTCCAATCTTCTTCGTAAACCCCTCAATATGACCCTATTGGCTGCTTCAGCTTGTCCATTGGCCTGCGGGTGCTCAATTGAAGTGAATGATTGTTTGATGCATAGGTCTTGGCAGAATCTTGCTGTTACGGATGATGCAAATTGAGTGCCATTATCAGACACAATCTCGGCCGGGCAAACTGAGCGGCAAACAATCTTCTTCCAAATGAAGCGTTTCACTCTTTCGGTCGTGATGGTCACCATTGGCTCTGCTTCTATCCATTTGGTGAAGTAATCCACAGCTACCATGAGGAATTTGACTTGGCTGGGTGCCATTGGAAACGGCCCAAATATGTATATCCCCCACTTGTGGAAAGGCCATGGGGATGCCATTACATGTAATTACTCTGGCGGAGCCTAATGGATGTCAGCGAGTCTTTGACATCTGTCTCACCTCTTTACATAATCCATACAGTCAGTCTTCAATGTCGGCCAATAGTATCCTGCTCGAGCAATCTTACCAGCAAGTGCTCGCCCTCCTATATGCGTTCCGCAAATGCCTTCATGTACCTCCTGGATGACATACAACGCTTCGTCATTATCCACACATCTAAGAAGGGGGTAGGAGAACCCTCGTCGATAGAGGTGTTGTTCTATGAGTGTGTATTTAGGAGCTTCCTTTTGTATCTTTAATGAACCGGCCGAGTTGTCTGGCAGCTTTCCATTCTTCAAGTATTCTATTATAGGATCCATCCACGTTTCTCTCCTTTCATTATACTGGACCTCTGGCTTGTCTATCGTCGGGGCACTTAAATTCTCGTGGATGACCGACCGTTGTAATCCTCTCCTCCTGGTACTGGCCAATTTGGCTAGCAAGTCAGCTCTCTCATTTTGATCCCTGGGAACATGCAGTAGGGTGAAGCTGTCGAAGGACGCTGCCATTGCTGTTACTCTCTCCCAATATTTGGCTAACTTCGGGTCTTTGGCTTGGTATTCCCCATTTACTTGTCTCGTCACCAATTTGGAGTCACTTTTTACTGTTAGCCGTTTGGCTTCTATTTCTAGAGCCAATCTCATGCCTACAAGTAGCGCTTCATATTCTGCCTGGTTATTACTCGCCTTAAAATCGAAGTGTAAGCTCTGCTCAATGAGTAGGCCATCCGGTCCCTCGAGAATAACTCTAGCCCCGCTCCCAGCTTGGTTTGACGACCCATCCACAGATAAATACCAATCACCCTCCACTTGTTCATGCTTAGGAGTAAGCTCTGTAATGAAATCTACTAATGTCTATGCTCTTATCTGGCCTCTCCTTTCAAATGAAATGTCAAATTCAGACAGTTGGACACTCCAAGCTACCATTCTCCTTGCCAAATCCGGCTTCCCTAGGATTTGCCGAACGGGAAGGTCAGTGCGTACAATGATGCTGAAGCTTTGAAAGTAGGGATGCAACCGTCTAGAGGCTATAACCAAAGTCAGGGCTCCTCTTTCAATTTTCTGATATCTTTTTTCGGGTCCTTGGAGAGTTTTACTAATAAAGTAGACCAGACATTGTTCCATTCCTCTCTCTTGAATTAGGACAGAGCTAATAGCAACATCTGTTACTGATATATACAAATGTAATGGTTGATCGAGCTTTGGTCTCACCAAGATGGGGGGAGTGGCCAATATGGCCTTTAGTCTCAAAAAGGCTTCCTCACAATCACGGGTACATGCAAAATTCCGCTCTTTTTTCAATGTGTCAAGAATCGGTATGGCTACTTCGGATGCCTTGGAAATAAAGCGTGATAGCGCTGTCACTCTTCCCATCAGCTGCTGAACCTCTTTCACGTTCTAGGGGCTTCTCATATTTATCACCGCTCTGCACTTGTCTGGGTTAGCTTCTATTCCTCTCTCAGTGAGCATGAAGCCCAGGAATCTCCCTGCTTGCACTCCAAACGAACATTTTTCCGGGTTTAATCTTACCTAATGCTTCCTCAACACTTCAAATACTCGCCCCAATGCCCCGCAATGGTCTTCTCCTCCTCTTGATTTTGCCACCATTTCGTCTACTTATACTTCTACATCCTTGCCCATAACATCTTTAAAAATCTTATCTATTAGCCTCTAGTATGTTGCACCAGCGTTTTTAAGTCCAAACGGCATCACCTTGTAACAGAAGGCTCTGCCGTCAGTGATGAAAGCGGTCTTCTCTTCATCATCCGGATGCATCTTTATTTGGTTATACCCAGAATACACGTCCATAAAACTTAGGAATTCGAACCCGGACACGCTATCCACCAGTCTATCAATATTTGGAAGGGGGTATGGGTCTTTTGGACATATCTTATTTAGGTCCATATAATTTGTGCACATCCTCCACTTCCCATTGGCTTTCTTCACCATGACCATGTTGGCTAACCATTCTGGGTATCTCACTTCCCGTATAAATCCGGCCGCCAGTAACTTGCTGGTCTCCTCCTTGATAGCCCTTCTTTTCTCCTCTCCCTGCTTCCGTTTCTTCTGCATGACCGGCCGTGCATCGTGTGCTATTGACAATCGATGGTTCATGAAATTTGGATCTATTCCGGGCATATCTTCTAGAGCCCAAGCAAATACATCACAGTTTTGTTGCAAACAACGTATTAAATCGGTCTCTTATTCCTTGGTCATAATAGTACCTATCTTCGTTTTCTGGTTTTCCCGCAGGCCTATCTAAATCTCCTTAAGTTTTTCCATTGGATGAGGTCTCTCACGCTCATCATGACTCCTCGGGTCTAGTTCCAGACTCAAAGTATTTACAGCTGACATTCGTTGGCCTACCCTCAAGCTGTCCTCATAGCATCTTCTAGCTATGTTCGAATAAGCCCATACGCATCCTACTCCTCCACTCATCGGGTACTTCATGCATAGATGGTATGTAGATACAATAGCTTTCAGCCGATTTAGAGTTGGCTGGCCCATGATGATGTTGTACGATGCCTCTACCTCTACAACCGTGTACAAAACTGGAATCATTTTAGCATTAGAGCCTTCTCCGAAAACAGTGTCCAACTCTACGGTTCCTCTTATGGGCACTTTTTCTCCTGAAAATCCATATAAACACCCTGGAGTTTCTTTTAACCCCAAGAGACCCATTCTTCGGTACGTAGACCATACAATATGTAGGCCGAGCTACCTTGATCTATCAGTACCCTTTCGATTCTGAAGTCTTCAGCTACTACAGATATCACCATCGGTTCATCCCTGTCTGTCGTCCTCCACTTTCTATCTTTCTCCTGGAAAGTTATAGTGTGTCCTCTCCTCCTCTCACCAAGGGGTGTGAGATTGGCCCCTGTGAGAACACCTTGCACCTGATAGGATTGATGGGTTTTTTGCCTCCTCTGATCATCCTACTCGCCATATGACTCTTCCCCTCCCGAGATGGTTGAAATGGTTCCTTTGTAACCTGTTACAGCCGGCCGAGGTGATCTAGAATGACCGACGTATTCCCGGTTCCGCTCTACTTCCCTTCCACTTGGTTCCCCTCTTGTCTTGACCTTTTCTCTTCCTACTCGGACCACGTATTGGCTGAGCCGGCCTTGTTGAATCAGGCCTTCTAGTTAGGCTCCCAAGGTCCAACACTCTTCCGTCGAATGGCCACTTGCTCTGTGAAAATCACATCATTCCCTTTTGTTTCTTCCCATCTGCTTACCTCCTGCTGCTTGGGGGAAATTTAACAGCCTCGTGCGACAAATTTCCCGCATTATATGCGCCTTTTTGTCTTTCAATGGCGTAAATTTCGGCTGTATCTCGTATCCCCTGTCTAGGATCTGTCCGCGATGAAAGTCATGGCTGCCCACCAATGTCGGCTTTTCCCTTGCTGGTCTAGGTCGTCCTTCTTTGTTAACATGCTTCGCTTCTCTTTTGTCAAAACGACTCTCTTCCATCTCAACGTGTTTTTCCGCCCTAACGTAGATTTCCTCCATGCTTACTGGCTTATGAAGGGCCAGGGCGTCACTAAATGGTCCCACCCTCAGGCCTTTCTGGAAAGCCTTAACGAAAAACTTTTGATCGGGGTCATTCACCCGAACAGTGGCATCATTAAAACGAGCCATATAACTCTTTAAACTTTCCCCGCTGGCTTGTTTGATGTCAAATAAGTCCGCCACCTCCAAGCGCTTCGATTTGTTCGCCGCGAACTGGGATAAGAAAAGGCCCGCTAGGTCATTAAAGGCTCGGATAGACCTAGGAGGGAGATTCATCATCCATTGTAAGGCCACTCCTCTTAGTGTTCCCGGAAAAAGCTTGCAACTAAGCTTATCGTCACCTTTGCTTATATACATCTGAGTTTGGAATGTTTGCAATTGTGCATGAGGATCTTGAGTTTCGTCAAAAGGGTCCACCAATATCTCCTTGAAGTTAGGGGGTATGCGGGCTTCATCTATCTCTTCGCAGAAGGGTTGTCTCCAAAGGGGTTGAGCCAATCCTTCTCCCCTCGCCTCCTGCTCCTGCTCATTTCTAGCCTTTAGACTCGCAATCTGTCGTCTGAGCTCCTCCTCCCTCTACTCAGCTATCCTCATCGCTTCCACACAACGTTCCTCCGCTAATCGATGTCTCGTTTCTGCTTCCGCACTCAACCTGGAGTGTTCATCGCTCCGAGCTTGCAACTGTGCTACCGTCCTCAATAACCTTTGAAACATGTCTTCTTCTCCTTCATTCGTGGAATTGGCTTGGTTTCTTGTTATCGGCATCGTCTTAAGATCAATCTGAAGGCTGTTGAACTTGTCGGTCTTGGGAAAATTTTTTACCTGCCCCACGGTGGGCGCCAATGTTCTTGTTCAAAAGAATGAATCCCTTCTCTCATTACATTCCTCTCCTTTTATACTTTAGTCTGAACAACTTCAATCTTATCAAACAATGTAAAGTAACAATCAATCAATCAGATAACTTTTAAGACATAGGGTAATTAATGCAGAGATGACGTTAGCTGTCTCGTCAACATGGAGCGAAATCCTGGTTATCCGTCCGTCCATTAAGCCGGCCGGATCCGTAACAAAACTTTAATTTTAATTAAAACAACAATTACATTACTGCACTATTGCTTCTAAGTTTTATCTATTATACATTCGAACGGCTATATGCTAGCCAAGAGGACATGCACTAAGTAAAGAATTTTTTATATTTTATTCAAATATTTCATGGTAATTTATTCACTTTTATAACAATTATTAAAATTTATATATATTGGACTATATTGAAAGAGACCTGAATTATTTTAACTTAATCAATGGTATCTAATTCAAGTTTTATATATATATAATTGTGTTAAATAAAATATTTTTATGAAATTTCTAGAAAAAATGAAATAGTTGACGGAGAAGCATACTAGCTCAAATAATATAATAAAATGTTTTGATTTATAATAAAATAAATAAATATTTTATACTTTTAATATAATTAAATTCTAAAATTTATTACTTTAATTTAAAAATTAAATCCCAATCAACATACTGACATAGACATGTTGGATTAGTTTCAAGATTATATTGGTTTTTTTTATGGTGTAAAATATATGTATTTCCTGTTAAAAGATAACATGGATGAGTTATTAATCTTTTCAAATTTTAATAAATTTTATTTTTTATGTACTAATAGTATCCCCAATTAATAATAAGAGAAGTGGATATCTTTATTGAAGCTTTTACATATATTATACATCCTAAAAAAAATTTAATACACATAATTATAAATCAAATTTTAATCAACGCACTTAAGAAACTTAATTAACTATCATGTGTTTGACCTTAATTAGCTAACAAATGAAAAATGAGTTTTGTTTACATTCTAGGAATTAGGTAAATTGGTGGAAACTTTAAATTACATTAGGTTTTAGATTGATTGTTATTGTATTTTTGTACTTTATCAAAAAAATCTAACACTTCTTAATAATACAAGTAAAATGTACGTACATAGATTTATCAAGCATGAGTTTAATCAAAAGGATCAATCTCCAACAAAGTAGTGAATTAAGTTTAAATTTTTAATGAGAGAAGTGACACTCGTGTGAAAAAAAAATCATGTAAATTCTACTAAATTAGAAATGTGACACAGTAAATAAGGAATAATACCTGCTTAGCAGCTCATATATATATACATGAATTTTAATCAATAATAAATATGTATTGATAAAATTTATAAAAAAAAATGTGTTAATAATATTTATTTTATATGTGAAAAAAAATGATAATATGTGTTTAACATATATACTACATTATTAATTTTGCTAATTAAAGCAAGAGTTTAACATATGACACTAGTAATTTTGTTTGGTTAAAACAAAAACAAGCCTTGTATGTATTATACACATAATTAATGAAAATTGATAAAAAGTATTCCAAGTTAGTTAAATGTAATTTAAATTAGGCTTTTCTTATTTACATTTCTCCCAGTTATTTAGTACACTTCCTTTCTCATTTTTATGGTATATAAATTTATTTAAATATTCTTATTTTTTATTGATTTTTTTTTCAAATAATCGTGTGTTTGATTTATCTTTTTTTTTTCTCGTTTTTTCAAAATTCTCTTACGTTGGAGTTCATTTATTCCTCTATATTTTATTTTTGATGATGTTTTTTCAACTATTTTTCACGTATCTTGTTATCATTATTTCTCAATTTCTTCTGTATTATCATTTTTCTTCTCGGACATTTTTTTAATAACGAAGGCAAGTTTGTGACATTTCTTCGTTTATGCATATTATATTAGATATTAATTTATATTCAAGAAAGGAGAAAAATAAAATTATAATAAAATAAAATATATCGTTACTTTCTTTTTAAAAATTTATACGTGTTTCGTAAATTAAGTTATAGAACTAAAAACATATTTTTCGAAACTTTCTTTTCAAAATAAATATAAATTTTTAAAAAATAATTATAGTAAAATACAAATAAGTCACCTACAATAATAAAATGTAAAATAAAAATATATTTTTGAATGAAAATAATTGTTGTGAGAAGAAAATATATCTCACGGTACGTTTCAAATAATAAAAAACTAAGTTTTAAAAAATAACAAATATGGAAGGTAAAATTAGGGTTTAAATAATAAATGAAATAAAAGTACAAAAATAAAATTTAAAAAATAATAAAAAATAAAGTTTTTATTATTTTATAAAAAAAATTAGTAATAACATAAGGTGTAAATAGCAAAACCCATTAACTTACAAGACTTCAACCGAACCCAAATTAATTGGTTTTTAATAGAGCTGAAGGTCATCTGAGTTCCAATATGTTTACCGGTTTGTATGAACATTTGTTTGAATTAGAGAATTCTCAATACCTGTTCAAATTTCTCATGGGAGAGGTTCAATATTTAATGGTTAAGGGTTTAGCCGCGTCCATAAATTATGATGCCTTAGACGAAATTTTTGGCTTAATTTAATATAACTCGTTTTATTTTTATTTTTATTGACTATAAAATTATTTATCAAAATTTTATAATAAACTATTTTTAATATTTTACTCTCGATATATGAAATGATAAATTTATTTAATTTATTATTTAATTAACATAATTAATCTCAAATAAGATTTGAGTGTATAATTTTAATTTAAAAAAAATTTCAACAAAAGTAGCAACTGTTATAAGTATTATTAATAATATTTAAAAATAATACATATATTTAAAAAAGAATATAATCTTGTAATATAATTTAATATTTTTAGTGGAGTATGAACTTCTTTTATTTTTACTCCTGCAGTATCTTCATTTAAAAATACAATTATTTTAATATTATAATATATACCCACTAAAATTTAAAATATTTTTCAAATTAATAAATGTTTTTTGTCAGCTCATCTTCAACCAATTAAGCTCTATACTAAGCCTGTGTTTGGGCTAAATAATTGTTTATTTTCAAAAACTTGTTCAGATAGTTGGTAAAAATAAACAATTTTTTTTACATAAACCGCTTAATCTTAAAATAAAAAAATTACACTCTTAAATGATTTATAACACTTACGCATACCGGGCATTAAAAGCGTAAAAGTGAACAAATAAAAAATTATTTTTAAAATAATTATTATAAAAATTAACAACTTAATAAATTTATTCGTAACCGTAACCAAAAGGGATGAAACGCGAGATCGAGCGAGATCAGGGCAACCACATGAGAACACACGTGAAGAGTAGTAAAGAGCAGCCAAAAATTTTTAGGGATTGCAAAAAGAAGTACTAATAAAGTTAAGCGGGACAAAGAGGAATTTGTGCCTTAAATGCTCGTCAATCAATGTATGTCGTTGTTACTTGTTCGCGGTGCCCACGTCTATCTTAAGAAACCATTTTTTTCTTCTTTTTCCTTTGATTTTTAATCTTAATACTACATTACAGAAGGAAATAACTGTTATCGGATAATTAGATTTCTTGACTAGTACACGTTAAGAAATACTTTTTAAATTAATTATTTTTTTAAAAGTTGGTTAAAACATAACGATTTCTTTGAAATAAACTCGACTAAGGGTTCATTTAAAAATGTGAAGTTGTAAATCACTACTTTGTAATTAGGCCTTTTTAAAATTTAATAGTTTTATCTACTATTTATTTTAGTAAAATATTTGATTTAATTGTAAGTACAATCCTTTAAAATCTCAATTTTTGTTAATTTAATCTGTGTAAATAATTAGAATTAGAATCAGATACATATGTTTCACTTCCCAGTCCACAATAAAGACACTTTTTTCTCGTCACCTCTTCTTGATAATGGTCTTAAAACAAATTTATGTAATATAAATAGAATATTAGCTTAATTAAAGTTGAGCAATGAACACACACCAATGCCCACGTTTTTCTGGCGTAGAAGGATAAGCGAAAGAAAACAAACTCTAACAGACTTGTGAGTGAGAATTTGCTCCAACCCAAAAGGAGGGGAAGAATATATAACAGTAACTACACTACACTTTTGAACAGAGTCTGAATTCCAAAATTAGGTCGAGAATCCGCTTGTTAATTAGTTAGAGTCAAGCATCGAAGAAACTTGCCATGCACTCCATATTTATAGAGTTATTAGAGAATGTACTGTATTTTTATTTATAATTACAATCAGTTTTGTAGTGATGAAATTGATTGTACACATTTGACTGGAATCAAACTTGGACAACGAAGTACTCAACGTTAATGTGATCTTAATTGAAAATGTGGTTTGGTGAAAAAAGTATAGTTTAAGAGATAGCGAGGGGGATTAGTTAGAATGTAGAAGATGACGATTGGGTTAGATAAGGATGGTGAGCCTATTTTAACGAAATCAACGGCTGATAATATACTTGATCATCCACCGGCATCAGCATTCAGCACCTAAGAGCTTTACGAAAGGTTGCATCGGTTTTTGTTGAAAGGTCCTGGTCCTCATCTTCTTCTTCTTCAAAGAAAAGAAAGAGTCGATCTGTTGCACAGAAAAGGTGATAAAATGGAAAATAGGAGAAACGGCGTCGTTGTTGCGAACGAGCTTCTTCCGTGCAATCAATAGCAATGTTCATAGAAGCAATGAAAGGAAAGAAGCATCACACGCACGCAGAGAAATCAAGAATAATGGCACTCCTCCTCGCAAGTTTCCTCCGAAGTCGGCTTCTCCACCAACACCGCACTCTCATCTCCGCCATTGCCGCTTGCCTTCTTCTGCTCTTCGCCGTACTCTCTCTGTTCGCTCCGTCACCGGTAAATGCAAATGCACTTGTTCAATCATTTCGATACTCTTTTATTCTTTCACTAAAATAAAATCAATCTTCCTTTCTTCGTTCCTCTGTTTGACTCAGACTCAGTCCAACGGTCAACTTAGTCCACGATTGGATTCACGTCAGGATTCGGTGTTTCGGATTCCGGTAAGCTTTTAACTGTAACTTCATTCTGCTTCTTCTGCATTTTATTTTGCTTATCTTTTATCTGTTGGTTGGACTTTGAAGGCGAGTGGAGGTAGTTGCAGGCGTGATTTATGGAGTTCAATGCACTCGCACCTTTTCTCTGGCTACAGTAACGCCAGTGTGAATTTTGCAAGTAAAGCTAATCCTGATTTTTGTGAATTTAATTTCGGACTTTAAAATTAAATCAAATTGTAAGTCGTGCGTTGATTCCTTTTTTTTTAATGGATGTGCAATTTGATTGAATAAGTACTTATTTATTGCGCTTGCAGAGGCTAATGTCAAAACGCATCCAGATCGATACTTGTTAATTGCCACCAGTGGAGGTTTAAATCAACAGAGAACAGGGGTAAGCTTCTTCATCAGCTAACGACTATAGCATTTGTTTAATATCAATAAGATGCAATCCTTTTAATCAAATAAGGGTTCAAGGAGGTAAACGTATTGGAAGATTTACCTCTTTCTGTATGAAACCATGAATAGTTCTTTCCATAAGTAAACATAATTCTATAGAAAGCATTATAAAATTACTGTTTCTTTATTAATGATGAGCCTGAAATATGTAATATCATATGCTATGGCTCTAAATCCAAGGAGAGGCCATGTAAGGGTTGAAATTCCTGTAGTGACCAACATGTATGGGAGTTGTTCAACAAACAGACCGGTAATTTGATATACGGGTTTTGTCTGGGCTATCCAGGCCAAAAACTAAATCAGACACCAATTTGATGAGTGATTTAGCGCTACAAATTTAAGTCATTTAAGGGCTAATTTCTGTGGCTGGATTATTGATGGTGTTGAAATGCTGGTCGTGGCTGCAGATCATTGATGCTGTCGTGGCTGCATATCTCTTGAATGCTACTCTTGTTGTTCCAGAGTTGGATCATACATCTTTCTGGAAAGACACCAGGTCTGTCTTTGCGTTGCACTTCTATCCGACATCTCATAATCATATATGATATTTTAATTGGAAGCAAATCCATCGTCTTTCCACCTCTTAATTTGTAACGTAATATGTGCTACTTTTTGCAGCAACTTTTCTGAACTATTTGATACAGACTGGTTTATAACATTTCTCCAAAATGACGTGAGGATTATAAAACACCTTCCAAATATGGGAGGGAACTTCGTGGCTCCATATACGCTGCGAGTTCCAAGGAAATGCACCCCCAAGTGCTATGAGGATCGTGTTTTACCCGTGCTGGTCAAAAAGCGTGTAAGTCTTAAAATCCTCAGTTAGAGTAGCAGACTTTCATCAAAATTATTTGCATGCCTTCCACCAATTAAAATCTGGACTTTTCTTATATTCCAACATCGGTCATCCATGAATAGATTTCAGGTTCCACCATTAATATATTGTCTTTGTTTTTCCCCCCGTTTTGAGGCTATCTAGCTAGGTAACTAATGTAGTAAGGATGTTGTATGTTTTTGGTTTATTTTTTGTTTTTCTTTTATAGAACCTAGTCTTGCTAAATTTATGTTTTCGTAAATGCATTCAATAGTATAAATCTTTTGTTACGAACTGAAATCTTGTTTCTATTTTGATGTTGTATAAATATGACAAGCCTCAACGAAAATTTTAATTATCAACTAGTGCATGATTGGCTATATATTAAATTAGAAACTAATAGCCTTTTAAAAAAAATCAGAAAGATGAAAATAAATAAATAAATATATATTTTTTTAAAATAATTTAATTCAAACATTTGGACTTTTTTAACCAAGGTTGCATATTTTTACGGTTGAGCAAATATAGTTAATTTTACTAACAAGTATCTTGTGCTTTGTATAAATTATTTTTAAATTCATAAAAATTTAAAATATGTGAATCAAAACATATTTAATAGAAAAACATTTAAAAAGTAAAAAAAAAAATGACTCAATTGACAATACACATCGGGTTTCTTGATGAGAACTTTAGGTTCAATATTTTAGAGAAAGACAATCAACTAACTAAGGCCTAAATATATCAACGATTAATTCTTTAACCGATCCACATGATTGAACCTTATAAAAATACCATTGAATCTAGCTATCTTAGTTAAAAAAAAACAATAAGAAGCAGATTTAAAAAGAAATTATTTGGGGGAGCTTTTAACTTTTAATTTTTATTTTAAATATTCAAAATTCAAGAATACACTACTTAAGAAAATTTTAATTTAAAAATTACTTTTAAACTTAAAATAGTATCAAACAACTATAAATTTAAAAGTCTTGTTTTAACTTCAATTTTAAAATATCTTTAAAATTCTAAAAAAGTTATGGTCAAATACTAACTAAATATAAGCCTTTTATAAGTATTTTTATGAGATTAAAAGGTTTTCCTTAACTCAAACATAGTTCCCTTATCCTAAAAAATTATATAAAAAAAATAAACGAAAAACAAACGGTTGATACTTTTGAAAAGATTTTGTACTATTCATTATTTCCCATAAAACACATACAGAATTTATCTTAATCAGTGAATAGTGTTTTATGTTTGAATTTATTTTCAAAGCTATCAATATACTATATATGACAATTGCTAATCTTCAATTAATGTAATAAGTACGTTATGATGTTGTGCTTGATTCTATCATTTCCATGCATGACTCTAAAATTCCTTTATGTATGCAGGCTGCTCGGCTAACTAAGTTTGACTATAGACTTGCTAATATGTTGGATGAAGAGCTACAAAGGCTGAGGTGCAGGGTTAATTACCATGCTCTCAAATTTACGGATTCCATTCAGAGAATGGGTAATTTGTTGGTTGAGCGGATGAAAATGAAAAGCAAGCATTTCATTGCTCTACATTTGAGGTAAGATTTAATAATTCTAACCAAGCTTTATTTCTAGTTCCTTTGCTTTGTCATTTAGTTCCTCGACAAAGAATGCAATATGTAGGGTGATGCATGAGCCACATATGATATCACCGTCAGAATTTGTGATCAGATTCTTTAATTTGTAAAAACCAACTCGTATTTTGTAATTGAGACGCAAAGTTCTTTTCATTTTTTCTTAAACGAAGTTCAATGTGATAAACTGTTATTCAAACTGATATTTTACACATAGGTTTGAACCTGATATGCTTGCATTCTCTGGTTGCTATTATGGCGGAGGAGAAAAAGAAAAAAAAGAACTCGGTGAAATTAGGAAACGGTGGAAAAATTTACATGTAAGGTTTTTAATAGCATCTAAGAAATCAGCTCCACATCTTTTAGCTTGTATGAAAATTGATATATTCTTATTTGGGAATGGGACACAGGCAAGTAATCCTGACAAAGTTCGAAGACATGGAAGATGCCCACTTACCCCGGAGGAAGTTGGTCTTATGCTAAGAGCACTAGGTTATGGAGGTGACGTTCACTTGTACGTGGCATCTGGCGAAATATATGGAGGTGAGGAAACGTTAGCTCCCCTCAGGGTTCTTTTCCCAAACTTTCATACAAAGGAGACCATAGCTAGCAAGGAGGAGTTGGCGCCATTTATGTCATATTCTTCTCGCATGGCTGCACTAGATTACATAGTTTGTGACGACAGTGACGTTTTTGTTACAAACAACAACGGTAACATGGCCAAAATTATAGCTGGAAGAAGGTAAGATGCTTCTTTAGTGCCATGCTTAAATTTTTATCGGAGAGCTGGACCTGGAAGTAGGAAAGCTGCTTCATTGATACAAAAGCAATTTAAATTTAAAAGATTATTTGAACTTCTACCTTAAATTAAACAATCATCTTAAGCCAGATACATGGCTACTATTTTCCCTTTGTGTTTAGCCATAAGAGAATTGAATCCCAGCAATTGACCGTCCAAGGCAATTACGAGGGAAGAAGAGTCAAGAGAATAGCGATTGACGTATTTAAAATAAACTAGAGATTCTTTCATGCAGTGTCATGTACTCATGTTCTTTATTCGAAATTGTTGGTTTCTATTTCGATATTTCTACGCATACTCATATTTTCTCTATTGCAGGAGGTACTTCGGCCATAAACCCACCATCCGACCAAATGCAAAGAAGTTGAACCTGTTATTCATGAACAAAAATAATAGGACATGGGAGGAATTTGCCTCTCGAGTTCGAACTTTTCAGGTAGGCTTTATGGGAGAGCCAAATGAGTTGAGGCCCGGCAGTGGTGAGTTTCACGAGAATCCATCATCATGCATATGTCAAACGGGGGGAATTTCCTATCCCCAAAATCGAACACGTGATAACCATGAAGGCGATAAGATAGAAAATGGGGCTGAAGGGCAGTTTACGGAAGAAGAGCATGAGTGGTCTGAGGCAGATTATATGGACAGTAAAAGACAGAGTAGGCTCAAAGGAACTAAAACTGATTCACTCCCTCTTCTAATGAGCACGGACCAAGCTGAATTGCAAGAATTCTTCTCCGATTAGATGAAGATCCATCCCTAACTCTGATATCTAGCAACTTCTCCCTGGTTTTCCAATGAACCCTTTGTACATATTCAGGTTTTGAAGGAGAGCCGCTTCAAAAATGTAGACTGTAGCAATTGTACAGGCCATTATAGAATTTGAAGCTTCTAGAACTGAAACTTGCGGGAAGACTTGATAAGGCATTCTTTTGTTTTGAATATACTATAGCGCAGGACAGCAGAAGCGGTAACCATTTTAGTGATTTTGAAGGATTTAGATGTACATGTCCAAAAAATGAAAATTACAATTCAAGAACTTTTGTCCAAACTTTCTTTAACTTTCTTTAACTTGCTTTCTATTGTGTGTGATTTTCTAAAGGAGAAACAACCAGGCTATCTACCCTTCCAGATCTAAACTGATTCCGATCCGAGGCCTAATACTTGTCGGGTCTGGACCGGACTCAAGAGCTCGGGTATTGAACCCAACCCCTGATAGGACCCCTAAATAGATCCTTAAGGCAACCACAAATGGCGAAGACTCTAAGCATTCTCTCTGATTAGATACGAATTTTTTTTGTCGCCAGAAAATTAGTAATCTATTGTTTATGTAAATTTTATGTAACTCTTTTATACTTCTCTTATTATCAATATAATATATTTTTTATTTTATATTATTTTCTTAATTTTCCTATCTAAAAACATGTTTATTAACATCGATCAAAAAATAATTAAAGGATTCAATTGGTATCCGGACGACGACAACAACAAAAAAATTGCAATTAAATTTTTTTATATTTTTAATAATTTAAAATTATTAGTAATTGAGTAACAAATAACTTGAGAAAATATTTGAAAGTTATAAAAAGTCTCATTAGTATATACTTAAAAATATAAATAATTTGTAATGATTATATATAGAGAGTATATCAAATGGAAATAATTTTTATTTTAAACATGTAAAAATTATAAATTTAAGTCATCTACATTAATTATAAATTATATGTCTTCGTATGGACACTGTGTAGCTTATACATGGCCTACATTTTTGCTCTAGATATTTATTTTTGTTCATGGCAAGTATTTAAAATAAAACTAATATTTTATAAAGAAAATATTAAATAAAAATAAATATATGTAATAATTTCTAAATATTATAAATAATAAATAAAAATTACTGTAAAAGAATTTAAAGTTATTCTTTTAAAAACGCTGGATGGGAAAATTTATCCTTTCCCTCGCGAGAATCTCAAAGAAATAAAGCATTAATGTTTACTGCAAATACATTATGACATTATTTAGTAACCATTGCTATTTTTTTTTTCTTTTCTTAATAAGAAAATGATATACATAACCATATGCTGTCACTGGTCAAGGTGTCTACTCTGAATCTCTTATGCTTACATTTGTCAATGGCCTTCATAGACGAAAGAATTCGTCGAAAGCCCTTCATACAGTTTAATTTGTGAACTAAAAAGAAATACATTTTTTTCACCCTTTTCTATAATTAAAAAGCAACAAATAGTTTCCTACTTTTCTCCCCACTGATTATTTTTCCCAGGAGAGTTTGTATGAGTTTTTGGCTCTACTTAATAATCACCACCAAAACCTGACACCAATCATGAAGCCCATCAATGCACAATGACAATCCTTTGAAAGGTGATGAGCAGTCCTTTCAAGTTGGGACCATTAACGAAGCCCTTTCGTGTTGCCATTTGCGACCCAATCATACTGGCCCCCCCATTCCCAAACAATCAAACTGTACTCAGTAGTAGTAACATTAAATTATGAATTTCACATTTTTTTAATAAATAAAGTGTGTGCACTAATGATTATTAATTTAAAAATTAATAGTTTAAATTTTTTATATTTTAAAACAAAGAATTTGATAAAATTATTTATTTTAACTAATAAATATAAAATGAAATAAAAACTTTATATATATTATTTTTATTTTATAAACAAAGTTTTTTTTACAAAAATTATAGTTTTTTGTTTTATTTAAGTTTTCCTAATATTATTTTTAAGATAAAATATTTTTATTAAAAAATTGTATATAATATAATAGTTAAAAAAATACAGTGATATTAAAATGGGCGGTGGTGGTGAGGATTCGTGAAAGAAATTTAAAGAGAAAGGAGTATTATAAAGATAAAAATGAGAATTTTTCTAAACTAAGGTAAATAAAGAAGGTTTTAAAATATTGAAGATAAAATGAAAAATAATAATAAAATATAAACTATTATCTCAAACTCTTAACTTCTAAAAAAACATTATAAATTAATAAAATTATTTAATTTATTATAAACATTTTAATTTTGATGAAATAAAATTATGAAGTATTAAATAAATTAAGTAAAATAATTAGTCAAAGACAACGTATATATATGTAAGGTGCAGAAGGTGTAAAATTCACTGGTAGACCCGCATTTATTAGAGATTCTTTCAGCCTTAAACTTTCTGCCTGCTAGTTCCATACAAGTCATGTCTACCTTTCTCTTGTTCTTTCGCCACTCGTTTAACAGCTAACATCCAATGGAATTTTAAAAAAAGTGATGCAATTTAAAAAATCAAATTATTTCTCAACAGCTGTTTTTTTTAATGTAGATTCTTAACTTCACTGTAGTCAAGTCCTTCTTTTTGTATTCCTTAATTACTTATATTTTGTGGTGTAAAGTTAAAAGTGGAGACTGCATTAGAAAACTTTACATGCTCCTAAAGTCCTAGATTCCGTTTAACTTTGATGGTTATAGAAGGGGACCTAAGGTTTATTTATGACTTCCCTTCCTTATCCTTAAACTAGCTAAAAGTATTAAAATTGTGTTTTTAATTATTAAAAAATTTAGATATATTTTTAATTCCAAGAAAAAGTTTCAACAAATGTTCCGAATTTCTCAGAAATCGGAGGGAAAGCAGAGCAACTTTTTTAGCCTGCATATCTCAATTCTGTTGCTGATTAGATGAGTCAACAGTTTATTTAGATAAATGCTGGCAATACTTATAACACATTTTTTAACATATATTTTTTATATTGATTAATTTTTTTAAAATAATAAATTTTAGTGAATCTTATTTTATATTTAATAAATTTTAATAAAAAGGTGTGTTGCTGACTTTTTCTTTCTTGTTCATTTAATTGTTGATGAAGTTGGCTTCGACTGCACATTGCAGTTGCATGCATGGTGAGGAGTGTGGACTGTGGTTGGTGGGGGGAAAGAGTATAAAACTGACACTCAAAATGAATAGTTACATGTGCTCTGCACGTGATTCCTCAAAAGTTTCTGAACCCTTTATCTTTTTCCTCTCTGTTGGGTTTGGGCAATGACTTATAAATGACAATGTAATGGGCTTCCAGTAATTGGGTATTGCCAACAAACCAAAATCCTCCCCATCAAATGAAATACAGCCACCACTCCCCTATTTGTTTAAATAGAGAGAAAACAAGAGGGAAAGTTTTAAAATCTAAATTAAAAATAAAAAGAGAGAAAAAAAATGAATTTTAAAGTTTATTTTTTATGCTTTCTTTAACTGAATAAAAAAATTACATCATTATTTGTGTTTTCCCTCCTCTCTCTTTTCTTAACCAAACATAGTGATAAGTTTTTCATAAACCGAAAAGGAAAAGGAAATGGTGAAAACAAAAATGTTCATAATAATTGGGATCAAAGTCTGAATTCCAATAACCATACTGGTTATCTAGTTAAGTAAAAATATGTTGTGTTATATTGAAAGATTTAAATTGAAGAGTGTATCTAAAACGTTTATTTAATAGTATAAACTGACAGATCCCAATAATGAGTCACATGGCAAAACATGAAAATGAAAATAGGTTTGGAAGAGGTGAAAACGCAAATAAGAAAGGCCCACTCTTGAGATTTAAAATTTGGGGATGGACGCTCCAAGGGCAAAACTTTCCCACATTCCTATAACAACATTATGATTAAAATCCTTACCCCATCAGGTGAGTGGAAAG
Organism: Mucuna pruriens; assembly: GCA_025330945.1. NCBI lineage: Eukaryota > Viridiplantae > Streptophyta > Magnoliopsida > Fabales > Fabaceae > Mucuna > Mucuna pruriens. The sequence goes on from JAENHJ010000256.1 coordinate 1,461,979, forward strand.
AAAAAGAAGATCCTCCTCTCTGCACAAAGTTCTCATTACTTTATGCATAAAAGATTGGTAGGCCTATATGCATATTCTCCACCTCTCTTTGACTTCTATTTTTTTTTTAAATTAAATATAAAAGTCCCCACATTTGATTTCACCTCCTTAATTAACCTTTATGTCAAAGAATTTAATATCATAAATTACATTTGTCTGCCTAGTTTTCTTCTTCAACAATAATATATACACACTTTAATTATAAATATTTATTTTTTATCTTTTTTTTTTCTCAAGATTTCAAATATCTTAAGTTGTCCGTGCGTCATTATTTTCTTTTTTTTTTCACGTGATTTTGAACTAGCTTTCTTTCTGACAGATTACGGAATGAGTCCTTCAATTTTTCTTTCTTTTATAAAATAATAATAATAAGTGGGAAAAAGGTGATTTTTTCTATTTCAATTGTATTTACCAAGAGAGAAACCTGCATTCCTTTGTTTTTGAACAACACTTCGTGGCAATAGATCTTGCAACCTTACATCAAGACAGGAGGGAGTGGAGAAGTACAAAGAAAGTTCAGGTATAAAACTGGTGAAGAGTGGACTCTTATGCACAAATAAGCATGTAGCTACATTTGTTGGTGGGTTAAATCACATTAGTAGAGAAACACATGTTCAGGCATTATAGAACCACCTTGAACAATGCAAAGAAAACAACAAACAACTAGATGTATTTGATCAAACAAATATTGGCCTCCAAATATGAAGATGGGTCTCTATTGGCAAATCATTTGAGCACTTTCCAAGAAATTATGAATGAGATATTTGTTATGGATATTAAATTTGATGAAGAAATTCTGATTTTTTTTTTATTCTTCACCAAAGTCATGGAAAACTTTAATGTTATTGAGAAATTATGCTATTCTTATGTTAGTCATTAGACCTTATTAAGATAAACATTCTAAACAAGAATATGAAAAGAAAAAAGACTTATAATTCTTATTTGTATTTAAAGGTCTTGACTATTGAGTCAAAAGAAAAAAATAAGAATTGTAATTTAAGTAAAATATACTAAAATATAAGAAAATCTAAAAACTAGTATAAGATTATTGAGTGTTACCATTATGATAAGAAAGAACATATTTAGAAGGAAGTGTTGTTGACTTTTAAAAAACAAAAACAATAATAAAGATAAAGATAAAAAAAAAAAGAGAAATAAGATGTTTATAAAGATGGAGCTAATATGACATGATGATTTTGTTTTTATTGAAAAAAATGATGTTATTAATAATATTGATAATGCATCCAATTGAGTGATAAGGATGGTTCTTTGATACATGTTACATCCATGAGGGATATTTTTAATTCTTATACTTCAAATAATTTTGGTAACGTGAGATTGGCTCATTGAGATGTATCAAAAGTGTGTTAGCATAAAAATGATAATTTAGAGACATCAAATAATACTTGACTCTCAAGCGTGTGAAGACATTCAACTAAATTTGATTTTGGTGACTAATTTATTTGACGAAGGTTACAACAATTTGTTTTCACAAGATATTTGGAAATTCATGTAGATTTATATAGTTATTACTAAAGATATGAAATATTCTAACAATTATGTAACATATATGATGAGACATAAACAAGTGTACCAAGTTGTTGTCGTTAACGATTAAAAGGTATTAAACTTAACTATAACGAATCATTAATGGAGATGCGATGTTTTACCCATTCATATTTTCAACAAATAATATAAGAGTTGATTATACAACCTAATATACCGAAACTCTCCTTGAATGTGGAGGTCCAATAACATTTTCTATTTATATAAGTTAACGAGAATTTAAGTACGTAGAGTATATTAGGATAATGATTAAACTTTCATATTTTCATTGAGTACTTGTAGATTAAAAAAAAAACTTCCGTATAAGAAGAATATACCATGTGAAAGTGGTTGACACGTAAAGGAAAACTTAAAAAAAAAAATAAAAATAAAAATAAAAATCTCTCATATTAAACAAAAATATATAAAAATAGTAGTAATCCATATATTTAATATCTTAAAATTTCGAATTAAATACCATATCAAATGTGATTATCTATCTAGATAAAATGTCTGCAATATGATAGTCCGTTATTTTCAGTAGGACTTAGTCATTCATGCGCCGAAGCAGACAGTATGATCGGCGGAAGCAGAAGATCAAATACCAATAATAATCTCTCTCTCTCTGTTTCTCTCTCTCTCTTTCTCTCTCTTTCTCTCTCTCTCTCTGAGTCATAAGTTGATCAAGTTTGGCAGCAAATTTTACGTATTGCATCTGTAAAGATTGAGGCCTTCCATTGTCTCAAAAGACTATACTATATATTAATATTTCTATACTGCAAATTGGTACTAATTTAATCTTACATTATTATATTATATTGTTAGATAAAGTGATACGGTAAATATCAAATAAATAAAATAAAGTGATACGGTAACCGAGTAAAGCAAAAGGGAAAAGATGAAATTTTCAATTATTCTTTCGGTTGGAAACTTCATCGTACAGAATTTGTTTGGATAAATATTTTATAAATACTTTAAAAAATAAAATTTATTATTTTAGAAGTTAAAATTAATGTATAAAAATTATTTTATATACACTTTTCAAAATTTTAATTTTAATTTGCATAAACGAATATTAATTTATAAATTAATTAATTCTTTTTATAACTATCTATAGAAAGGTTTATTTAAACATTAAAATGAATAATAATCTAAATTTGTCAAGGTGAACTGATCACCCCTGCCAATATGAAATTCTATCTTGCATGTACCCACCAAAGTTCACTGAATATTTGTTTTAGCGGGGATTATCTATCTGAATATTCTTCAAAAGATTATTTTTATTTTTGTATAAATTAATTTTAATTTTAAAAAGTTTAGTTTATTTATTTTTATTTTTATTAATTATTTATAAAGAAATCTTATCTAAATACAAATTGCATATATAATGTAAAAAAAATGTCTGCACACCCAATATGAAAGTTTTTCTCCCAATTATGGACTAACAGAGCAGAGAATTCCAGTGGTTTTTCATGATTATACGTTTAATTCCAGTGGTTTTATATGCCACGTAGAAATATTTAGATATATTTTTTAACTTTATAAATATAACTTAAATAAAAAATATCATTATATTCAGTTTTACATGTTGATTGAATTTTTTAAAATGTGTAAAATAATTATGAGGGTTATTACAATTTTTTTTATTTTACAAGCTAATTAATTTTCTAACTTAACAATAATAATTTTAATCGTTTTATACGAGGGTTATTGGATTTTTTAATCATTTTCGAATTTTAATTTTTCTAAATTATTTTTTTATTTTATAGGATAATTTTTATTTTATATGAGGTTTATTAAGTTTTTTTAATCATTTTTTATTTTATAAATTAATTTTCTTATTTTTATTATGAAGGTTATTACATGAGGGTTATATTTTTTTTAAAAAAAAAGTCTTAAATACTACATATACTATTATAACTAAGTAAAATATGTACTTAATATGTCCTCTTATATACATTTATAAGTTTGTTATAGTGCATCTTATTCTAATATTATTTGTATAAAAATATAAAGACTTAAATATATTTAATTTAATGTAAATATCATTCTACCTAGTTTTAGTCATTATAAAAAAAATATTTTTAATCTATGACATTTTATTAATATTTTTTTAGTTCTTCTTATTAATTTTAGTTTGTTTAGGATTGATAAAGTTAACAAAACAAAAAAAATTAACTAAAATAATTGAGTAAATGGATAATATTTTAAATTAAAATAATTATATTATTTTTAAGTACATAATTTAATTAAGTAATGTATTAATAATTTTATATAAATAAAATAATTACATATAATTTAATTATTTTAAAATATATCACAAGTAATATATTTATTTATTTTTAATTATAATTGGTAATGGTTGCGCTGGTAATCTTAAATGTTGTAACAGACTTTATTTAGTTTTATTTTAAATTTTGAATAGTATATGTTATAAATATGAGTAATAATATTTATAAATGGTTTAATTTTTAATATTATGAAATTATGAATGCTATATTTTTTAATACAATGTTGTTCAATATATTATTATTGCTAATTCAATCAATTTGATTATTAATCTTTCCATTCTTTTTCATTTAATTAAACAAGAAAAATATAATTATTTGTGTTTATTTTATATTGTCCTTTTTGCAAATATTCGTATTTCACACTGTAATTTTTTTAAAATATTTAATTAAAATGCATTGTCAGGTAAAAAATCACCACCACCTGATAATGTTATAATACACTATATGTTGATTAGTTTTTATAAAATCGATTCAAAAGTTAAACTTAAGGTTTTGAAATTTTTAATAAATACTTATAAGACAAGTAAATAAAAGACGAATCATTTTTTTTTTCTCTTAAATTTAATTTAATTTATTCACTCCAACTTTTGAAAAAGTTAAAAAATAAGACATTTATAAAAATTAAAGTGTACAAATTAATTTAACTTACACATGACTTAAAGATAATTTCTTATTAAATGGTGTTATAAAAATCTTTACACTAAAAATAGATACCCAAAAACTTTTATAATAAAAATCTGAATAAAAATTTAAAAGAAAACTTAGAGCAAAAGGTACTGGACTAATTTTGTTGGTGAATTATGAAAAATTGAAGAAAACAAAACCAGAGTGGTCGCAATAATTGCCTCAACAAGGATTTGAGTAGTGGCAAAAAAGCTTATGAGTACGTGGTAAATGCAAGCAAAGGCATGTTCAATCAACAACTCAATAATGTTAAAAGATAAATGATTGGATTGGGCGATTTTGATTACATAACTTTGGTAGCAGTCATTTGATTTCACCCATTGCATGGATGATCCTCCTATTTATATTCTCCTTGAGAAAATGCAGTATTGTATATCAAACAAAGTTACGAACCAATAATTAATTATAGAATGAATACTAATTAACTACAGATTACATACACCAATGATTGTTATCTTCACTAATTTGCTTTTGTGGATGCATAGCTGGTAGAAAAGAAGCATGTATGTAGTAAAATTTAAAATTTTAAAACAGAATAACAACATTGTGAAAAAAAAAAAAAAGTGACTGGTGAGACAAGGACGTAGCATTATGGCATTCAATTTTTGTTTGTTTGGTGCATACAACACACTACCAATCATGGCTTTGGACCCCCACTTTCAAATCACGTTATCACCAGCAATCGATATAATGGTGCTCAGATTCATAATCGAGTAGGAAAATGTTGCCTCTGTATAATAAAATAGCCTTTTAATTCTTCAGAACTAGTTTTTTTTTTTTAAGATATGTAACTTTACTGTTTAAAAATATTTCTAGTATTTTAAAATATTCAATTTTGTAATATTTATATTAATTTTTAACTGGTAATTTACTTATTTGTTTTTAAAGATTTTATTGTTAAAAAATTTCTTCAAATATCAACTGTTTATACTATTAAATATTTTTAAAAAATATATCTATATTAAATTAGAAGATGTCTTTTTAGATCGAGTGAACTGTAAGTGAATATTCGATTTAAAATACATGTTAATCGTATTTTTTAAAAGAAAAATTAAATTTAAAATGTTTTAAATTAACTGTATATTTTTGTATAATATTTATTATTATGAATTTAATATTTTTAACAAAATTATTATGCATTTCAAATCTTAAAAAATTACACATTTTATTTTAATATATATTTCTTAATTATAATTATTCTTTTAATTTTACAATTTGTTAAAAATATTTTATAATTTATACTTATTCAAATTAATCCAACTATAAAAATACCGGTGTTATAAATACAAATATTTTCTTGTGAATAAAAATGGCGATTCTTACATTACACTTGTATTCGAAAACTTCAATGGTTGTTTTTTTTTATTAATAATTATAGGAAATTTATGTTAGACTTTTGGGTATAAATATGTTTCAAAAACTTCTCGATAATTATTTATGTAATATGTTGATACCGTAAGGATTTTAAAGTGACATTTAGGTGGAGATCTATGTTCAAGGTCTAAAACCAAAACATTATTTATATAATACGACTATATTTTTTAGAATATTTAAGAAGAAAAAAACTATTGGTGTAAGCTATTTAAAAAACTTTTGATGTCAGCTGACTCAAATTAATTATTATTATTATGATTGATATCTCGTACTAAGTGAATTAAGCTACTAACTTAGCACCAAATTAATTTAGCTTTTGAAAAAGAGAGAAAGCATCACGAGGAAAAGGGTAATGATAAAGTGAGACTAATGCAGGTAGATAAACTACCAGGAAGTATATACATTAGGTAAAATTTATTCTCTAGATTAACTCTCTGGAATTTCTCAATCTATCCGTCATTGTAGGTAACTTTTCAAACCACTCTTTTCTTTAATACTTGCAATCCAAGGTATATTCTCATTTTTTTTTCTACCGATTTCTTTTTGTCAACATAATTTGTTGATATTTTGAGACTTGAATTATCTTCAAATTAATTTGTATGTGACTAAATTCACAAGTTATAAAGAAGCATCTATGAAGTTATTGTGAGTGAGCCAAGTGGCAATGACATCTCACACCTATTCACTGATAGGTACAGATAGGGTATCTTTTCAATCTTATTGGTTTTCATAGGTAGGGCTATGCATTTCATTTCATCCTTCTCTCTCACTCAACTAGTTTTAGAATATCAGTAAGTGTCCTTAACAGAATTTCTCCTTGGACATCAATATTTTCAAAGCTTCATCATTCGTCAAATAATAATATATAAATAAATAAAATACATGGGAAGCTGACCAGGAGAGATTTATGAGTTATTACACATTATATGAAAGAAAACAAAAGAAATACATCAATTTTATTAAATTGTGTTTTATTAGTGTAACCCTTTTTAATGCATAAAATAAAATAGCAAAATAAATATTACAAATCTATATTAATAACATGATATACTGTAATCACATAATTTTATTTATAAATTACAAGTGTACTATTAAATATCAGTATAATATATACTATTAATATAATTTTCAATATATATATATATATATATATATATATTAATAATTGAATTTTAATGAATAGTAGTTTAAGAAAAAAAATATTTTTAAATAAAATTAAATTATTTTAACTAATTTTTTAATGAATATAAATTATTATTTTTTACTTATATTCCAGATAGAAAAAGGTATGAAATATACGTAACTATTTAAGATTGTAATAAGATATTTATGAAGAACACAAATAATAATATATTAAGTAATTTTGTATTATATCTTAATAGAAAAAGTTGTATGATTGCCTACTATGATGATATAATTTTTGTAATGGATAGGTGATGATTATCGTTAAAAAAATTACTGTATAAGATATCGGATAGAAAAATAAATTGATGGACTATTCAAGGAATGAATAGAGTTACACCATCTTATTGAAGTTTCAAAACAATAAGTAATAAACAACTATAGTGTTAGAAATTGAATATTTCAAGAACATAGGATTGGGAAAAGTGTGGCAGCTGTGTAGGGGGAAGTATGGAGAAATTTTTGCTTGCCCCCAAAAAAGTGATTTATAAAGTTAATTAGACAAACGAACGTAGAATTTGGTTCAATATGTAAGAAATTGAAGTCACTAAAAGGCAAATGAAAAAAAGGTTGGCATGTTTAACAAGTTAGAAATGCGATGTCCTAACCTAAAATTTCACATGGATATATATCCAAGACATCTTACATCTATTTCCTCTGAATGTCTAAGTATATACATAACGTTAACCTTAGTCTACAAACACACTGCAAGTTAGGTGGGGGATGGGGGTGCCTCTACACCTTTTGATAAATTCCAAATTACATTAATTATGCAATATTATTTTTTATTTCTTTTGTTATGTCACTTATTATATCCTACTAAAAATATTATACAAATACAATATTTCTATATTCACGAATACACTTTTTTAACCACGTTAGGTGGTGAAATACAAATAAATTTATTAAATAATTTAAGTCAATCTCAAATGAAATTTAAAATACAAGACTTTACATAATATAAAGTGTATTACATAGCTAAATTATGAGTACAATTGATTTTTTTTAACACTAAGATATTTCTTTAATGAAAATTAGAAATAATTTATTTAAGAGATATTCAAATATTCTTGCATTCACATATATGTAAAAGTTAAAGCTTTAATTAGAGGGAAATGACTATGTGACACTATGACAGGGACAGTAATTTTTACTTACTTTTCCCAACTATAATGCACAACAAACAAACGCTTCTTGAGTCGCTTTTAATACAAATTAATTGCAAGAGGTGATTTTTAAGTAAGGGCCCTACGATTTGAAGACACCCATAAATTTCAAATAAGTAGATGGGAAGACTTTTCAGTTTAGAGGGCTAACTCCGTTCCATATTTCACCCTCTCTCTTTCCTACTTTTGTTTTTGCTTTTTTAAGAAATTAGTGATAGGATAAATCTGCATCACTTCGTTCTGAGACTTGAGTGTAGTTTGGTGTAATATAATTAACTGCTATTGTTAGCTTTCTACAATGGTTGCTTCTTAAACCTGCAAGAAAATATTTTCTCTTTCCCCTTCTGCTTGCAGCGTGGCAAAGTAATCAATCATATAACATAAGGAACCCTAATTAAACTGTATCAAAAACTAAAAGTAATATTTATCCATTCTTTTTTATTTAATTTTTATATATTCTAAGTGTGTTAGTCAATAAAAAACATAGGAAATATAATTTTAAAAATAATTATTATAAAATTGATAAATTTATTATAATAACAAATTAATTAAATAATAATTTTTTATGCTAAGAATAATTTTTTTAACTAACACTGGAAATCAGTTAGATCTGTGGATGGCATGAGAATGCTAATGAAGTTAATGAGTCATACCTTTGATATATTTGTTCTTATCTTTTAGAATTTTGTTGAGATATTATTTATACCTATATCTACTTGTAAAAGAGATTTGAATCTATTGTAATAGTCTATAAAATTTAATTTTATATAAGTCGTTCATCTGATTTTATCAGATTTAATAAATTTAATTATATTTATAAAAAAATTAATTGCTAGCATTAATGATATTATTGTACAAATTTGATAATTATTACTAAGTTAATAATATGTTTTTTCAATCAAAATTTAATGCACTTAATTATATTTAACTTCATTATTAAATATAAACAATATGAAACGGTATATTAATTTTTAATTAGCATAAAAATATTAGTTTTTAATTAAAAATATATATAATAAAATTATATATTTTATTAATATTAAATCTTAAATTAAATTTAAGTAACTAGAAATAAAATAAAAAAAGGTAGTCTTATTTAATATAAATTTTCCCTCTAATTGATAATTAATTTTCTTAAAGTCTAATACCCCATTTTTATATCTAATTAATTATCTAAATCAGTTTCAGAAGACTGAATCATCACACTTATTCTATTTTGTATATTATTCAAATAAAGTTTAGGATAAGTAACAGGTGTACGTCTCCCTTCTTTGTCTTTTCATTTACCTGCTCATTATTTTTTTTTTTAACTTCACACTTTCTTTTCTTTATTCTACTCTCATGGCTAGAGAATGAAAATTTCACTTAATATGTTTTAAACTTTTTATACAAATAAAAAATGGAAATTCTTACACCAATGAATCATTCAATCGAAAATAAATACATTGTTTTAACCTCACGTAAAAATTGATTATATATATTATCTTATTATGTCATTTTTATTATTTTTTTCATTTTTTTTCAAGCATCACCTTTGAACATTTTTTTCCTTTTGCTTCGTATTTAATTATTACGTTATTTATATTTTTTTTTTTTATTATTATACAATGAGTAATGTATGTATTTTTAGCCTTTTTAGTGACAAAAGACAATAATCTATTTTTTATTTTATACCTTTAATTTATAATATATATTTTTAACAAAATATAAAGAAAACTTACTGTTGTTACAACTTTAATTCTTACTCGTATAATTTTCATGTATTTTATTTAACATTATTTAATTAATTTCATATTTATTTATTTGAACTATCTAAAAATTTATTTCTATTTTTTCTACTCAATTCAATTGTCTAATTACTATATATTTTTTATTATTTCTTCTTATCTCTTTACAAGTGTCACCTCTATGTATGTATTTTTAGTCATTTTAATTTTAAGTAATAAAAAATTAATAATTTAACTTATATTTTATATTTTTAACTTACAATATTTAAAAAATAAGATGTAAATAGAACCTATTATTGTCACAACTTTACTTTTATTTTTCTTATTTGTTATAATTTTTTATATATTTCATTTAACATAATTTAATGAGTTTTATATAGTTCAATTATTATAATAATTAATTTTATTTTTTTTACTCAAATCAATTGCCTAATTATATTTTTATACATGTTGACTATACATTTTATTATATACTTCAATGTTTATTAATTTTTACAAGTGAATTATGATATAAAAAATAATTAATTCCACAAAATAAAATTTCAGTATCACACCGGGTTTACAAATTACAAATGAGTATGTATAAAATTTACATTGTTGTTGACCAGATCTAATTAAATGTAACTGACCTAATTATATTTAATGTGTAATTAATTCATATTGATTGTATTTATTATATAACTTTGGTAACTGTAAGTTAAATATTATATTAATACCAAATTATTATACAATTTTGATCATTTTAAAATTAGATGAAAGAAAAATTTAAATATATAGACCCTATAATAATAATATTAAATATTATATTAATATTTAGGTAGTCTAAATTTATTTCATGAAAACTAATAATTAAATGTAATAGTTTTATAAATATGTGAATAAATTTAGAATAATTTATAAAATTTTATTCTAATTAATATTAAAGATATAATTAAGAAATAAATTATTATGTATTTATTTTTAATTTGTTTATTAAAATATATTTTACAAATAATAATAATTAAAACTAATGATTCTATAAGTTTGAAGTTAAATTTAAAATTATTGATAAAAATTTATTTTAATTAATAATTAAGGATAGAAATTAAGAAATAAATATGTATATGCTGTTTTATTTTTTAATTTGGTTACTTTAACATATATTTTATGAATAATAATAATTAAAAATACATATTTTATAGATATTTAGTTAAATTCAAAGTAATAATTTAAATAAAAATAAAAAAAAAACTATTTCGTATACAAACATAGTTAAATTTAAAATAATAATAAAAAATTAACTATCTTACCTGCATTCCAAGAGGAGAAAGTGAGAAAGAAAGAGAGATATCTACTTGTTTAAATAACAAGACGAAAATCATCTTTATTTATATATTTTTTAATTTAATGATCAAATATAAATTAATTATTAAATCAAAATAAAATAAAGAGAGAAGATAAACCATAATAACTTTCTTAGTATATATATAATATTAAACTTTACTTGAGGTTTAATTTTGACAAAAAAAAAATAAATTGATTACATTAGTTATAAATATTACACTATTTTGATAATTATAAATTAATAACAATATTAATAAATAGAGATATTCAAAATTATATACAAGGACCAATTTAAACATTACAAATTTTATTCTTATGAATTAATAATAATAATAATAATAATAATAATAATAATAATAATAATAATAATAATAATAATAATAATAATAATAATAATATTCTTTTATAATGTTCATAGGACGTTATTTTTTTTTATAAATACAAACCTTAAAAATAATAAATATTTGATATTTATAATAAATATAAGATAGTTACAGTGTATGTAATAATAGTATATTTATTATTATTGACAATGTTCTCTTTTTTAATTCACTTGTAATGAGAAAAAAAAGTAGTGAAAACTATCATGTAATAATATTAAAAGAATTATTAATATATATAAATAATAATTCTTATAGATAAAGAATGTTCTTATATTAACTATAAAGTTTGAAACATATAACAATTCTTATTGATAAATAAATTAATTAAAAAAATATAGATTAATACTTTTAAAATATAGCAAGTAATAAAATTAAAGAATAAATAATAATAATAAAAACAGATTTCATTATATTAATAGAGATTATTCAGTTTATGCTCGTGGAATGTTAATTAATTCAAAACTTTAATAATATCACACAATTAAAACTGATATATTTATGCATTTAATATTCAAATAATTAAACAATATATGCATTTAATAAAAATCACACAATTTAAATAAATTTTAACTTTTGTAATAAATATATTTAGAAATATTAATTATAAATACATAAAATAACAAAAATAAATATTTAAATTTTAATAATTATATATACATTTATTATATATATTTCAATTTATATATTTTTTATAGGTACAAATTATATCACTATTATTATTTAAAGAAAGAAAGTATAATAAATTTAAATCGAATTATATTTCTAAGACAATACCTTCTTAATAAAAAATAAAATTAATTATTTTTTAATGTTAATAAAATTATACTTAATATACTATTAAATATTATAAAATTAATAATCATATATTTTTAAAATATTAAATATAAATATAAAAATTTATAATTTAAAAACCCGTGTATTGCACGGATTTGTTTAAATTATAGTTTTTTTAGATAAATATATAAAGAGATAAATAAATAGATAATTTGTTGCTATGTATTTTAAAATTGTACTTGTCATTTAATGTGTCATAACATTGGTTAAAATTTCAAGTTCAAGTAATTAAATTGATATTAATAAAATAATAACAATTTAAATGATCCTTACGTATTAAAGAAATATAATATCATATGATTATAATATTTAAAATTGAAAATAAACACCATCATATAAATTTTTAAAATTTAGAGTATAATTTTGCATAACTTAACTAACTTTATCTATCCTTAAAAAAAAAACAACATAATTTTATAGTATATTTAAGTGACTAGGTTTAAATTGATTCTTTACTAATTTTTGATTGGTTTAACCAATATTTTAACATACTGATTGAATTGAATTAAACATACAGGATCAACCAAAATTTCTATAAACTGATTTTAGGAGGATAAATCTACATCAACGCTATAAATGATAGTATAGAATTTGTGGTGGGATTTTATTTGTAATTCTTTAATTATATTTTTAATATTTTATTATTTTTTGAAAAGTGTATTTTCACATTATTTTTATAAAAATTTAAATAAAAAAATATTCAAAACTTATTTTTTACCTAACTAATCTTATTTCGTGGAATTGGTTTTTTTAATGATAAAATAGTATTTTTAATTACAATTTTATACGTAGATAGAAATCAAATATCAAGGTTTAAGAAACATAAATAACAGACCTGTACCGGCAACATAGGCATATTAAAAACAATTTTAAACTAGATAATTTAAACTTAAAAAATATAGTATAAGATTGTATTTTTTAAATTCAAATAACGTATTTTACTAGAAAAAAGGAAACAAACCACCGAGCCAGTAATAATTACAATAAAGGAGAATTGAATGAGGCAATGAAATTCTTAGTTGTTATTTAATAATAAAAAAACAGATAGCTGTAACTAAAAGGAGGAAGGGGCATAACCGGAAAAAAGAAATAGAGCAAGGACAGGAGTCCAAGTTCAAATTTTCAAGCTTCCAAAGTGGAATATTTTAGTGTTTTACTGTTTTTCTCTTTTCGTCAGCTTCCGTGACCGCGGATGCTACGGTCTTATGTTTTATGTTACAAATTTCCTGCTCCCATCAAGAAATTGCAATGAATTGAGAGAAAATCATATTATATAAATAAAATTGCAAAAGGAATGGTCAATAATAATACAGGAAAAGAGAGGTGTAAAGTTTAAAAAGAAATAACTAATGTACTAGAAAATAAAATATTAATTATTTGAAAATGATATTAAATTTGATGAACTGTACAGATAAGGAATAATAATAAGGGTGAAGAAACCTTGACCTTAATGGAAAGTAAATATGTATTTTTAATGTAGTTGAAAGATTGGAGATAAAAGGAGCAAGATAAGAGAACAGAACACCGACGGAAGGGAGGCAGAAGAGAAGACAAAGGAATGGTACTAGTGTCCTAGTGCGGTGTTGTTAATTAATTAATTAAAATAAATGAAATAAAATTAGAATTGAGTGCACACAAATATGATAGAAACGGACGAGGAAGTCCGTGCTGGCAAAAGATTCCCTCATTCATACATTCACTTGCATTCTTCTTTTCTTTTGCTGCCCAGCCCAGTAACTGTACCAGTGCTACTGTTCTTTCCTGTTATTTTTATTTTTTTGGTGAGAGTTATTAAATAGTAATTTGATTGAAATTGGAAACCCTAAAAGGAAAGAAGGATCCATAGCAGAGTAGTTTGATTGTAATCTATGGGGTGTGCCAGCTCGAAGCTGGAGGATCTGCCAGCAGTAGCCCTATGCAGGGAGCGGTGTGGTTTCCTGGACGAAGCAATTCACCAGAGGTACGCACTGGCGGCAGCTCACGTTGCTTACACAAACTCCCTTAAGGCAATTGGCCAGTCCTTACAGGTTTTCATTGAGCAAGACAGGGAAATAGGAAAAGATGTCGCTCCTTCTCCCTCTCCTTCTCCCTCTCCCCCACACAAAACCCAACTATCCAAACACGCCTCTCCTTCTCCCTCCGATTCTGGCTCTCACCTCCACTTCCACACCGACTCCGACGACGATGACGACCTGGGCTCTCTCCATCATTCACCCGAATCCTCTCCTATGCGCCTCGCCTCTTCTTACTATAACAATTCTGAAGTAGGACCAGATCATCATCATCACCTTCACATGAATTACATGAAGAATAAGGCGGCGCCTTCAATTGTGTACGAGCAGAGGCCCATGAATCCCGAAACTGTGTACGTGGGAGAGTCCTCTTCTTCCTATTACCCCTCTTATCAGTATCAACCCTACCCATACGATCCCTATCACGGATCTTCTTCTTCGCCGCAGCGGCCCGCTCCTGCTCCCCCTTCCCCTCCCAAGGCCTCCCCTTGGGACTTTCTCAACTTCTTCGACAACAGCGATGATAAGTACTATCCCCAAATTCACTACACGGCCACTCCCGGCCGCGATTCCAGGGAAGTCAGAGAGGCCGAGGGAATCCCCGATTTGGAAGAGGAGGACCGCGACCATGAAGTGGTCAAGCAAGTGCATGGGGATCAGAAGCTCGTCGACCCTAAGCACGAAGCCCCTCTCTCTCACCACAACGAGGAGGAGGAGGAGGAGGATGACGACGATGACGCAGACGCAGAGGAGCAGAAGATGGAGTATGAGGTGCAAGTGATGGATAAGAAAGTGGTTGGTGGAGATAATGATGGAAACAAGGCCAAGGACCACGCTGCATTCCGGACCCGCCGACCTGGTTCCCGGCATCCTCTTGAGGTAGCCAAAGAGATTCAGCTTCTCTTTCAGAGGGCCTCCGATTCCGGTGCCCTAATCGTCAACATCCTCGAGGTCGGGAAGCTTCCCCACAATCGAAAGCACGCAGCTTATCAAGGTCAGCACTATGATGATGATGATAATAATAATAATAATTACATTTCACCTCATTCGTTTTTTATGCTATGCCTCACTCACTTCCTTTTCCTTTGAACCAGCTTCTTCCAAGATGTTGCACGTTGTTGCTCCCTCATTGTCCCTTGTGTCCTCCCAACCTTCTTCTTCCAAAGATGCCGAATCCGCCTCCGCCGCTTCCATGGATTTTAATGCTGATCTGACCACTGGCCCACGCAATCTTTCCTCTACACTGCAAAAGCTCCTTCTTTGGGAGAAGAAACTCTATAATGAAGTTAAGGTATACCACTCACTCGTGCATCTTAAACCACCAATCTCATTTAGATGCTTTCGCTTTTAAACCATTTAATCTTTGGCCCATTCCAATCTTATTCTCTCCTGCTGCATTCGCGTGACTTCTTCTATGTTCTAATATAATCTGTGTTGACCATTGGAGACAAATCAACAGATGACGATCCTTTATGTCATAACTGAAACATTGCTAACCGGTGTCTACCGGTTTCCACTGAGCTTTCCAACGTTCATTTTTGCAGGCAGAAGAAAAGATGCGGGTCATGCATGATAGGAAGTGTCGCAAGCTGAAGCGTATGGATGACAGGGGTGCTGATTTTCATAAAGTTGATTCAACTCGAACATTGATTAGAGCCTGTCCCACAAAAATAAGAATGGCAATTCAGGTTGTTGATAAGATTTCTATGACTATAAATAAGATTAGGGATGAAGAGCTGTGGCCACAGCTGAAGGAATTAATCCAGGGGTATGTGATATTAAAACCTCCATTCATGTTGTTTGTGCAAGTCCTTAATGTCTCTCTGTTCATGATGGGCTACACTGTATGTAGGGGTGGCAAAAATTATCCCCTATCTACAATCCAACCAATCCAATTCTATCCTTTCATTTTAGAGAACAAAAGAAAATTGATTCGATGGGTTTGGGTTATTGTAATAATGAATGTGTCAATAACCCATCCTTTTTTTCACCCAATCCTTTGGATTATTAAATTATTGAAAATGGAAATAGTGGTGTTCCTATTATTACTGAAAGCCAATTTCTTCTTCCTACTGCCTTTCCATCACGATGTGATCCACTCACAATAATCTTGCAATCATTGAAAATGGTTTTTAAAAATATAACACTATTTTAAAATGATTAATGGATGGGTTGGATGATTTTAATTACATGTTTCATGGATGGGTCGTATTTTTTATACATTTCTAATGGATCATAAGTAGGTCAACAATTTTTTTTTATCCATCCATTATAATCGAATCTAAAATTAATACAAACCTTTCAGTTAACACTCCAACCTATATGCTCACTATCTACATCTTTTAAAAAATTAATTTGAACAAGGTTTAGGGTAAAATTATGTGTTTTGTGTACAAAATTTGATTTGATCATTTGATGTGCTGCTATTTTGGGTGCTTTTGTATTATTATCATTGAGCCATTGAGGTGATATAAAATGACCTCATTGCAATTTTTACAGCTTTCAATGTTGAGATTCCATTCTGAGATTCCATTCCATCGGCATCATTTCCCCTATATTTTAACCCATATGAAATAAAATTGAAATATTGATGCACGGTTGCCCAGAATTCTTTGATAGCCATGGTGAAATGAATATCCCAGGGAAATTCAACCAACCACCTGCAATCTGCTCATAGTGCTGATAGAAGCAAATACTTGTCCATCTTCTAAGACCTTTTCTGATAATTTTGATAATTTCTGCTATTTACTCTTATGTATGTTTATAACTTCCAACCATATCATCTAGATAATTTGGTGGCTCATCTGTCCGATTTCTAGATAATTTTGTGCTTGAGCTGTCAGCCAGAGGAATAATCAACCTTTACAGGGAAATGATGCAACCCCACAAGAGCTTTTCCAAGAAATTATTACCCTCCAATCTACAAGAGGAACCTAAAAACCTTAAAATACACCCTGTCTATCCTTGTGGGAGTGGATTGAGCACTTGAATTCAGTATTCTGAGTCATCAAATGCTCCATCCAGTTTTCGGTTGCACACAAGCCGTGATGTTGTCACCCATGCCCTCTTTTATTCTTCTTAAGTTTGTATGTCTTGAATTGATGTTCTCATTTTCTTTGAAGTTGCTAACATTTTTATGTATGTCCTTTGGGATAAGACATGCATGTGAGATATACATTCACACATATGTATAGAATAAATGTTTTGCCTTTTCTCATAGTAATGTAATTATCATCAGAGAATTTTTGGGGTGTCTGTGCATAGCATTCAGTGTATATATGATATAATATAACATAAACTTGTTTTCAGGTTGACCAGAATGTGGAAATCCATGCTTGAATGTCATCGTAATCAATGCGAAGCAATTAGAGAAGCCAGAATACTGGGTTCCATTGGATCCAGGAAGAAGAGCGGTGATAGTCATTTTCAAGCAACCAAGCAGCTCGAACAAGAGCTTATCAATTGGACTTTCCAATTCTCTGGCTGGATAAGTGCCCAGAAAGGTTATGTTAGAGCATTGAATAATTGGCTGATGAAATGTCTCCTGTATGAACCTGAAGAAACCCCTGATGGCATAGTCCCCTTTTCCCCGGGTAGGATTGGGGCTCCCCCAATATTTGTAATATGTAATCAGTGGTCCCAAGCTTTGGATAGAATATCTGAAAAGGAAGTTGTTGATTCTATGCATGTATTTACCATGAGTGTGTTTCAGATATGGGAACAAGACAAGCTAGAAATGCGTCGGCAGATGATGCAGAACAAGGACCTTGAGAGAAAAGTGAGAAATATAGATAGAGATGACCAGAAGCTGCAGAAGCAAATTCAGGCGTTAGAGCGGAAGGTGGTTCTGGTATCTGGGGAAGGTAAAGGTCTCTCAGTTTCTGAGAATATCATATATCAGAGTGACAAAAGCAGTAGTCTACAGGCTAGCTTGCAGCGCATTTTTGAGGCCATGGAGAGATTTACTGATGAATCTGTGAGAGCTTATGAGGAGTTGCTACAACGGAGTGAAGAAGAAAATGCCGCCCGAAACCACGAGAGAGTTTCATAGGTTGATGGAAGTTGGAATCATATCTTTGCCATTTGCCATGAATAGAAACTTGTTGATCTCCTTCTACTAACTAACTCATGTGTACAACAGAGTCTTGGGAGGAGGGGTTGGGTTTGACTTCTCACTACGCTAAGCTGCATTGCATTGGTGCTTTTAGATGCTGAGATGGGACAGTGGAATTTGTTGTCAAACAAAGAGAGAGGTGTGAAGTGAGGCGCACGTTTGCTTTTTGGGTACTCAGCGCTAGAAGGCTACAAGTGAAGTTGTGCCGATTAACCATACATACAGGTTTGAGCTACTAAAAGACAGGGGAGCCCACAGATTTAAATGGTCTTTCTTTCTGCATTAGAAAATACAAATATGTGTATGCTTAGATGAAGGACGGACTTTGAGTTGAGGTATTTAACCCTTGCAAGTCATATGAATGATACAAAGGTGCTCAAATTGAAGCAGGATAATAGTCGCCGTGCAAATGGGGAATTTTTCTGATGCGCGATTGGAACAAACGTAGGAGTTACGCTCGTCACTGAATGCATTACATGATGGGTGTTATTGGTTCCTGTATAAAAATTATGTTCATTTCGTAAAAATATTTGTTTTTTAAGTTAAAGTATTGTACAGATTACCCATTAACACCGAGCAGGCTTAATGAAAAAGCATTTTTAATAAAAAAACTATTTCATAGCTCATCTGGTATTTCTGTTCTTAACTGTTCAAAGGATGAAAAAAGAACACCGTTGTTAAATGCAAAACAGGGGTTACTGCTTTGCATCTGACATCAGTCGTGCGTGTCTGCTTCCCATTTTTGAACGTGCGTTTCTGTCATTTTTCACGTCAAAACTATTAAAAAGACGAAAGACATGGTAGCAAGTTATTTTATCTTCCACGACCAAATTTGTTAATGATAGGATAGGATAAGCAGCGGAGAGAGTGGAATAGAACAGGCTTGCCAAAAGAGTGAATAGTGAATCCTACAGTTCTCAACCCATCAAGGTTTCACGGTTTACTAAAAAGTGATGCCGAGTTTAATTAATTTTTTTCTTCCTAAGTTATAAAAAAGGTAATCCAGTTTGATCCACCTTCAATTGATGGTTGGTGGATTGAGTTATCTTATTTTCATAAAAAGTAAAATAACAAACATACAGAAAATAGAAAAAATAAATGAAAAAATTAACATTTTTAAATAAAAAATAAAAAAGAATATTAAAGACAATATTTCCATCAAGATCTAATATTTGTCCAATATCTATGGGTTAAGTGATTTTTTTAGAAAAAATACTTAGTTAACCGATTCTAAATCTTGTCAATATGTAAGTTAAGTGACCTGACTCATCAATGAGTTAACTGGTGAGTTAGGATTCACATTGACACCTTTAGTAAGTTGGATGAGTTTTTACTTGATTTGATTAAATTTTAAGAATAGGAGTGTTGATATCTTGGTTTGAATTAATTTTGAGATAATCAGAACCATTTAAGTTGATTAAACCATTTAGTTTGGATTAAGTTGAGAATAATGTCAAATTCAAAATTAAAAAAAAAAGGGGATCTTTTGTGATTAAATTGGATTGGTTATTTATTTTTTGTCTTATTTTTTATTTTTTAGAGGGAAGTATTTTTTCCGTTAGCAGAGAAATAAAATTTCATTAACTAAGATAAAAAAGAAAGTCCCCTTTCAATACAATGAATTATTCTGGTGGCTAATTTTTCATTTGAAAAAGAACCCTTATTAAATAAAATAATACATAATAAATATAAAAAATGTGTTCAAACTATTAAGTTTCATCATAAATCATAACTTGATTTAAATTACAAATTACAAGTAAAAAATAATGTTAAGTTTTCCAAAGAAAAAAAATGCTCATAATAAGGTTGGAATTTATTTTTCGATGAAATATAAAAAGTAAAATAAATTTAGTATGTTTGTTGTTAGATTTATTTAGTTCGTGTATCGGTTGGTCCTCATTACACCCCGACCGGTCCTCAGTATGTGTCGGTCGGTCCTAATGCTGATTTAGCTCCTAGGTAGCCCTACGTTCTAGCCCATCGTAGAGTCAGATCAGAAGGAGGCGTGTCAGGACTTTGCGTGCATGGTTCTCCACATCGAATCTTCCTAGTCTGACACGCCTAGATCCTTTGTCTAGGGTTATGGAAATTCTCGCCGCTAAAAGACAAATATATACGCTTGTTTTCCCATAATATACACGTTTGACTTTCGGATACGAGAACAGTTCGGTTTAGTTATGAACAGGAAAACCAAAAATAATCGAATCGAGTACAAAAATACAAAATTCTCAGTTTTGAGTTATTTCAATTGATGATTTGTTCTGTTTTCACTTTTTTTAAATCCTGTTTAACATGAATCAATTCTTAAAAATCCTTGCTTAAGAGTAATAGCACAACATTCTTTAGGTGGTTTTAATATTATTCCCTAATAAAAAATAAAATTTTATTTCAATGAAACTCTTAGAACTTCGCAAAATAAATCGAGAAAAAAAAAACAGTATTGAAAGAATTTAAAAACAATCATTCTAAAGTTATAAAGTAAAACATTTGCAAGAAACTATATAGAAATGTAGAAAACAATAAAAAGGATTGAAATAAATATAAAAGAGGGAAAATGAAAAGAGAAAGCAAATAAAAGTCACCAATTGAGACTAAGAAAATTGAAAAACAAGAAAGATAAATGAAGTATTGTAAATGAAAAGGAAATTTTTGTAAATAAAAAGGAAACTTTTGTAAACGAGAAATTCATTAAATGACAGGTGGAAAGACATACACTTGACTATGAAACTGGAGCCATGTTTTGATAACAATTGACGTGTTTGATGTTTATAGACTATTTCTATAAATATTCAAACTCTACATATTGTGTACAAGGGTCCTATTTATAACATTTTATCTCTAATGGTCAAATTCTAAGATTTGTACACATGTTACAAACTTCATGACATCTATCTCAAGTAGCATGTAGTCATATAATTACTTGTCTTTTCTTCAAAATTTCATCCGTCGAAGACTCGTTAAAATGCTTTTGCATGACGGAATCTGATTCAACAATAATCACAACATGAGAAAAAACGTTTCACTATTTTATACATTAATCCTTTTTTTATAAGTTCTTGAAGATATTTATTAGTTGTTATTTTTTTAAAATTTAATTTGTAAGTCAATTCATCAACTCATGAAAATCACACGTGCACCATTCACCATTTGATTCATGTTCTTTTAAGTATTTTCAAAAGATGTTTTCGATCATTAAAACCTCTTTTTCCTGGGTAATTTGTTTTGTAACTTATAACAAATAACTTACAACACAAAATTAAAAAAACATTGATGTTATTCGATTAACTTGAAGAAATTGATAAAAGAAGAATGTAAAACAAAATAATTGCAAGCAAAAAATTAATGGAGTAATTGAAGAAGAAATAAAGGCAAAGATTAACGAGCTGTAAAAATAAATATGCAAGAATAAAAATGAAAGTAAAGAACTTAAAATTATATTTCAAGTATATGAAAGTGAAGACAAATGCAACTGTGAAAAGTAAATGCATAAAATTGATAAGGGAAAAAAAGAAGAAGCAAGAATTAAATTAAAAAACTATGAAATGTTAATTTGGTTTTGGTAGGAGCTATGAAGTGTTGATGAACTTGGCACTCTGGACGCCTATGATAAGAAGGTGCAAAGGTGTTTTCGCGGGATAGGATTGTGATGGCTGCTAATCTAAGTGCCACCCTATGGAACTCAATTATTCCAATATGATGTGTTTTGTTTTTTACCCTACAATTATTCACTGACGGTAATAATAATATTTTGTACAATTTAATTGAATTACTTTACTTTTTACCCTGTTGCACTTCGATTTTGTCATATACCCGTACAAGGTGGGGTGCTTATTGCTTACGCGCAAGAATTTTTTATTTTTTATTTTTTATTTCTTTTTAGTCTTTGTTAACGAAATTGAAATGTGATGCTTGTGTTGCGTGGTAGATTGTCATTAAACAAAAGGTAGCAGATCACAATTTGCAAAAAACTGAGGTTGGCTATTATTAATATTGATTTTGATAGGGAAATAATCATAGATAAAATAATTGATCTTAACATGTATAGAGTTATTTTTTTTTTCATTTTATTTTGTTTATTATATAAAAATGTTGTAAGTGAAACGTACGGAAGTTGGTGCAAGCTGTACGAAAATTGATCATGGATTCGTAGGATTCCATGTTGTCTAATAAACGTAAGAAATGGGCAGGACAAAGAAAATTATGAAAGTAATTATAATTATGTTTTGCGGTCCCTTCTTACCTATGTAGCACCAAGTTTGTGGCACCCGAACTCTCCCATCTTA
Organism: Mucuna pruriens; assembly: GCA_025330945.1. Classification (NCBI taxonomy): domain Eukaryota; kingdom Viridiplantae; phylum Streptophyta; class Magnoliopsida; order Fabales; family Fabaceae; genus Mucuna; species Mucuna pruriens. The sequence continues at coordinate 1,484,936 of JAENHJ010000256.1, forward strand.
AGACCAACCGCAAAAAAAGAAAAAAAAAAGAAAAAACATTGACTTGGTTAGAATATGCAATATCCCAGTGTTTCCCTAAAATTCGGTACTGAAAGGCAGCACGTGATACATGGTTGGAAAATTAATGGAGAAAAGATTTTACGGAAGGGAAAAATCTTAAAATGCATAGTTGAGTTGAGCAAGTTAATTGGATCTTGGCAGAAGGTTCTGAAGTTGAGGCAAGTGAAAAAAGGCAAAATCAGATTGGTACGAGAAAGAACAAGTTTGAAGCGTAAGAAATTATATATCTTAAAGAAATAGCAAAATAGTTAATTTGAATAAATAAAAATTGATATAGTTTTTGTAGATAAAAATGTTGGTATTGGTTCACCACATAAATTGAACACATATGATGTTTATCTTGACTTGACGTGTCTAGGTTGAGATATTGTAGGGAGCATTAGTCGGCAAGCTATTATTGGTGGAGCTAGCTAGCAAGGTTGGAGGATACTTGTAATGTGTCGCAAAACCAAACCAGGTAAGAAGTCAGCAAAAAAAAGGAATCATTTGAGAATTTAATTTTTGGTTGTGGTTTTATTAGATAAATTAACAAGAATGGGAGGCATTGATTGGGTAGGTGTAGGGAAGCAGAATAAGGAAGGAAAGTAAGATGGGGATTGTGATTAAAGGAGAGTAAGAAGGGAAGGGTGAAATATAAATATAGATAAGATGGTATTATAGAGTTGGAAATGTATTTAATTTAATTTAATCCAATATAGAATATTAATGAGTGCAGCAGGATAGTAATAAGTAAACAGTGATTAGTAATTAGCTACAGTGAGAGGCAAGGGAAGAAAGAAACGAAACGAAACGAGGCAAGGGAAGAGAACTAAAAAATAAAATTGAGAAAAAGGGAAATCAGTCACGCACGCACGCGAGTAGAGAGATTCAAGATCTCATGATCGGGTGAAGAGAGAGAGGAGGCATAGAGAAAGAGAGAGGATGGGTTGTTGCCAATCATCGATGCTTCTGAGAGTGGGAGAGAGGGAGACTCACCCAGAAAAGGAAAAGGAAAGGGAAAAGGAAAAGGAAAAGGAAAAAGAAAAGGAACAAGCGTACGGGAAGCAGCAGAGGGCGTCGGAGGGGGAGGAGGATGTGGTGGATTTCTCGTTCTCGGAGTTCTCAGTGGCGGAGCTGAAGGCGGCAACCAACAATTTCAGTTCAGAGTATATCGTGTCAGAGAGTGGGGAGAAGGCGCCGAACCTTGTGTACAAAGGACGTCTCCAGAACGAGAGCCGTTGGATTGCGGTTAAGAAGTTCAGTAAGGCTGCCTGGCCCGATCCCAAGCAGTTTGTGGAAGAGGCGTCCGGTGTTGGCAAGTTGCGCCACCCCAGGCTTGCCAATTTGATCGGCTACTGCTGCGACGCCGATGAGAGGCTCCTCGTGGCCGAGTACATGCCCAATGACACTCTCGCCAAGCATCTATTCCACTGTATGTTCTTCTTCTCTTTTCCTTTTCCTTTTCCTTTTTAACTTGTTTTTAACTCTTTCCTTCCTTCAGGGGAAACTCAAACCATTGAATGGGCCATGCGGTTGCGAGTTGCACTTTACATCGCACAGGCTTTGCATTATTGCAGTTCGGAGGGGCGACCCTTGTACCATGACTTGAATGCTTACCGTGTTCTCTTCGACCAGGAAGGTGATCCTCGTCTCTCCTGTTTTGGTTTTATGAAGAACAGTCGTGATGGCAAGAGTTATAGCACCAATCTGGCTTACACACCTCCTGAATATTTAAGAAATGGTACCTCCCTTCTCTTTTCTCCATTTTACTTTTACTACTATTTTATAACTCACTTATTATTATTACAGGAAGGGTCACCCCTGAAAGTGTCATTTACAGCTTTGGAACCGTTCTTCTAGACCTTCTCAGTGGCAAGCACATCCCTCCCAGTCATGTAACTCCCTTCTATCCTTTCTTTGCCCTTTTTCTTATTAACTATCATACAATAACTCCACTCAACTACTACTTTTCTCTTAATTCACTTGGGACTATTTCTTGCCCTACCATAATACCTTCACAACCTGGCTTTCCCTTTAACTCTATGCACACACACACACATACTTGAATTTGAGTGCCACATTCTTGCATTAATCCTGCTTAACTACCAAACATAGGATAAATAATTCATTCAAAATTACCAATGAAACCTCCCTACCCTCAATCAACTTGCCATTTTCTCCCCCCTTTTATCATAGTGCCTTGCTTGTTGTCACAGATTTTTATTGTCTGATTCCTACGTATCACTAAAACCTGTAAATGTCTCATGTTTTTAGTTGAGCCATTTTCATCTTCAACGCGTGATTCCTACTTTTGGTGCTTTTCCTATAGATCTTTTGCTGTTATCGTGTTCACAAATGCATGTTATGACCATATTTATTTACTGTAATACCATAAATGATATTACAATTTTGTTCAATAAATGAAACATGTGCAAATGGATACCCAAGGTATGGCAATCTTTCTCTTAGATTGATAGTTAATAGCATTGGAACTTGCAGATGCTATGATTGGTATTTGAGTTTAACATCAATGCATTTTCCATATGCTGACTTGTTTGATTAGCTTTTTGGGTTGCTGCCATATGGAGTTATCTGATTCTGTTTGCAGGCACTTGATATGATACAGGGGAAAAACAATATGCTCTTAATGGATTCACATTTGGAGGGAAAGTTTTCACCAGAAGAGGCAACAGTAGTCGTTAATCTTGCCTCTAAATGTTTGCAATATGAACCGCGGGAGCGGCCTGATACAAAGGATTTGGTCACAACACTTGCCCCGTTGCATACAAGACCCGATGTACAGATTTCTTCTCTAACTTAATAATGGAACAAATTCTTTACTGAATACAGAAATTGAAACTTTGTTGCTTGAACAGCCCTACCACATATTCCATTATCACCTAAATAAGGCATTATGTTGGATGTTAAAGTTCCTTAAATGTCTAATATTCAAATTCTATGATTTCTGATACTAATTGCAAAAAACGGAATCTACTTGGTTGGTGTCGCTTAGCTCACCATCCTCAAATCAAATATTAGGCTGGGAAATTTTAAATTGTCTTTGGTGAAAATGTAGTTGAACCTGGGTGATTTGCATAAGTTCATTTTGACTCTGATTAGGGTTTCTTTAGGCCATAAACTTTTCCACTTGCTTGAGATGATGTAATATGATAAGGGTTTTGTGTATAAGATAGGTTATAGATGTTTGATATGTCAAGTTCTCAAACAGCCAAAGTAATTGGTATATGGTTCTAGCTGACAACTGACTTCTTGTGAAGTCTAGTTGGCAAAGAATTAGTCATCTTTGCTGGTTTTGTCCTTGTTTCAAAGTTATATTAATTAACTTCATTCACCCAAAAAATTAATCTTGTATGTACTACTGTTAGTTTATTACTTACAAAGGATAAAAGAAATTTTGGTAATTTTCTTGATGTGATATTGTCTTGAAATATAGGCATATGACCTGCAAGAAACCTGTTCTTTGTATACGCCTATCTCATAAAGAGCTAGTTCTTAGAATTTGGGCTTATGGCCTAACTCGACCCTACAAAATCAGTCTGTAAGTTGAGGATTTTCTAAGCCTTTCACACCTAGGAATAGACATCTAGACAGTAGATAAACATGAGTGGCCTGATAACAAATCTAAGATAGGCTTCAATGCTATCTTATAGTTATGGTCTAATTCAATCCCACAAAACTAGCTTGTAAGGTTAGGATTGCTCAAGCTTTATTTAAACCACATCTCTAGGTCATGTGGGACTAAATGCACTCCCTCAAGGCTACAATTAAGACAACTCCAAAGGGGTTGTAATTAAGACGCCTTAAGAGTGACTGCAATTAAGACAACTTTTTAACACACCCCTCACGCCTAGGGCTATGAGCCTAGAGTGTGGCAATGTTGGTGGCTTAACAATGAATCTAGGATAGACTCTTCTACCATCTTACAATTTTGGCTTAAGACTAACTCAACCACACAAAACTAATATTAAAAAACTAGCTTGAAGGTGAGGATTGTACAAGCCTTATAAGAACTACATTAGCATATTTTTAACACACTCCCCCACGCCTAGGGCTATGAGCCTGGAGTGTGGCAATGTGGGTGGCCTAACAATGAATCTATGATAGACTCTTCTACCATCTTAGAATTTTGGCTTAAGACTTAACTCAACCACACAAAACTACTATTAAAAAGCTAGCTTGATGGTGAGGATTGTACAAGCCTTATAAGAACTACATTAGTGTATTTTTAACACACTCCCTCACGCCTAGGGCTATGAGCCTGGAGTGTGGCAATGTGGGTGGCCTAACAATGAATCTAGGTAGACTCTTCTACCATCTTAGAATTTTGGCTTAAGACTAACTCAACCATACAAAACTAATATTAAAAAACTAGCTTGAAGGTGAGGATTGAACAAGCCTTATAAGAACTACATTAGCATATTTTTAACACACTCCCTCACACCTAGGGCTATGAGCTTGGAGTGTGGCAATGTGGGTGGCCTAACAATGAATCTAGGATAGACTCTTCTACCATCTTAGAATTTTGGGACTTAACTCAACCACACAAAACTACTATTAAAAAACTAGCTTGATGGTGAGGATTGTACAAGCCTTATAAGAACTACATTAGCATATTTTTAACACACTCCCTCATGCCTAGGGCTATGAGCCTGGAGGGTGGCAATGTGGGTGGCCTAACGATGAATCTAGGATAGACTCTTCTACCATCTTAGAATTTTGGCTTTAGACTTAACTCAACCACACAAAACTAATATTAAAATACTAGCTTGATGGTGAGGATTGTACAAGCCTTATAAAACTACATTAGCATATTTTTAACACACTCCCTCATGCCTAGGGCTATGAGCTTGGAGTGTGGCAATGTGGTGGCCTAACAATGAATCTAGGATAGACTCTTCTACCATCTTAGAATTTTGGCCTAAGACTTAACCACACAAAACTAATATTAAAAAACTAGCTTGATGGTGAGGATTGTACAAACCTTATAAGACCTACATTAGCATATTTTTAACACACTCCCTCATGCCTAGGGCTATGAGCTTGGAAACATCTAGAGTGTGGGGAAATGCAGGTGACTCTATAACAATACTCCCTCACACCTTAGAATATACATCCAGAGCGTAGACAAATATGGGTGACCCAATAACAAATTTAGGCATAACTCATTCCCAAAAAATTGGCTTGAAAGGTGAGGATTACTCAAGTTTTATAAACTCTATTTAAGTCATATTTCTAGGTGATGTGGGGATAAACACCTCCCTCCCTCGAGGCTGCAATTAAGGCAGGCTAGGGGCAGTTACAATTAAGGCAGCTTTCAAACACTAGTAAACAAATTTTAATTCATATTTTGCCAGCATTTTAAATATAGGACAATCTAGCTCCTATCTAATGGAGTCTAGGGAGGGTAGATGCATCATGCAACCTGACCCCTGCAAGTGGAGAGAGGTTATTTCCTGGATGTGAATCTGTGACTTCCACATCATAAGGCAACAATCTTACCGTTGTGCCAAGGCTCACCCTCTCTCTAAGCATTGTAATTTGTAAATATGAAAACTATTTATGTAGTGACTAGAGAGTGTTCATTGTATTGCATTTATATATTATATAAAGACATCCAGTTGGATAAGGATGACCCAGTTGTTAGACTCATGATTTCAAAGCTTGAGCTTATGTCATACACCCAGTTGAATGACTTTTGGCTGATACCGAGCCAGTACAATAAGTTAAATGCCTTTGGTTGCCATCAGACTATGATGAGCCCGGTGCTACTTTTATGATTGCATTTACTTGAAGCTTGAAAAACCTCAAGCCAGTGCTTATATTATATATGATCTCCATGCATGTAAATTGAAGACTTTATATAGTCATTGGGTAAAATTTAGTTATCCATCTATAAAATTTAACTTTGCATTCATGCATATCTTACAAGAATGTATTCATTTAAGCAGTATAATAAAAATAGTGCACAAGCTAAACAAATTCTATGCAATGTTGAACATGACTAAACAAAGTTCTTCCATGTTTTTTTATACTATTTTTATTTTGTCATGCAAGCAAGTATTTTTGTAGTATTCCTCGCTTAATCATGCATTTCTGTGTAGAAAACTAGGAAAGGGATTAAAGATGTATATTGAGTTATAGGAATGCCGACATCTTCCTACACTTGATATGGAAATATATCTTTGTTAAATGGCAATTTAGGTGTATAAATGGGATTGAAGTATCAACAATTCTAATTGCTTATTATTATTATGTGCTTCAGATTCGTTCTCACATCATGCTTGGAATTCCAAAGCATGAGGAAGCTCCATCAACCCCCCAACGTCCTCTTTCGGCAATGGGTGAGGCTTGTTCAAGAATGGACCTAACTGCAATACATCAGATCTTGGTTGCGACACACTACAGAGACGATGAAGGAACTAATGAGGTAAGTGATGGGTGCAGTGGTTTGAAATTTACTACTTTTGGTTGGATGATAATACCATAAGGTTTGAGTTTGGGTTGGTTCAGTTGTCGTTCCAAGAGTGGACTCAACAGATGAGAGATATGCTGGAGGCAAGGAAGCGGGGAGATTATGCATTCCGTGACAAGGACTTTAAGACAGCCATTGATAACTATTCCCAGGTGCAATTCAGCACTAGTTTGACATTGTAAATGATTGTAGCTTAGCTATGTGCACGCAGGCTAATTATTTTGAGTTGTTTCTGCGCAGTTTATTGATGTGGGAACAATGGTCTCCCCAACTGTTTTTGCAAGGCGCAGTCTATGCTATCTGTTATGTGATCAACCAGATCCAGCGCTACGAGATGCAATGCAAGCACAATGCGTTTATCCAGACTGGCCAACGGCTTTCTACATGCAATCAGTTGCTCTTGCAAAGCTGGACATGCACAAGGATGCGGGTGATATGTTAAACGAGGCAGCTGCATTGGAAGAGAAGAGGCAAAGAGGAGCCAGAGGATCATAGTTTCAGGGTGCCAAGTTCTGTATAAAGCCTGAGCTGGGATGCAAAACTAACGTTTCAATCTGAATTTAAAATGTATCAGAGAAATACAACACTGGTGAAGTGGAGTAAATGCCACATGCACTTTATTTCACCAACTTATAGGAATCGGTCACAACTTGAAAACTGTGCTTATGCACTCTAAATTGGAAGGAATACCGGTAATTTTTTTTTATTGTTAATTAATGAAATTGATTGTTTGATGCCTACTGGGTTACTGTCAACCAGGTTTTATTGAGGTTATTCTAACTCCGCACTGGTCAAGGCCATGGCCATGCTGTTTGTTCATAATATTATATTATATTATATTATGCCTGCATAATCTACATGGAGTAATAGTAATATATTATACACATGCAATCTCTCTACGTCTTTTATTCGTAATATTATTTTTTTGAAATATACACTCTGTTTATTTTTCCTTGATTGGTAAAATCCTGAATACACGGTGCTGCCCCCTGCCCATCGGCCATCGCAGTACGAAGCATACACGAATTTTAAATCACCCGCTTAATTTTTATCTTTAAAGATATTTAAATTTTTCCAGTTTGTAGGAACGTAAAATATAAATTTTCTCATAAACCTTTTGGCTTGTTTTCTCTCAATACCTCTGAGGTTTAGTTTGTAATATATATGATTATTGAGATTTGGTACAATTAGTTTATGACAGCTTGCATTACTTTAGCCTTTATTGTACCAAAAGCCCTTCTGACTTTAAAAGTTACCCATCCTTCGTCTACTGTACAAAAATAACATCAGAAATTTTATGGGTTTGAATTATAGAATAATTTAAGAATTTTAAATGCTGTGAATAGTTAATCGTAGTATATCCTTTGTCAAAAACACTTAGATCCCATTTTCTAATAATCCATAACGGTAAAGCAATTCAAAGGGAATTTTTTTTATTGGTTTCGAAGTATAGGGACTGATTTTGTCATGTAGGTTTTTATAACAGATGAATCATCAATGTTCATTACTTTTTCTTAAGGGGGGTACCATGCCAACTTCGATATAACCTCGAGTAAATACCTAAAAACGAGTGTTTACACTTTACAGATTGATTGATTCAGTTTTAAGAAGAAAAAAAAACTGGACTAATCAGAATAGTTAATTGTTTTAATTGGATTAAGGGAGGGGGAGAGAAACCAAAGTTGGTCCAAACCAATAGACATCCAACCTAAAAATTAATGTTTTTATGTACTCAATATTTAATGCATCGTCGTTGCAGACTGCAGTATCATCAAATAATGCATCTTAAGTTTCAGGGTAATTCTATTCGCACTTTTATTTTTATCTTCACTTTCCTTATTTCAAAAATTAGTTTTCAGAATTATTTTTACATATGGAAAACTAATCATTGAAATGTAAAAAAAGGGAAGGAGATGTGGAGAGAAAAAAAAAATAGAGGTGCAAATAGGATTATCCTGAATTTTATATGCACATTATTTGGGTATTTTAAAGTTAGACACTTCCATTTTAGACCCACAATTGAGTCTAGGCCCAGTGACATGGAATCCATCTAGTCCATACACTAATACGAGGTGTCATATTCATCATACCTCAAGGTTGAGTTATTTGTGGAACTATATAAGGAAGATGACCCTCTATCAAAAGGTACATGTTATTTACTTAATTACTTCACCTTTTATGGTGCTCAAATCAACTTAAAACTATCAAAATGTCTTTGTAGCAACTCACTCTCCACTTCACCGCCAACTCTGTTACACAAAAAAGGAAAACCAGCTCTTAATACAGTCTGCCCAGCCAACTCGAATATCAACACTAAACTCTTCTAACTAGAATGCACAGTGTTGTTTTATTTTGCTAGAATGCATGATGTGAAGACAATTTTTTTTTATTAATTCACCATAACATGTATAACTAAATTTTTTATTAATGCAAAAGGTACATTGTTCCTTTATTTTTCTAAATGTTTTTAGTTACGAGTGCCTGAAATACCAGAAGAAATTCTGATAAATATCTGCTGCTAGCTACCTATTAATCCAATACTTTTCATTCTTTTTATAGAATCAGTCTAAAATAAACAAACAACAAAAAATTAAACAATAATAATAAAGATGCCATATAAGATAAAATTAAAAGTAACTTGACTCTGTCTATTTAGAACAACAATTAATGACCAATCCAAGAAGTAAGGCAATTAAATTCTCTAATGTGAGAAGACTTATGAAGTGGGAAATCGAATGTGTCAACGCTTAACGTAAATTATAAATATTGAAAACTTAATTAATTTTACATTAATGATATATACATCTTACTTTCTTATCTTTTACGTCTTTTTTTACTTTTTGAAAGATCTAAATCTATAAATAAGAGATTTGAATATTCTCCTTTAACGTGATTATTTTTAATTTGGGTTTTGTATAACAGGACCATCAGGGAGAAAGATAAAATCAATTTGATTTTCATTTAAAAATGTAAATTTCTTTTCTTTTTCTTAACGACTGACCAAGTTCAAAATAGGAATGGATGTTGCTATAATGTGACGTAAATGGGTGTTCAACATGAAACATTAAATTTAGGAGAGATATTTAGGATTCAGATTACCGTTTTGCAACTAGTAACGAAAGATATAGAGTGGGTATCAAATAAAAACTCATTTTATTTTATTGTTACAAATGATAATTATAATTATAATTTATCATATTATATTTAAATAATTAAAATTAAAAAGTTGCACTTAGTTTTATGAAGTAGTCATTCGACCAGTAGCTAACCTATTATGTTAGCTATTATGTATATATGGTTGCATACCCAAATTTACAATTCTCAATTTATCACAATAATAAAGAACTTTTACTTGATTATCAATAAGAATAAAAGATAGGACTTATTGATTATTAAAAAAAATAAGAATAATAGGTTTGGGATATTTTAAATGCTCAAAATTAAATATAAATAAATATTTTACATGATAATATGGTCATTAACTTTTTTATTATTTTATCTATTCATGACTCAAATTTATAACTTACATTTTTAAAATGAAAAATATTCTTACTAAAAATTGTCGAATGCGTGTGGGTGTATATATATAAAGTGTATTAAGTAAGAAATTTTTTATTATGAGAAGTCATATATATTTTTCTTTAAACTATTTAAATAAGATTCTATATATATATATATAACATGTTGTCACTGTGAGAAATAACAATTATTAATGTATTTTGAAGTGAAAGTGAGACAATTACTAGTTATTAGACAAAATAATATAAAGTATGGATATTCATCAATCCTTCGTTATTTATTTTGTACGTTTGAATGTGTGTTAGTAAGATAGATTTTGAATAAAATTTATTTTGTAAATTTATTTTTGTTAAAACTAATTTTAAAGTGAAGTAATTGATCTTTGAGTCTTTTATTTGGAAACTGTATGGATATAAACAAGATATGTGTGGAGTGTGGTAATTTATATTAGGAAGCATTAAAGTAAAGTAAGTAAGGTTAGGCCATAGGTATTCTTGGAGGAAGGGACGGTTGATGGGTATATGTAAGCGTGTTATCCACCTTTGGGGAGCCACAATCTGGTGTGCGTGGATATTTCGCATTCTTGCCAAGTTGTTGGACTCCCACCGACGCTAATTCACTTCTGTGTGCTACACAAATTTCCTTGTCTACCCTATAATCCACCTTTTAAACTTAGTATTAAAAATAAATGTGATTTACTAATTGGCGTTGGGATAACGCAAACCTTTCTAAAATTGTTATTCAATTCTTTTCATGGTTGGAGGCCGATGTTTTTTTGGGGAAACACTAGAACATATTGGTAAGCTTGGGCTTGGTCCTTGTACGCTCCTTCACATAGGTCTACAAGGTTGACTCTTTAAATAAATTGCTTGGGTAATGCTTGGTTTACATTGATTTCCTCTTGTTGCTAGGCTAGCTTGCGGGCCTAAATAAAAATATGAAAATATATATTAAAAAATACTTAAAAATTATAAACAAAATATAAAATATAATCATTAAATATAAAATATAAATCTTACAATTAATTAGTTTATTTTTTCTAAACAAAAGTGTAATTAAACAAGTTTATTAAACTAAATTAATTAACTCGCAGAATAAATGAGTACTTAATCCATATATACTCGTATCTATATGGATTAGCTTTGACTGAGTTTTATGGTTACGTGGAAAGTGGAATCCGAAACACTTTAGTACTCAATTGAGTAGAGATTTAATTTTGATAAAGTGATAGCAACTAAGAGAATAAATAGTATATCTACGGGGGATCAAATCCTGCTCCTGTTACATAATTTAGGTACAGGAAGGATAATATTTGCACCAACACACTACGAATACATGTAAATATTATTGACTGCGTATTAATTTGAAAAGAATAAAAAATGAAATCTTTAACAGAAATCAAAGACACTTGCTCCAATAAAAAGTTTTAGTATGAATTCGTAAAAAATAACATTTTCGTCTTAGGTATAAGTAGACTGAGGCTTGATAGAAGAAGTTCACTCCAATGAGTCATTATTTTAACAATTACTTATCTTGTAATCACGTCTGATTAATTAGTCCGTAATTAATATATGGAGTAAATAATGATGGGGAAATTTACTGCTGTCATTAATCCGTCCCAGTAGGAATGGGATAGTTTTCTTGAAATGTGGGTATAATCTTTGCATGTTATTGTAACAGTGTCAAAATTAATTGATAGTGTAATCTTTGCCCGATATATGCTAATGCCTACTCTTCACACTGATTTGAATCAAAATGGATTAATTGCTACAAATTATTGAAATTTATCTGTTTTTAAATTTCAAAATTAACAATCAAATTGAATAAAGAGACAGTGGTTTGTACCTACTTAAAGAAAAAGGTGATGACATAAATTATATTTTTATTGTTGATGTAAAAATAGGAGAAATGTGGTTGACATTGGAAGCATATATACATATATACATTTTTGGTACGCGCATGCAATAATGAATATTAGTGGAATAGTGGAGGTCCCAGAGCTAGGTAGCATGATAAACACGTGCACTTGTCATTGGCAATTGCCATGGTCGATGAGTCGATGTCTTGTTAAAAAGCAGGTACAGAAAGTGATATTTGGTCGATCTTTGTCGAGTACGCATTTGCATAGCACATTAGCACATTAGCACATTAGCACATTAGCACATGCTTTCCCACTGCCAATTGGCAAATTGAAGCAGCACCAATAACTCCCATCCATAGTGAGTCTTATTGTTTCAGAGCATCACCTCATGTCTTGTTGCTATTTGCTTTTAACTTTTAAGACTCACATGCCATACGCACTATATATATATATATATACATATCATTTTAATATAAGCTATCGTCATATTAATTTCTTGCTTAAACTTGTATAAAAGTGTTGTGACCTACGTTATATCAATCTCTTTCCACGGAATGGTTACGCAAGAAAATATATTGTTTACTAAGAGATATACAAGACACTTCCAACATCATCAATAGCTCCGACACTAAAGATAGCTCCAACCATCCTTTGACAAACAAACACATATATCTTCAAGATCTCTCGGTGATGATAATTGTTAAATAATGGATACGAAAACTATGTTAGGGACATTATATAAGGGAGAAGAGAAAAATACTATGTACTTGTCTTCTAAGCAGAAGAGATTACTGAAAGAAAAAAAAATTGACATAAACATTGGAGTGTTTTCTGCAACTGTTGACAAAGAAAAGAGTTAAAGAGGTTGAAGATCTAACAAAGTAGTTTTTGAAGACAATTTGAGATAAAGATATTGCTTACTTACCCGAAAGAATTGAGCCTGATGTTAATTATATAAAGTTAGGCCGTGCGTACTAGTCACAATTTATATATGAAATCTCAACCGTTCATCACATTCTTGCCCTTTTCCCAATTATCATGTAAAATGACAAATTTAACAGCTCATATCTCTGGTGTGGGGGGAAAGGTTCGATCGAGATGGCCAATGTGACAGAAACTATGGAGTTTGTGCTCTTTCAAAAGCTGAATTCGTCCCATTTCATTTGTCTCCAACAACTCGTACAATTGTTACTACTCAAGTTTTATAAGATAATACTATTTTCACTTAAAATTTTTATAATAATTGTTACAATTCATCTTTTATCTCCATCTTTTTTACGACATTAATCATCTCATCTCTTATTTTATTTTTTACTTTTTCTTCTTGTGGCAAAATATGTTGTAAGATACTACTGTACAAAAAGTACTACTTTGGTCCTATACACAAATTTCGTTTAACTACTTCAAAAGAATTTTAAAAATTAATTAACAGTATTAAATTTTTAATAATTTATATAATTTTTTCAATATCACCCTTGAAACTATTGAGACTCAATTTATTAATTTCTGTAGTTTAAATTATGTGTATTTTTGGTTCCTCAATTTTTTGAACTAATTAAGTCTTTCTATTTTTAAAATTAAGTAAATTTAATCTTCACGTCAATATTTTTTCAACTTAAAACCCTCAAATTATTATTTTATATGAAAATATTGGGAGATTTATAATATAACTGAGATATGAAATAATATATTTCAAAATTTTATGAAATTTAGTAAAAACTTAAAAATTTTGAAATTTAGTAAAAACTTAAAAATTTTGAAATTTTATAAAATGTGAAATTAAGATTTGATGAGAGAACAATTTAATAAATTTTTATTTTAGTTAAAATTTAATATATTGATAATAAGTCTTGAGGGGAAAATAATTTTATTGAGCCAATTTATAAAGTTTTTGAGTAAAAATAATAATTTGAGTGTTATTCATAATTTAAATTAAAGTAAAAATATAATTAAGGTGGCTTTATTAAATCTCATTGTTACTTCCACTACACGTTTCTTTGAAAGTAAGTTTTTTAGCTAAAAGGCTTCAAATATCCTAAAATAGAAGAACCCAACTTTTACGCTGACGTGGATAAATTTTAGAAAAGAGAGTACATATTTTTTATGCTTGCAAAATGGATCGATGCCTAACATATGTTATCTAGTTGTAGGTGCTTTATCTGTGCGTGCAGACCAACAAAATATTATAATAATAATAATAATAATAATAATAATAATAATAATAATAATAATAATAATAATAATAATTTGAGTTTAATCACAATCACAAATCATGGTTTTCCATGATTTTTAATTTACTGTATTGTGTGTTGTAACTAACTGATTTTCTAAAACTCTTTATATTAATTATGCATTATCTATTTATTAAAAAAATTATAGTTTAAAGACAAATCTATTAAATATAATTAGTTATGTTTTTTTTATAAAAATTAAATATCAATAAATTTTATAAATACTTCACACTTATAACCACCATACAAATCATTTTTAATAGATTTTAAAATTAAAAATTTATATATTAATTACAAGTTACTCGTTGTGTATTTTTTTTACATTTATATCAAATTTTAAATAGATGCGATACACATACAATATTTATTATTATTATTATTTAAATTGTTATATAAATAATATTTTTTTAATTATAAATTGTTATGTACATTAAAATTATTAAATTTTATAATAATTATTAAGAGTTATATGTATCAATACAAGATACAACATAGTAAATATTCTGTGTGAAATCTAGAACTTTTAATAGAATCCTCTACACTATAAGCTCTATTGTATTGATAATGTTATGCTTGGATGGTTGTCGACTTAACAGTGATTGATTTATGGCTTATATATGGTCTACCATGATTTATCATAATAATATTATGTTACAGTATAAATTATATATTATAAGTTTAAAATATAATTTATATGTTAAAATATTTTATTTTGTACATTATACAATATAAAATACTAGTTTAGATTGTGATACGGTATTATTTTTAGTTATTGATAATTTAAAAATAAAAATAATATACTAAAAGAGATAAATTAATAAGAAAATTACGTATATAAATAAAGATAAAAAAATGACTTGAGATGGTTGAAAAAAAAAGATTAATTTTTAAATCAAATTAAAATTATAAAATATATTTGAAATAAATAAAAATTTAAAATAAAATATTCAATATATGGAATTGAGAAAAGACATGAATGACTGATCAAAGTGAATAAGAATAATTCTTAAAAATATTTTTATTAAAAAATAGCTCTTAAAAATATTTTTATTCAAAAATAACTTTTAAAAATATTTCCATAATTCATATTTATAATTTATAATATAAGGATGAAATTCTCAGAGGTCTATATTGCTTTTATTTAATAAATAATTCATACACTTATGGTATAAATTTATTTTATACTTTTCTCCTCTGTTATACATGATAAGTTTATTTATTTTTATAGAAATATTTATAAAATTATATAAAAATAATTTTTCATTAATAAACGTATAAAAATTCTATGTACTATTTTTTGTGATTTCATAAATATCCTGATGAAAACACGAGTATGGCAAATGTAACTCCGGCGAGACTATTGAAATGAAACTACATTACCAAATATATAATTTTACCGTGGAAATATTTGGTTTAAAATATTTTAAAATATAATTTGGTTTAAAAACTAATTTTAAAATTAATTTTGAAACGATTTAAAATGAACCTTTACTAAAATCAGTTTTAACTAGTTTTAAAATTAATTTTAAATCGATTTAACATCGTTTCAAGAAAAATCAATGTAACCCGCATCGAACAATTTATTAGTTGTAAGAATCTATTGATTAATTGTGTTGGAAATTTGAACCTCCAATAATTCGCGTAGCAGGTATTTTGTATAAGTAAAAGAAAGATGAAAGAAAAAGACCAACAAAAATTGGTTCAAGAACGTAAATTCAGTCTCGTGTGAGGGTTTTGTTTGAATAATATTTATTTCTATAAATGTTGGTTTAGCTCGAAAGTTAATTTTGTTTTGGATGAACTTTTGGATTCTATTCACCTAAACGGCTTAGAGGACAATGGTATTTTTTTAAAATTACTTGTATTTTTTACTTGAGTTAATTTTATTTAAACTGAATAGAATTATTATAAAAATTTTATTTAAATAACATACTAACATATTTATCAAGATTACTGTTAAATTAAAATAATGCATTCAATTGATTTACTCGTGGTATCCTTAGAGAACAACTATCATCAGTGCATCACTTCCGCGAATTGAATTATTTCGTTTGGAGAGTGGATTTAATGTTTGAGAATATTTTTGTTTATGGATGGCTTACTAAATTATTTGTGTATTAAAATAACGGAAACTGATATGACAACACCTCGAAATAAAATAAAACAAATATAAAAAGTGACAGTTGCTTTGATACTTTCAATTTTTAAATTAGCCCACCACACAGATTCCATCCACACAGTGCATAATTGTTATGTCCCTATTACACCCTAGGGCAAAAAAAAAAAATGTATGATGGAATCATGCCCTTTATCAATATTTATTATTATTATTTTCTTGTTATATTATATTATTTATTATATTTATATTTTTTCTTTATTTAGGTGTTAACTAAAAATTAGTATTTATAATTTCTTTTGTATGATACGTATTTATGTCGATGAAAAATTACATCTATTCTGAAAGAGATATAAAACGTAATTCATATAATAGATTATGTTGGTTTAAAATATTTTAGCTCAAAATGCAAGCATCAATAGAAATCAATGTTCGGATGCATATATTTGAGACAAATATGTAAACAATGGATTATATCTTGATCTAAAATAAAGTTATTTTGTCGCTAAACTTAGAAAAAGTATAATTACCTCTAAGAAGTTATGAGTTTCAAATCATAAAATCTAATACGACTCCTATAAATGCTATCAAGATTAATGTATCAGTTAATTATTTATAATCACATCGTATGATCTTACCTATAATAAACAATAAAATTACTAATTTAAAATTTTTCGATCAATAATTATGACATTACCTATTTTCCCTTTAAAATACATCCTTCACTATGAAAAGTGAAGTCCTATCATTATTATTTAAAATTTACTTTAAAACACTAAAATACCTAAAATAATATTTCAGTTTCTTTAAAATTAATAATATATCAAAGACCAAAACTTGTAACCTTATTTTCTTTTTTTTTTATCTTTTTTTTTATTCTTATTACATTACTTAGTATATCTATTTTTTTTCTTTATATTTTTTTTCTTGTTTCTTCTCATCTCTCCCATTCTACCAACCAAATTGACAACAAAATGGGGTAGAGCACGAGTATTGTCCTTTTTTTTTTATTTACAACTTGAACTCGAATTAAAATATAGCTCTCTGAAAAAGGACCAAAGAGAGACGTGGTGCTAGCGAGTGAAGGGGCACCATCAATATTGATGCCGTCAACTCCATTACTCCTTCAATACCACCTCACACGTTACTTACATACACAGAGAGGGAGGAAACATGTCTACTTTTAATCATACAATTATATTTAATTACAGGATTAAATTTAATTTGTAATGCTATGATCTCTTTCTTGGCATGTTTCTTTTATATATAATATATCGTAGCATGTAATAAATTATCAATCTTTTTGAGGCACATGTGCATTTGGTGTAGACAGGTTCTCTCTCTATATAAATAAATTTGGTGTTGCTTAGAACGTTGAAAGCGAAAATTGTAATTGGCATAGTTTTGAGATTGTGAAAATGAAGCATTTGAAGAAGCCAATTATCGTCCTTGTTCCGTATCCGGCACAGGGACATGTTAGTCCCATGCAAAAGCTAGCCTGGGCCTTTCTCAGCCATGGATATGAGGCTGTGATTGTCGTCCCCCAATTTATTCACCGTCAGATTATGGTTCACACGGATCACGAGATCAAGTGGGTTGCTTTGCCAGATGGGCTGGCCCACGAACAAGAAGAGGGGGAAAGCCCAGATTTCTTTGCCATTGAATCAGCCATGGAGAACACCATGCCAACTCACTTAGAAGGCCTGCTTCGAAAGCTATCAGAGGACGGTGACGTGGCGTGTTTGATAGTTGACTTATTGGCATCTTGGGCCTTACAAATAGCCGACGCCTGTGGCATCCCTTCTGCGGGCTTTTGGCCCGCCATGTTCGCTACGTACCTCTTCATTGCCGCCATACCTCACATGCTCCGCCGTGGCCTCATTTCTCATACTGGTTCCACTTCCTTCTCCTCCCTTCTTCTAATTAACTATCCCTTCTTTATCCTAACCACGTAACTTAACTGACTTACGAGATAATATAAAATATATATAACAAATTTTAACTTTCATATAGTTTCTATTATTGACTGAAATTAATTACAAATTATAAAATTTTACATTTTCTTTCTTGTTTAACATGTCTTACTTATAATTTTTACTTAAAGAGTGTACTAACACTTCTCTAAATATGTAACCAAAAAAAAGCATCCTTAAATAGTACTACTATAATATAGTTTGATAAACTTGTGCACAAATGATGATGATTCTTTGGTGGGGAAAACAAATTTTTGTCGTTGAGCGGTTTGAAAGTTAGTAGTAACGATCTGACATATATGAATGCCTTTATGATGCAATTATGAGATGGGCACCCGTAGTAAATGATGTTAGCTTGTTATCCATATGGCATTAAATTTGATTCAATTTGTGCAGTTATTCCTAGGAGTAATTATATTTTATTCATAAAGTTTTAAAAAAATCAATCCAAAATGCCTATTTGCTTTAAAAATATTATGTTTTGTCTGTATGTGGTGTTTTTTGTAATGTAATTATATTCACATGATAACTTTCTTTTTCCCTTAATTTTTTATCTCTATTTTCCTTCTGGTCCAAAATGAGATTAACACCTACATAACATTTTCCAATTATTTATGACAACATAGTCGACAAATGTAATTTTAATTTATAACAAGGAGTAAGTACATAGAGTAATGTAAAGAAATTAGATTTGTTTAAGGAAGAAGATTAATAATTATGTTTATAGAGAGTTGGATCTGGACAGGACTTCCGCAACAGTCAGGAAAATTTAGCCTTGAAGCTGAGGTGCCGGCGATTTCAACAGAGGATCTGCCATGGCTTATTGGAACAGATGGTGCAAGGAAAGGAAGATTCAAATTTTGGAAAAGGAATTTGGAGAGATGGAGCACTCTGAAATGGCTCCTGGTGAATTCATTTCCGGATGAAAGCAAAGTTGAATTTGCAAACAAGTTAAGTTCACGGGTGTTGCCGATAGGTCCTATTTGTAGTGGGCATGAGTTAACAAAAAATGTGAGCTTATGGGAAGAAGATATGAGCTGCTTGAAGTGGCTTGCAAAGCAGGAAGAGAAGTCGGTTGTTTACATCTCATTTGGAAGTTGGGTGAGTCCCATTGGGGAAGCAAACCTCAAAAATCTTGCATTGGCACTCGAGGCTTCTGGGAGGCCTTTCATTTGGGTTTTGAGGTCCACTTGGCGCCAATGCTTACCAATTGGATTTTTGGATAGCCTTGTCAAGCAAGACCGAGGCAGAGTCGTTTCTTGGGCACCACAAAATCAGGTTTTGCAACATAACAATGTGGCTTGCTATATCACACACTGTGGCTGGAATTCCATATTGGAGGCTTTACAGTTCCAGAAGAAATTGCTCTGCTACCCCGTCGCAGGGGACCAGTTTGTCAACTGTGCCTATGTTGTTCAGGTTTGGAGGGTCGGTTTAAAACTCCATGCCCTTGAACCCACCCATGTTCAACAAGGACTTTTCAGCCTCATACAAGATAAGGATATGGATACCCGCTTAAGGAAATTGCGTCATAGAATCATGGGATTCGCTGGTAATAACAACACCGGTGCTTTCATCTTCAATACCTTCCTCCAAGATCTCAACAAGGCATCCTCAACAACTACTACACTTACTAGTTAATTTCCATTCTCTACTCCACTTCAATTATCCATGTATATTTTTATTTCAGTCATACCCCTTTTCTATCAAACTGCAATTTGTCTCTGGTACTGAACTTCTTCTCTTTCTCTCTCTCTCTCGTACCTATTTCTTCAATTCTATTACCATGGGATTGGATATTTAGATCAGTGGTTGCCAATTGCGATTGTTAAGCCTTAAGCCTTGCATCTTTCCATGGTTTTAGGGTACTCATGTCTAGTGTGTAGTATAATTAGAGACCGACACTGAGGATGTACTTGGTGCGGTGACCCAGGGAAAGATCCAAGATTGATTAATAGTAATAGATTAATGACATAAATAATTATGCTGCTCAAAAATTAACGAGAGCCACAAATCATACAAAACAGTTGATAAAGAAAAACTCTTCTACGTTGACCACAACTTCAAATTTAATATGTAGATTCAAATATAAATGAAGTGAAATTAAAATAAATAATTTTTTACTCCTAAGGTCAACACAATTATGATTACATTAATTTTCCAGATGAACATCCATTTACAAAAGCATATATTATGTACATATATACACTCATTACATTAATTCATGTCATATAACAAATACATACATGATAACCACTTCATTAAAGTCTCAATAATGCATGTTATACAAAAAAAAAAATAACAACTAGTACTCTACTCATTCCTGAGTATTGGACTGGAGTTGAGTGGTTTTGCACTTGGAATGAATTAGTAATACACAAATAACAAGAAATGAGACACTAAAGTCTCAGTAGCCAAGAGTTAATCTAAAATAAATTGCACATGGAGACCAGATAGTATGGTCTATTTTGTTCAAGCTAGCACGCAAATCTGAATTAATATATATGTTTGAGTGACAAAGGTGTTGTCCTGGTGGGTTGGAAGAGCCCTTCTTCACTCCAGAAGCTAGCTAGGGACGAGAACTGATTGACTAATTTTTGTCATTGTGGGTTACAATGGAGATGTGGCTTTGAGACCTTTTCTTTCTCCTCTGGAGGAAATTGTGAAGTGATTTCTTTATGGAAAGGCCTCGCGAGACATGTATTAGTAATGCTCGAGAATGCAAGCCTGTGCTTTCCTCCATTTCTCGACTTGCTAACCATATTATGACTCTTGCCTGCATATTTTTTTTGTAGTAATTAATCATTTAAACCCCCCATCTAATTTTGCAATCTTCTCCCATTTTCTGACCTAAATTCATGCCCATTGAATTCTTTTCCTCTTTTAGAGATCCAAAACATAAACCATACTCTCCCTGCATTGTTTACTCATATTTATTAATTCCTTCTTTCACTTTTATGAATTGCTTAACAAAATTATCC
Source organism: Mucuna pruriens (assembly GCA_025330945.1). Lineage (NCBI taxonomy): Eukaryota > Viridiplantae > Streptophyta > Magnoliopsida > Fabales > Fabaceae > Mucuna > Mucuna pruriens. The sequence continues at coordinate 1,506,149 of JAENHJ010000256.1, forward strand.
ATTAATTAATTCATCCCTTGCTTAATTTTTAATTATTTATTTTAAAAAATTTACTCTTAGTAGTAGTTAATAAATGAGAGAAAAGTTTTAAATAACCTGTTAGAAGATAAATAAAATTGCATGAAGAGAATATATAACTTCATTCTCTCAAAAAGTATTTTCAGGACAGTGCTATCAAGTACATGTTTGGTAACACTTAGAATTGAAATAATAATTACTCATTTTTTTTTAATTTTCAAAAAAAAAAAAAGTTAATGAAACATTCACCAAGTCTGCAATTCTTGAAATGAAAAAAAAGAGTTTAAAGAAGGGGTAAAAATGGAAAGAAAGAAGCTTGGAAGATATAACGTATAATTAGGCATATTACCTGAAGTTCTGCTGTGTCAAACATGCAGTGGCGTCCATTATGAAGAATAGCTACAAGTTTATTGTGTATGTTCAACGTCTCATTCCTACAAAAATCTTGCAGAAAAAGAGGAAAATTAGCAAATAACGCAAGAAGAATTCCACTAATTATATTGCTAATACAATCAATCATAGTTCATAACGAAGATATTGAGAAGAAAGAGTCGAGATTGCTTGCATTGAACGATGGGAAGTTGAGTTAGAAGACGAAGAATGAAGACGAAGATCCAAATAGCAGTTTCTCTTCATATATTATTTTGAAAAATGGAACTATATTTTGTAATGGGTAACTTTTGATCAGTCTTGCAAGAAACAGTGGAAGTTGATTACAGGAAGAGACAGAGATTTGAAGGGTGTTATATATAAATATAGGAAAAAGGAAAAGAATTAATTAAATTAACTTGAAAAATATCTATCTGTTGGAATGTGGGAAATGAGTTACACATGCCCAAAACTATTGATCGAATATGGTTATAGCTCTTATCAGTTGCGTACCCGCGGCATTCAGCATCAATCAATGCTTTACTAACTCAATGTGTATTTTCATGTGGCTTCTATGAGTTGACAACTACCATTGTTTGCTCTTTAAAGTACAAAATTACCCAAATTGGAAATTAGGTCACTTGGTCGACTCCAGTTGGTTTTACTTTCTCTGTGTAACCACTCTTATTGCATTATGTATTGTCCTATACCCTTTTCTTTCGCGTGATACAATTCATTTCAAAACACATTTTTTATATTTCTTTCATCACTTCAAATTATTTGTTGAAAAATTACTGTTATTGCATCAGCAAGTTAATGCATCATATAATGTCATGCTAGCAAATTATTTTCCTTCTATTCTCAATTATGATTTGCACCAGCATATTGTTATTTTTACTTTTTAATTTTTGTGTATTTCAACTTGAAACAAAAAAAAAGGGATACAATTTTAAGAGTTATATTTCTTTTTCTACAATATTTTTTACAACTCATATTTTTTCCATCTCACATTTCTGTCCTTTTCTTCTTATATAATAAGAAAAGTTGTATAAATTTGAAGTAGAGACCTAATTTGTTGAAGTTTAACCCAATCAAAGAGTACACACTTTTGCTGGTTGCACGTGAACAGTGTCTAAGTGTTGTCATGTGTCACGTGCCACATGTGTGGTTGTTCTTTTATTTTTTTATGAAGACGTGTGTGGTTGTTCTTTTATTTTTTTATGAAGACGTGTGTGGTTGTTCTACTTCAGAGAGAGCGTGATCTAAGAAATCATGTGCTCGACTACGTTGGCCTAATATACTAAGATTTTATGAGCCAATGGGACATAATGAGGACTATGTAGCAGAGTAAAACTGTGCTAATTTGAGACAACTTTGATTCTGAATTTTAATCAATTGACTGCTGTAAATGAGGGATGAGGAGGAAATTTAAAAAATAAAGATGAAGCAGAAGATGAAAGAGTAAGGAGTAAAACATGAGGACCAATTAACCACGGAATGTTCCAAACATGGTTGAAAAGAGCATCAAGCAATCAACCACATACAACACTGCACCCCTAGTGTAATTAAATTCCTAATAAAAACTGCACTTGTTGAAATGGTATTCACACACCTTCCTAATCTTCAAAGCAAGCACATGTTTTGAGCATTTTGTCTTGTCTGTCAAAGCCATTTCCTAGAGGGCCCTGATTCTAAACTAATCTTAAGAGGCCAACATCACAACATGTTGATCAAAAGAGGCAACATATATTTATACCTCTGATGAGCTCACCTTGCTTCCAAATTAATCAGCAATAATTTCGTTATGCTGAATTCGTTTTGCCTGAACTGCCAATTTAAAAGAGTATTATTCTACTTTTATATAATAAATTTAAATCTTCATAAAATAACTTATATACAATTATTCTTTTTCAGTTAGTCATGTGTTTTCTTCATTTCATGACACTTCTTTTAAACTTTCATAATATATATTAAATTACTATTTTTCTTACATTAATTATTTAAAACATAATTTTTTATTTTCTTCAATTAATATCACTCTCCATAGCAACTTCTCAGTTATAGGATATTTTTGGCCCATAAAAGAGTTTGATTGAACTGGATAGGTAGGTCGTACACTTGTGTTTAAAGTTGGCATTGTTCTTTGAGAATAGGTTTTGATTATCATTTCCTGTTTGTTTGATGTCTGCAGCTGTCTTCTTTTTGTATGATCAAAGAAGAGCAAGGCAGTTTTTCTTCATTTCATTACTCGACTTTGCGCAGTGCTAGGTGGCACCTTTGCTTTAGTGTAGAAGTGAATTACGGTATATATCAAGACATTCCGATTTCCAGCAATTCCCCAGCATCTGCAAGATATGGAGGCATAGATGAAATTAAGGATTATTCTTTTCAACTCTTCCACAGATTTGTGATTGTATAATTCCTTGTTTTGCGGGAAATTAATGGCTATCTCCTTTCTCTTTTTCTTTTTATTCGTGCACTATGTTTTGACAAATCGCCCGTACTCGAGGGTGTTTTCGTTTATGGGGTTGAGTTAAGCCGATGGAATTGTTCGTCGGTGAAAGGAAAGAGCATAAGAAAGTAACCTTTTAACTGTGTAATCGGTCTGTTCAAATATCTTGGTTCAAATCTTCGAGTGGAAATCCTTATGTTTGTGGCGTAGAAAATTAAGTTTAAAAAAGAAGAAGAAAATTCTTCATAATTGAGGAAGATGGCCCTGAATCAGTTGTATCAAGTGTTGAGGGAGTGCTACTGTCATTGATGTTGTAGTTGATCTTCCTGTCCCTGTTGTAGTACATGCTCACGGCGCTGCTGCTCTGTCATGTTAACATTCTCAATGGAGGTTTGAATCCGCCTAGTAGTTCTCCATCCAATATATTCCATAACGAGAGAATTCATACTGATTGAAATCCCAAATGCAGTGAATGAGGAAAGAAGAATGGAGAGAATTGCATTAACATTGAGCTACAAAAGTGAAAAAGGTGAATGTCAAAATATATGTACTTTCGCTCTCCCCCACTCCCAAATATCTTCATGAAGTCAGGATAGGAACTATATCATCTTACAATAGTATAAAATAAATGAGCAAACAGGATAAGAATTGCAAACTGGAAGCAAGCATAAGCCCATATGTAACTCCTGATCACTGCCACCACAACATCATCGTGTTAATAACAAATTAATAACTCAGTATCATGCAGTCTATACAACAAAGGATTAACGCAACTCCAGAGGGTCTCTAGTGAACAGGAAAATTACAATCAATTCTCGTGTCAGAAACAATACGATAGACTAGTGTCAACTTCTTTTACCACTATATCCCTTCTATAAAATTCTAAATCAGATATTACATAATTACACCCCAAATCAGATGTTTCAGCTGATAGAAATTGTTTCTTTGAACTCACCAGACTTAACTGTGTCCCCAATTTGCCCTAACCCAAACAAATTTTATTTCTCTGAACTTACTTGATTTAACTGTATCCCCCAATTAGCCAAAACCCACACATAATCTGGTTCAAAATCAAAGTCCAAGAATTACATTTACTTACGCATATCAACATCCAGTACAGGGGTAAACAACCATGCATTAACTAAAGAGAACTTTGAACTGTAGCCATCCACCCACTGTAGGACAATAACATGGATGCTTTTTCCACACAACTTAACAGAAGAAAACTCAGGGAGGAGGATTAGATCAGCACCATTTATAGCAAGAGCTTTTTTCAGGTTTCTCCTGAAGTTTTCTTAAGCCTTCATCCACTCCTTTTAATTGGACTATCCTCCATTTGATATTTTTCTCACCGAAGCTCCTATTGCTCTTATTAAAATTAATAAAATTATTTAACAATGTTAGCTTAGCTTCTTCTTTAACTTCAAAAACTATTATTTTAGAACCCTGGCCTTTATGATAAAGCCCATTATAAAAGCATGCGGAAGTCAAAATGTCAGATGTTATAGGGAAAGCTTCTGAGTTCTGGTCCTCCCCACTGTGTTAAAGCTTACAAATTTATTATAATTTTTTTAAACATCTTTTAATTAAAATGTAGTTTTTATTGAAAAGAAGAAAAAGAAAAACTAAGCGAACAAGAGATACTAGAAAATGCTTGTTCTTCCTTCATAAACCAGAGTTAGACACACGGACACAATACTCTTCAGTAATTAACGTCATAATATGGATAACTTTAAATAGAGAAACGAGGTGTAAAGACCTTGTCAGTTGTCACTTGTCTCAATTCTTTTAGTGGTAGGGAAAGCTCACATAAGGTATGACATTTACAGATCTACTGAGGAATGACATACTAAATAATAATTCTAGGCCAATGGAGGCCAAACATGTGATTTAGATGTTTATATGAATCTACTTGTTATCCTATTACAATGCATTATTACTTGTTAGTCCAATATTTTTCAATTCTCATTGCATATATTCCATTTTACTATTTCATGTTTGATTTTTACTTATATCTTGCAAGTGCATATTAACCAACGGACAAATTCTAGCAACACACTTTCCAATAATTCTTTCCAACACACTTTCTACCATCGAGTAAAATTCACCTGAATCTTAGTAAATAGAAAATGGGACTCATTAATAAATAGGAGATGGCGCCCACATGAAATTCACCCTATAGAAAGGAGTGTGTTGAAAAGTGTATTGTTAACATTTCTCTAACCTACTTTTATAAAATTGACAATTATACATGAATGCAGCTCATTTTCATGCTTCGGATTATTCACATCAGATTAAAAATAAAAACCAGCACAAAAATGAAATCAAAAGTGCAAATTGAGAAATCAAAAACATAAAATGACTTTGATATGCTAAAGAAGACAGAAGAAAACAAGTTTACCCATGGTTGACGCAATCATAGATGAAAGGAGACCTAAAACACAGGAGAAAGGTAATGAAATGGCAAGAGCACGAGGGCCCAAATCTGAAACCTGGTAAACTAGAAACCATTATGTCAGAGATACTTACATTTCACACAAAACAGTTAAAATGTTAACAAAGGAAAACAAAACCAGAAAATAAAAAATGAAGCATATGCAGCATTATCCAAGTGCTCTCATATAAACAGTATTAATACAGATGGCCATCTAGTAAGTACTAAATAGGCAAAGAAACAGTATCGCCCTTTGTTCCCCAGAAAACACTCAGGTACAAAAATGTATTTCATCAAATAATTAATGAGTAAATTGAACAAAATAATAAAATGCTAAGAAAGACATTTGTTAAAATTTGGTCCTACAAACTGCCTAAATATAAAGCACTTTTTTCCACTCCTTCAGCACTAATTAAGTATGTGTTCCCTCACTTCCCTGTTCTTCATGCCCCAAAATAAGGAAATTTCCTACATCTATAAACTGAGAAAATTGCTATACTCCCAGTAGATGAGATTACATTTTCTGAATTACCTACCTATTGACAACTACAAGTTGGTCAAAATAATCTTTCAGAGGCAAGTTTTCATGTAGTTGGCACAGTGACCATTGGATGCTATAAGCCTAAAATCATAACTTGATGCAAGCAGCAGTTAGCCAGTTACCATAAACTTCAGCGCAGGTACAAAGAAAAGCATACCAGTAGTTGCTCTAGAAAACAAAAGTATGCAAGCATGCTGACCAAGATGAGTACTGGTACATCCTGCCAGGTCCTGTCATGCATGAAATAGCTAGAATACATTACAATTAGAAAAGTAGCGATTCACTGATGATTTGTCATAGGCTTCTGTAGACCTAACAAGGTGATGTTTATGTCTTTCTAGGAGGGGTATCTTTGGTAGATCAACAAAGAGATTGTGACGTGTTACATTACATTTATCAGGTTCTTAGTTTTTCTCTTTATTTCCTTTCATTTTTGGTTTAGTTTTTGAGGATTTCTTATCCTCTAGCTCTTGACATCTCTTTTTTTTTTTTTTCTTAAATAAATATTTTTATCCGAAAAAAACAGAAGCAGATGTATATGTTGTTCAAATTCACAATCAACTGCATATTTCTTACACAGCCCATCAGCCAACAAAATAGCATATGAGTAGGCTTTTTCGGTGTATTTGATAGGCCTTGGATTCTCCCCCATAGTCTGAGCAGTTTCTCTAATTAACTTCAAAACCTTTGGCAGGAGCAAAGAGGGTAAAGTTTACAGCCGTGTCTTGTACACTGTCATTTGTGTCCTAGGATGGAGAAGAGATGCTTGGATATTCAAGGGGAAATATCCTTCGACTTGATGTAGAATATGATTGTTTTGATGGCATCTTATTTGAGCTTAGCACATGGATTCTTCCAAGGAGTTTCTTAGATGGATATAAAAAGGGATTGGACAGCTCTGTTATTTTCTTTTGTTAAGTGAAAGGAGGAAATCTACTCTTTGTAATCTTTTCCTTGTATTCTTTCTTTTCCTTAAAAGAAAAAAAGGATGCCAAACAATACCAAGAGCACATCTTACTGCCACCTACGCATATGTGCAAATAAACCGAAGCTGCAGCTAATTAAACTTAACAATCCTATTTAGTTAAGACCTACTGCTTTATGTAATATTATAACCAGCCCTAATATCATAGATAAACCAAAACAATGAGATACTTGGGCCTTTAACCTTGTATGTTCTAGTAGATCTCAAAGTCTGGATCACAAGGCCTATCAGATAAACATGGCAAGAACACTTTAGGCCTCTTCTATGCCAGTTTAAGTGCTAATTGAACAAGAGATGACTAACATGGCAAAGTAATTAAACATACCTGTAATAAGCTAATTCTGTCTGTTGCGGCACATTTGATGCCTGACTAGCAGTAGATTGAGGATTAGAAATTTTCAACAGTGTTACAGGGAGGTTTAGGACATCGTGCTTGCAGACATCACAAGTCCTGTTTCCCTTAATACTAAACCACTTTACTGCACAGTCTTGGTGAGCAAGTGCAAGATCACCTTTACAACTGCATTCCATCTTGAGTGTATTCCCTCCTTCCCCAAGCTCTACCAAACAAATCCTACAAACTGCTTGTTCCTCTGGAATATCCTCAGTAGCATCTTCAATGGCTGGAAAGGATCGAACAGAGTGAAAAGACACAAAAGGAGGAGGAGGATTTAAGCATATGGTGAACAAGATAATCAAGGACAATGAGAATAATGTATTGATAGAAAATTGTGCATGCTAATGAAAAATTCTACTCCCTAATTAACTGTTTCGATTTAAATACCAAGTAATCCTAAGTTCCTAACTCACAGAAAAAGAATCCATAAACTAAATCCCGTAGATGAAAATTGAAAATCAAAATTAGAAGTTAACATCAATATAAACTTCATTCAGTATTGTCATTTCTTTAATTTGGAGAGTCCCACTGGCAATGAAATGAAAGGGTTTTCTTTAGATTATATCTCCAGGAAACCTCTATTTTCACTCCTCTATATTATTGTTGCTAATTTCATTTTATTTATGGTTTAGTGCTCGACTCAATATCAAATAGTTGTTGCTTGTCAAAATGACAGCATTTCAAATTATGCACATTGTTGACCAAGAAGTTTAAAAGGGACATTTAGAAGAAAATTTTATAAATTCCATATACTTTGGGGACTTACCAATCTCTGGAACCAAAGCACCATCAGTTGAGGTTCTACCGACACCAACAGTTTCAAGATGTGGTTTTGCTGAAATTACACGAATCAAGCCCTTAGAATCTGTAACCCTTAAATTAGTGGCTTTGCCATTAACTGGGACTGAAAATGATCGGGTCATATGCTGCTGAACTTCCATTGTCTATACAAGAAGAAAATATAAATCAATGCAAAATATATTAAGCAACATATGCCATTTTTCACTTACAAAATATAAAAAACTAAGTACAGTGTAAAAGAAGTAGTTGTGGTCTTGAAGCAAGAATGAACACTGGAAACATACACTTGAACCAGAATCACACCCTTGATGTCTTCCATGTACATTCTCTGCAGCTGAAATTGCAAATGGAGTAACTGGCAATGAATGTGCAAGTTTTGTTGATGGGGAGATGACCTTAATCTTATTATTAAGAGAGAGATGGGTTGAAGTGGAAGGTTTATCCAAAGGAGCATCTGAAGGGGGAGTGCTAGGAACTATAAGACCTGTCCTCTCAATATCCTGGGAACAAGTAGTTGTCTTGAAGCTCCTCTGAGGAAGTAAACTTCTCATAGAAGACCTGAGTTTGGCTGAATTTGGCCTTGGGGGAAGTCCTCTTGCGGAACCAGGACTTGATAGTGAAACTGAAGGACCATCAGTCTTTGCAAAAGTAGATAATGCAATATCTAGTGACCATGCCGGTATTTGCAGTGAGGATAGATTAGGTCGTCTGGACTGAGGAATCGACAAGGCCTTTTCATTTCCAGTACATGTCTACAATGCCATGCCATCAAAGTAAAATTCAGAGCTGGACCTGTTTGTATTCTTTTTATCATGTCATGTTGTGATAATTAAATTAATTACTTTACTCTATCCAGTTAATACTAAATACCAAGACATTAGTAATCTAATCAATTGGCAAGAAAGCAGATTATTACGCAGAAAAACAAGATCTCAAATGAAAATGAAGCACATAATTTAGTAGTCACATTAGGATTATTCAGATCAAACCCAGGGTTTCTTTTGTGAAGAAAATATTTAGAGTAACCTGGGGAGGATCTGGCACAAAATCAGCATTAAGTTGAAGCTCATCATCAGCATCGTCACCCCTCTTTTCCATCCAAGGAAACGCTTTGTGAATACTGTTACAGTCACGGCATCAAATGCCCAAACGCCATAATGTATTATATTTTGATTAATTGTGATTAGAATTATTATAATAATAGAAGGAAAAGAGGGTGAGAATGATGATACTGATCGAAACAAGGGTTAGGGTTCCTTTGATTCAGATAATTAATTAATTAATTAATTAACGAAAGTCGAAAGATTGTTCGCTTTTTTGGAATAGTTATCTCGCGATTATTACCCGCCAACTGCAACTCGTGACTTGCCAACTTTATGATCCTTCCATTTCTCCCACGATTCTCCATTCTACGTTTTTTCCCTTTCCTTCTTCTGCACTTCGCTTACACACTTTTCTTCCACTTCTCAAATGCCTCTTTCAATTCATTGATATTTTCTTTATTATTTTTTTTATACTTTCTCTTTCTATTATTTCAGATCGCAAATTGGAAAAAAAATATATGAATATATTTTGTTAAAAATATAATTATTTATGCATCTTTATATTTTTAACGTAACGAATACTTTTAATAAAAAGTTATTATTTCCATGGTTGAGAAAAATGCGAGCGTGTCTGATTTTGTATTCATAAAGATAAAAAAATTATTACTTTTAAATATTTAAAATTAAATTATTATTAAGAAAATTGTAGTTTTTATAACTATTTGGTTATTATCTTCTATTTTTATGGATAAAAATTATTACTTTTAAATATTTAAAATGAAACTGTTATTAACAAAATTGTAATTTTATCTAATTTCAAAATATTAAAGTTCACATATACAAAAACACCTTCAACGGTGGAATTTAGCTGTTGTATTTAGCTGTTGTATTTTCAATCGAACAATCTAACTCTTAATTTATATTATTAATTAAAAACATTACCTCCATATAAAAAAATGGTGAATTAATTGAATTCATGCACTTTTTTTTTGAAAAAGACTAAAAATCCTTTAAATCAATAATCTCTAATAAAAATCACGATATTTGAATCAATTAATGACATAAACGATAAAAAATTATATAAAAAGACAAAAAATAACCTATTACATTATTTTAGAATATATGTTTCGTTAAGGAATTTGCATATTTATTCAACTCACAATAAATAAATAAATAAATAAATAAATAAATAAATAAATAAATATAAATAAATAAATAAATAAATAAATAAAAAAAGACACATAGTACTAATTCTTTAATATCTAATATTAATTTATAATAAAAATAATTTGAAATCCATCAACGTATAATCAAATTAAGTGATAATTGAGAATCCACTTTAATGTAATTATTAATAAATTCTTTAATACAAAAAAATATTAATCCGTCTAATTTGATGTATTAGAATTAGAGTCAATATAAATTGAATATCATTAACTTAATATACATAATTATTATTACAAATAACTCCTCCACACTCTTCATTAGTTGGATTTATTATCTCCATTTGAATTAACATTCAAGAAAGACAATATTTTCAAGTTACATTAAATATTTTATACTATTAATTAATAAAATTATTCTAGATATAATTTTTAAAATAATTATTATGAAAAAATTTAGCTAGTTTTTAAGAATAACAAAATTAACTTGATTTTTTTGTATAAATATATTTTTATATAAAAATTAGTTAATTTAGTTAATAGTATTATATTTGTCTTAATTTTTTTTCTAAAATTACTCTTAATATTAATTAGATACATTTTTATTCTTTTTCAATATTTTTATTAGATATCATTCTTTTTATCTTTCATTAGTATATTTATTACTTTATTTTTTATTGGATATTCATGTGAAGAGAAAAGAAAATAAAGTTACCAAAATACTATTCATATAAAAAAATAAAATTAAACTTCTAAAAATTTAAGATATTAATGTATTATCCTTAATATTTAAAGAAAAAAAAATAACTGATAAAAGTGTTCTAGATTAAATAAACCATTTGTATCGGCCGATCATTTGACCGAGACCCTTTACAACTATACCCTGATCGAGTAAGGCTCAAAAGAAAGGAGAGACATCCAACTAACCACGTAAGCGTACCGGTGGGCTAGTCCAGTAAGCTAATCCACCCGACCCATTACCTAAGGAAGAGGCTATTAAGGCTGTTACAAGTTAATTACAAGTGGGTTAGGGGATAACTTGATGCAACTCCCTTGATGTACCCTAATGTATAAATACCAGGACAAATCCACGTTATAGTGATTGATCTCAAAAACTTACCGACAACACTCAACTACCTCTATTCACATACGAAAACATCATTCAATAACTATTAAACTTTTTATTAAATACAAATAAACCATTCAATAAAAAAATCAATCAAAAACTCTAATTTAATTTTTATTGATGGGAGAGAAGGGAGAAATATTTATAATTCCTTGCATCTCTTTTAGCTTTTTTTTTTTGTGTGTGTTTTCATACTTCTTTTTAGAGTTATGTTTTTCTTAGATTTGTTTGTAACTATATTTTATTCGCTAAAAACAAGTTGAAGTTATGATTCACATGCATGGACATTTATAAGAACTTTTATTGTGATTCCCATGTGTTTATTATTGTTCTTAATTAATATTTTTTTAAAATATCTTTACTTTTAATTAGATTAATAAAAATAAAAACATTTTAGATAAAAATTACGTAAATAAGAGTATCAATAAATATTTTAAAAATAAAAAATACTACCAACATACAATTTAACACATTATTTTAAATATATTATTGACTAAAATTAATTAAAAAAATTATAAAAGTTTTTCTTATTTAACGAGTCTCATAATAATTTTATAATTTTGAATATATTTTCACAATTGCGTAGGGGTTGAGAATTGAGCAAGTGTTAATTAGAAGAGTAGAACGTAATTAAAGGAAGGTGTTAAGCAGGTGATGGAATAATGGAAGCATAAAATTGAATTTTGTGGTTTGGTTTGGAAGGGGAAGGTACTGGGCAGTTTCTTTCTTGTGTCCAATGGTGGACCAAATTGAAGATAAAAGTCCACAAGTTGCAGACATGACAAAAGTCATTCATTCATCATTTCATCATTTCATCCCAAAGGTGCTGCTTCCTGGATGCAACCTCAAAGGTGTCATGAACAGACACATACATACATACATCCCCCCTTCCCTCAACCATGCCGTTAACAATAACACTTTTCTATTTCTCCTACAACTACTGTTCCGTAACACCTTCCTCCTTTAAGACTATCTCATGCTTATGCAAATCATACACACAAATATTGTTTTTAACAGTCTTCTAACTATTACTTCCATAATTTTTTGTCCGGAACAAAAACAATGTCAAAACTCTCTTCGTTCTTATTATTATCTTTTTAAGTTTTACAAATTAAATATGTTTATACAACTTTATTATCTATATTTTTAATATAATTCTATATTTCGTATATTTATGTAAAATTATATAAGATGCCTACTAGCAAATACTGTCTTGAGCATAAGTACTAGATGATAAATTATATTCACGCTATCTTATTTTTATTCATCAATTTTTTTTAATATTCACACAATCTTTTAAGTTTAACAAAATTATATCTAATGTTTTTTTTTTTATCTTATATAAACTTATGTTACTTTATATATATATATTTATATTTATATTTATTTATTTATTTTATGATAGCAACAAGATAATGATATTTATCTCCATCTTCCACCACTATATTATAGTGGTTTAATATATTTTAATTTATCTCATATATTTTTTTTATATGTTAGAATTGATTTCATGACCAAAAGACTTATAATACTTAGATTTACTATTCAATCTACACTAATTATAGTTCATATGTTTGTTAATTACTTAAAAATAATATTAATATTTTTTAACAATATTTTCATTTATTTATATCTCATAAATATTTAAATAGTACACAACTCTATTTTATCTCTTTAAGATTATTTTAGTAAAAAAAAAAGTCATCTAAGCATATTAATTTTTGTAATTAATTGTTTTCATAATTAAATGGTTTGTAATAAATGACTAAATAACATGAGATGGAGGGAGTAATAGTATTAGTTTGAAAAAAAAACACTTCACTCCCTAAATTTTATCTTTTTATTAAGTAGATATTATAAGCTTTAATTTTGTAATAATTCATAATTAATTTTTATCTTTTTTATAATAAGATACTTAGAGCTTTAATTTTTTAATTAATTCTTAAATTTTATCTTTTTAAATCCCTTTTATTAAGTTAAGAAATATTAACTATTTATTTATCTATTTTTATTATAAATCACTTTTCCTGAAATTTGAAACATAACCAATTTAGAATTAAAAATAAAATTATAACTTTTATTGTATTCTGATTAATATATTTATAAATGTAATTTTTTATTATGTTTTAAGGTTTTAAATATATATCATAGCAAAAATATTAATAAATAACTAAGGCGATAAATAAATAAACAAGATTTCTTATCAGTAATTTAATTCTAACTTAATAAAATAATCTATTTCGAAAAAAATTACTACAAGATTATAAATTAAAATACACCATATGGAGAGTCAAGCTCTCATTTTCTTTCCTCTCTTGTTTAGACATTCTTGACAATTTTTTTTATATCTTTTGAATATGTATTTTATACCTTATCTAAGAACTAACAATTTTTTCTTAGTTATCTCAAATTACCTTTCTTTATCTCTTTCGTATACTTGACATTTTTTAATAATCTATCTCAGTCTATCTATATTTTTAATTTTTAACTTTAAATTGAATTTAATAAATTTTTAAAATAAATTATTGATAATTTAAAATATTCTTATATCACAATTTAAATTATCTATGGTAATAAAAAGTATAATTTATATATTAAAAATTATTTATTTGTTATAAATTTTAATATATAAAATAAACATTGATTTTGTGTAATTTATAAAATAAAATACTAATAAATAAATTAAATTTAAGCATTACTCGAGATAAAAAAATTTAAAATATTCATTTGTAAAAAAAAATTAATATTTATTGAGATAAAAATAAAGTTTTCAACATTTGTTTATAGAAAAATAAAATTTACAAATCAATTACAATAAAGTTAAAGTTGACAAGACAATAAGGATAAAATCAACTATATAAATGACACAATATAATTAATTTTAGTTAAAAACAAAATTATTAAAAATATTATTTAGCATCAATAATTATTGATCGGACTAAAATCATGCGACCAATTCTTGTCTCCTGTGCACTCACCAAACTTTATTTTGTTAGGAAACCAAACCATCATAAAAAGTTGGTAATGTCTGTAAAAAAAAAATGAAAAGAAAGTTTAGGAAGATAAGTATATTTTGTATTAATTTATTATTAAATTGTTGGTTATCTGACACATGAGCACGTGGTCCCAAAAATGAAGGGCCAGGATGTTCCATTGTGTTTGTAACTATGACTTTGACTTAAATAATGACAATGACGGAAGTGTGGAGATTAAAGAAGGAGGAAATTTGAAGCACCATAAATAAGGCAGCAATGCACAATTTTTTTCCTTATTACCAAACAAATTGTGTCTCCATCTATTCATCCACGATTGATGCCATTAGTATTACCATGTCTGACCCAATTTCCAATGACTGGCTCCATTTCTATCAGCAAAGCTTCCCCGACGAGGTCCTCCCTTCTTCCCTTTCCGACTCCAAAACCGTGACAACCACCGGCACACCGGCCCAATTAAGCCCAGAAGGCCGAGTTTCCAAGCCCATCAGACGCCGTTCCCGGGCCTCAAGGCGAACTCCCACCACTTTGCTCAACACGGACACAACGAACTTTCGGGCCATGGTGCAACAGTTCACTGGAGCTCCTTCCGCACCTGGTGGTCTTTTTGGGCCACATCCAGTCCCTGTGAACCCAAATGGGCTCATGTTGGCCCCTTCTCAACACCTTTATCGCCAGCATCACTATACATACGCAGAAGCAGAAGCAGAAGGTGGAAACAACGCTTTTTTTCAGATACTAAGCAACCCAAATAATGTTACTGATCGAGGTGGGGCTTTCGTTGAGCAAGGAGGCCGTTTCTTCCCAACTACTTCTTCTTGATTCTCCAATAGGAAGGAGGTTACGAGTTTCTTCCGACACAGATTGAGAGCGACATAAAGCAGATAATTTGGTGCTAACTTGTTGACAATATGTCATATATTTTCTGGTGTAGCCACCCACCCACACCACAAATCTCCCCTTGTGGACTTTTGCCCAAGCTTTTATTTATTTTCCTTTCTTAATTTAAATTGTGTTTTTTTTTTTTTTATGTTAATCTTAATTGGAACGTCCCTTCTCTTTAGGGAGTCCTTGCCCGATTATGGTTCAATTATTTTTGGATCTTATCACTTGGTTTCAGGCTATGCCAACACTTTTACGTATGTTGACTTGCTTCCTTCTTATATCTAACGCAACGTTATTCATACAATAAATTTATAATCATTTATATAAATTCACTTTTTCTCTATTTTTTTATTGTATACTTTTTTTCATATCTCTTTTCCTTTTGTGTGAAAATTATTATATTAAATAACATTTTCGTATCAATAAAGTCTGACATAATTTAAAAAAAACAGCTGAATTTCTTAAATATATTATAAAAGTTCGATAATCGATAATATGTATAAACAATACTTTATTAAAAAATCAGTTGAATTTTAGTTTTGAACTATCGAGCAGAAAATATCCTTAGTGCAAACCACAGCACTATAATAGTACAAAGTCCAAAGTAGGAAAGTAATAAACCTTGGGGATGTGGAAGTTGCGATGTTCCTTCCCCAAAGTCGAAATAGAATTATGCCATTGGATCCTACATCATCTCTTCAAAGTGGCAATAATGGTGTCTGACGCTTAATATGAAAGTGATTGAGTCTAGAGATGAGAGAATTGGAGAATGATTCGTATCTATTTATACAATGCTTTACTTCTTAGAAATGACATGTCGTTCTTAATTTTCATGGTTTTCGGGGCCTTCCTTCATAATTCTTCTGGTTAGTTTTGGACAAACTATTAAATAGTTTCGATTACCATATATTTATAATTACTTACTAGTTTTCATATGACACGAATTTAAATTTTTTAATTCAAAAAATTAATATTTAACTATGGATTATGTCGAAATTAGCAAAAATCATTATCATCTAAAAACCACCTAATAATATCTTGTCTTTTTTTTTTTTTTAAAGAGAAGAGGAACTTAGATAATTTAGTTGGATTTGGTAGAAAAATAAAAAGGTAAAACTAAACCTATCCATTTTAATTGATTCAAATTTGTTTCTTTCCATAAAATTAAACCAAAGCAATCTGTATACACCTTTACTTATCATATGTAACGCTTTGAATAATTTAAAAAAATTGAATCCTTTACGATGTTAAAATGCATTTTTACTATCATTTCACACAATAAAAATCTAACGCAAGTGAAACAAACATTTAGTAATATAGATGATTAAAGCGACCGAGACCTTACGACGATGCAAACAAGTTAGATACTTTTTTTATAGGTGTCAGAGTGCGCCACAGGATTAAAGACGATAAGAAAATAAATCTAATAAACCATCTAACAATTACTTGTTAACTGAATATTTACTAGGTTTTGAGTTTTATTTTAATTTTAGAACCGCAATAAACACAAATCTTAATTTTCGATTAAAAGAATTTTTTGTTGTTGAATTTTGGATTAAAAGATACGCACGTTTCAAGTTCGACAATATAAATACCCACACTATTCTAAGCTCAACCAAAACTAATCTAACTGATTGTTTTGATTAATTTTTTTATTCTTTTTAATAAAAAATACACGTTTTGACATAAATCTATTGTTACAATTAAATTAAACACATTATGTTTAACGATTCAAAATTAATTGTACCCAATTTTAAAAAACAAATAAGGTTAAAAATATAATTTCAGGTTAAGTTCTTGATAGTTTGCTAATATGAAACTCTCCAAATGGATACGTCTTCCCCGCCTTGTCGAAGTTCCATATCCCATGGCTTTAAAATGGGAAAGTAAGATCAACAAACACCAACAACTTTGACTAGTTTCCCCATGGTTCCAAAGAATTGCATACTTTAAATCCCAACTCCCATTTAATTTATGAAATTCTACAGAAGGATTATGTGGTTCAAGACTAGAAAGTTTAAGAAATCTCAAATGACAAAATCAGTCCTGCACTAATTTACGAATTGGCGGCCTTCATTGAAAAGATTTCTGAACATTCCAAGATATACTCAGAGGACGTGCTTAACCTCATACGATACATTTTGCTATGTTATGTAGCTACTTTATTTTTAAAGCATACATAACAAACATTTTGTTCTTTAAGAAAATAAAAATTATTTTTATTGTATTTTTTTTATTAGAATTTTCATTTTTATTGTATTTTTTTGTATTATGTATATATATATACATAATACAAAAAAATACAATAAAAATGAAATTTTTAATTAAAAAAATGAATCAAATAAGATAAGACCCTCCAAAATCCTTTTTGATTTGAACCTATCCAGTTCAAAATCTTTTTATTCTTAAATCAAAAATAAAAGAAATCATACTTCTATACAATATCTTAATTGAATTCTCTTCGTGTTTGGTGGAAGCTAAGAAATTTATTCCGTTTAATTGTTAGTGTGCGGTAACCCAAATTACTCTCTCAAGTCATTATGGATGAGCTCAATGGAAGCATGCGAGTGACAAGATAATCAAGACGTAGTGTCCAAAATTAAATGAATATAAGGATGGTAATTTTCCCATCTAAAATTAAGTCATGACATGACTAATCAGACACAAGTTCAGGGCAAGTCTTCTAACCAAGCATATACACAAACAACACTTTCATGTATACCAGCATTCAACACGCAAAATTTTTACTACACCAGCAAAATGAAAGTTCCCTTCTGCAACTCCAAAGCACGATCCACTACCAAGATATAATAATATTACAGATATCGCAAGGACAGTTGCTATGGACATTCTGCCGTGAACCCAACAACTCCACTATAACCTATTTATTGTTCTCATCTTTTCCCTTATTTTGGGGATTAAGCTCATCATCATCATAATATTCTTCAAAATATTCTTCATCACTATCATTCTCTTCATCATAATAATACTCTTCATCATCTTCGCCATCGTGATCCTTATCATCCTTGCCATTTGTTAGAAGATATGAACCATCACCTGTCTGCTGACCTCTTAACTTCTCTTGAATCCGATCCCTAATTGCTGTTCCCTGTTGTAGATGCAAGTGGTAACAAAAAACAAGATGAGAAGTTACAAAGTAGTTTACATACATCAGAAGAGTTACAGTGTTTTTGCATAAATTAGCTCACCATTTTGTGGCAACCTTCTTCAAACATTTCCAGAAATCCAGCAACCCATCGATCAGCATTTTCCACCCACTCATTCCGATGCATACCAGCAGTCTTTGCAACAATTTGGATCTAGATAAACCACACAAAGATATGTATCTTTACCATTATTCAATAAAAACAACCGAGATAATTTTAATGTATGATACAATTAAAAGCATACAGAAATGTTGAAAGGAGAATACTTATGTCCACAGGACTATAAGTATTGCCTCATTATGTTAAACAAACATAGGCTTTCACATTCTACTTTCTTAAGGAAATATCTCCATGACCGATTGCCCAATCCAAAACATATCTATTTTAAACCTTAGCCTCACCTATACTGCTATATGCAAAGGAAGAACCTTGTATCTATTTTAAACCTTAGTCTCATGTATACTGCTATATACAAAGGAAGAACACCTTGAATAGTGTCAACACTTTCAATTTAATACATCTCCCTCTCACCCAAATATACATTTAGAAAAATCAATAATTTAAAAATGTTGCTTCCTAATACTGCTGTTAAAAACTATTCAGAGAGAGAGAGAAAGAGAGATGCAAAAACAGTATCAATTCTCTATTTTTCTTTTACAAGACAACTACAGTAAAGTCAGTCCATAGCTTTTTCACTCTAGTCTCTTTTCCATGTGGACACAAGAATTTTAATGTCGGCCAAATATTAATATGAGCTTAATAAAGTCACAGAAAAAATTGAAACAAGCAATATTTGGAATCAGATGTATAGCTGACAATAGAGAATCATGCCCAAGCAAGCAAGTAACTGACTGATATCAGTTTCATGGCAATAAATCATACAACCACAAATTACCAGTGAAACAGTAATCTATGATGCCTTACAGTGAAGGTTTGACAAGAAAAGTGGTAGAAATTAAGAGCAATATTTTCTCATGCATCCAGGTTCATCACACTAGAATTACAATGATATGCACCAAAGCTATATTGAAAAAATATAGATATCTAAATTTAGCATGTGGCCAAAAGCATGCAGTTCGTCTAAGCAAAATAAGAAATCCAATCCATAAAGTTCTCCCCCGCTCCCCTCTCTAATTACAATAGCACTCAAACAGCAACAAGATCCATGCATCCACTACATTTAATTATGAAAACATTCGGAAGATATGAAAACAAAGACCTATATAATGAAATTAACCACAATACGAGGAAGGAAATTTCCTAGAAGGTACATGCAATTTGTTTGATAATGTTAAAAAAACAAAATGCATGGTTCTAATTAATAATAAAAAAAACATAACCATATGTCATTTCAGATTGGCTCGCTATAATTTTTGTTCATTTTACTCCTTAATCACGATTTTGTCCTTGACAAATCACTCTGATATAATACTTTGACAAAACTGTAAAGATAAACCATTGAATCCAAAAACCAGTAGCAGATGTCCAATGTCCCATAACAGTTATCATAATTGAGTTTAGCTGTGAATTTTTCAAAGCACTTTACCTGACATTCTTAGCTCCTACTTCAACGACCATTACATTACATTACAATTTACATGTGATTTTCATCCTCCCATTTAATTCATGTGACTTTTCCTAACACAAGTATTAATTCAACTTGGTTAATTAAATGATATGTTATAGCAATATACATACCTTTTCACCGACCTTTTCTTGATGCTCTTTTACTTTCTCTTGTAATGTTTTCAACCTTCTATTCACCCTTAGTCGCTTTTCCTATTTATGACAAACACAAGAGACAAGAGCATTCACCAAAGGAAGAACAAGAGTGACGTCAATAATAAGCACAAATGATTCCCTTAAAGAGGTATCCCATTCAATTTTAAAGTAGAATACATCAAATAGATCTATGCCAAATCATGCCTTCACATAGCTGACGCCAAGCTCATTTCTTGAATACCCACGATCCAAGTTCCTCAGCACATATTGGTTATAATCTTTGACAATCCTCATTATAACATCTGATGTAGATATTCCTTCAGTCCGTTTTGTTTCCTTAAACCTCCCAACAGATTTAACCTACATGCAAAATTCATGGCATATAGTATAAGCAAAAGAAGAAAGAAACGATAAAAAAAAAAAAAAAAACATTTTTTCTTACATACAAATTCATAAACATCATTGGCAGCACCACTGGCATCAGCATAACTGTGGAGAATGGGTTGAGAAATGCAAAAGGATGATTATATTATGCAATGAAATGAATGGATCTAAGTTACTAGATTCACATGTTGATGTTGAAAGATTATTCTTACGGAAGAGAGTCATGAGCCACATAGTCAATATTGTGCTGGTCAAGAAACTCTTGATTGATAACCCAAGGGGCATCAGGAATAACTTCATCCACCCATCTGATCTCAAAATGAAGCTAAATTTAAATTTAAATTCAAATAGCGAAAGCAACAAGGTTGTCAAAAAAATATCATACTTGCAGTGGCGCAGGGATTCGTATCGTTCGGCCTCTGTCATAACAGTTTTGCCTTTGTATTTGTGGGTGACTTCATCATTGCAACACCCAACCAGCAAATACGTATTCGGAAACCTAAAATTCCAAAGCAAAGCGAGCAAAAAGTGTCTGTGAATGGAACCTGTAAGAAACTCCTTATTTGCTATTAATTATTATTAATATCTATAATTAATCAGATCTCGGACGCAAAGGATAAAATAATAATGATTAAAATGAAATAGGAAAGGTGGGAAATGATGCATACGATTTCTTGGCCTGCTCAAGGGAGCGAGCGTGGCCAAAGTGGAAGAGATCGTAGATGCCGTCCGCGTACACCCGAACGGGACGGTCCTCCGGAGACGACGCCGTTTTCGAATTCGGATGCTCACTCTGATCTGCCATTCGCCTTCTCCTCTCCTCCGTGTCTCTTTTTCTTTGATAAATAGCAATTTCGCAAACGCCGTATGCGCTCTTTCTTCACTTCTTTTCCCCCCCGGAAATTCTTCTTTCTCCACAACAACGCTAAATCATTTTTCTAAACATTTTTTTCAAGAGCTATAAACATTAATCATTCACTAGTTTTTTTTTTCCTTTAAAAAAACATTTTCAAATCCATACACATTGACAGTTTGTAAAAAGGGAAAGAAGTTTTGCACTAATAATTAATTACAATTTAATTTAGAATTCATCTTTACAATAATTATTAGAAAAATTAATAAAATTATGCAGCAAACCATTCTTTCCTGAACATTTACTATTTACTCTTAAAAATAAAAAATCCCTAATTTAAGAGATTAAAATCGTATTTATTCGATTGAATTTTGTCACATTCTTACTGTACAAATTAGAATTAGAATAGTTCTTAAAAAGAGTATTTTTAATTATAATTCATAAAGTGTTTTTAAAATTTGAAGGATAACATTTTTATAATTTTTTTAATCTCTCATCTATTTAATCTATTATTTTTAATATTTTTTGTTTTAAATTAAATTTAATATTTTTAAAAAATTATCAATAATTAAAATAATGTAATATCACAATATAAATTATTTATTATAAATTTAAAATATAAATTATATATTCAAAATTATTAATATACTATAAATTTTAATTATAATATAATTTATATATTGTATAATGCTAAAATACTGGTCCAAAAATTAAACGAGTACGCTGTTAAAGTATAATTTATGAATAGTATTTTAGTCTATACATATGATGTATATTTATTTTATATAATTACAATTTATAATAAATATGTATTTTTAAATATATAATATTTACATTTGTTATAAATAGTTTTAGTTGTAATATAAAATTTTTAAATTAAAATAAATAAGCAAGTAAAACAAATCAAATATATAAATAAATATATGACATTGTGATATGCAAGGATATATATATATATATATATATTTGGTTAATTGTAAATATAATGCATAATTTGCACTTTCAAGGAGAGAAGGTATACCTTTCATGTAATCGTTGTATCTCTATGAATCTATCATTGTCATCTTTATTTTTATATTAAATTTCAATCTTTTTTAAAAAGTATTTATCAATAATTTAAAAAAAAAAACTTATATCATAATATTTTTTATAAATTTAAAATATAATTTATATAATAAAAATATTTATTTATTATTATTCTAGTATTCCAACAAAATTTAACCTCACTTAGGAATTGAAACTAAATTAAGATTATTTATAAATATTATATATCTCCTAGATAAATGCATAAACAAAAATATTAATGATCTTTTAAGTTTAATAGTGATAAATGAATAATTTAAAATATTTTTATATTATTACCTAATCATATATCTTTGTCAAAAAAATAATAGTTAAAATTCTTTAATTCAAAATAGTTATTTTAATTTATAAATAAAAATATTTAAAATTTAAAGATCATTTTGTTTAAATATTTTAAATAAAAAACTGAAAATAGACTAGGAAAATGCAAATATGTTCATAGAAAATCATAGGAAAGAAAAGCGAAAAATAAGGTGTTGCAACTTTTTTCTCGATGTGTTTGTTACAAATTTTTTAGCTTAATTTTTTTTTTTTTAGAAGTAGAGTGACGCGTATATTCCACAGTGTCGTCATAAAATTAAATAAAATCTGAATTCATAATTTGGTACCCTGTATCTTAAACCAATATATCTTTAATTTCGTTTTCTATCTGCTTTATGTTGTCATTTGTAGACATAGAATTTGACCCTCAATAAGTCTCCTAGTTTTAAGCTATAAGTGAGTTTTTGAGTGGTGTACATGTATAAATTATTACCCTGGAATTCTCTTCTTCTTCATCAATACCCAGTCAACTAGGGTTTTGTTTCCTTCTAGTTTTCTTCTACCATCTTTTCTATCTGTTATTCTTTCCACCCTCCTAGAATGAACAAAATTCGGTTACATGATTTGACATGGATTTTCCTCCTCTTTCTAGTTCTTCTTCCATGTTTAGTTGTTGGTGAGTGTACATGCGATGAAGACAAAGAAGAGGGGAATAAAAGTTTGGCTGAGAGATACAAAATAGCAGCACTTTTTTCGATTTTGTTTGCAAGTGCAGTAGGTGTTACCATTCCAATGCTTGGCAAAACTTTTCCCGCCTTGCATCCCGAAAAAGATTTCTTCTTTATCATCAAAGCTTTTGCAGCCGGGGTCATATTATCCACTGGTTTCATCCATGTATTGCCCGATGCCTTTAAAAAGTTAACATCTCCATGTCTCAGCAAACATCCGTGGGGTGATTTTCCCTTCACAGGGTTTGTGGCTATGTTATCGGCTATTGGAACCCTCATGGTTGATTCTCTTGCAACTGCGTATTTTAAAAACTCTAGCCTTAATGACAAAGAACAAGTTGTTGATGAAGAACATGCACACATGCATCAACACACTATACCCGTTCATACGCATGCAACTCATGGTCACGCTCATGCTTCTGTTCCTTCTCCTTCAACAGACCTCCTTCGTCATCGTGTTATTTCTCAGGTAATTAATTCATTTTTCAATTTTCGAATATTTCTCTGTAACCAATCATGTAACTTATTTTGTCAATTTCTCGTCATATCATATCAAAATACTTGTCCATTCTCGTTGTCTGCCAGCCAATTTTCACTTCCTTCTCTGCTTAATTATTAGTCTTTGGGGCCAATCATGTTGGCTCTCTTAGAAACAATATTTTTCTCTTTATTTTGTTTTTTTTACTATTCTGTTGCTAAGACTTCTTTTTCTTTAAGGAAGAAAAGAAAAAGGTAAAAAAAAAAAAAGACTCATGAAAAATAAAAAGGGGAGGGGGGAATCAATCAAAGAAAGCGGGGAGTTACCATACGGTAACTTATTTATAATTTTAGAAAAATCATTTTTATAACTGTGAAAGAGATCAGAAAAAGAAAAGAAAAGAAAAAAGAAGTATAGGATACGTTTTTGTATCACATTCTATCTCTAATCCAACTGTATGACAAACTTCAGTGTTGGACTTTTGATATTTCTAAACTATAGGTGTTGGAGCTAGGAATTGTAGTGCACTCTGTGATAATAGGGATCTCCTTAGGTGCATCTGAAAGTCCTAACACGATAAGACCTCTTATTGCTGCTTTAACTTTCCACCAATTTTTTGAAGGCATGGGGCTCGGTGGTTGTATCTCACAGGTATTGTATATATCACTCATTTATCTTTTTTCATCTTTTTATTTATTCTTCTGGTCACTGATTTGGAATACTATCTTGTTTTGTTTATCGGGTGGTCCTCTACTCTAGTTTTAAATATATCTTAAATTTTTTAAGGGCTGAACTAATCTTTACATAACTTAATTACATTAGGATGCAGAGATTCGATAAAATTTTCCTCAAATACTTAACAGTAAAAGTAAAAAATTAAACTTTTAGCTTAAGTTAAAATTAATTAATTTATATTCATTAGTTCAAAAATCCTTCCATGTACATTATTTATAAGCACCAAAGTCTGTAAATTAAAGGACATAAGCTTAATAGGTTGAGTTTAACATTCTTGTTTAAATTTATCTTAATAATAGGTTTTTATGATTAAAATTCTCATAAATTAAAAGTTAAAAAGCCACCCATAATATGATTTCAGAATTTCACATGTAAAGTCAATATTATCCTACTCATAGTATCTTCTAAGCTTGAATTACATTTGCGAGTGATTATAAGTAGACACCTTCATACTTTTACACTTCATCGATCTCTTATTTTCTTTTTTCTATCTTTCTGTTCTTGTTATATCATATAACCTTCATGTTTACATTTCTCTCCCTTTTCCTCTTTCTTTTTAAACATATGCATTCTTCATGCATGCAAATGATGATAGGTAAACATCTTTACATATTATACACTTCATATCTTCATTAATACTTATTATTTTTTCTTCTTCCAAGCACATCATATAATCTATTATGCCTATATATCTCTTCTTCTTTTTTCCCTTTAGGTGTTAATCAGAAATTGGCATCCCCGAATCTTTTTTGGAACCATGCATGCCCTTTCCCTTTAGGTGTTAATTAGAAATTGGCATCCACCAATCTTTTCTCGAACCATGCATGCCCTCAAGCTTTCGTCTTCAGAATATAACTTGGCCGAAGCTTCTATATATAAGATAATAAAAGATAATGAAAAAAGTAACAGCCATATGTCTGTACAAGCAATATCTTTCATTTTCAAGGATAGAACGCTTTATCTTTCGTGTGGTATAGACGTATGGCATTGGATGCGATTCACACGGCTAGAATAAAAACATACGAGACCCCAAAATAAAAAAAACAATTGACTTGTGGTGTGCATTAGCTAGTTCCTTAGTGTGAAGATGGTGACACTGTCTAAATTAAGGATTCTCTTGAATTTGAACGTTCAAACTTCAAAGTAAATGGATTTATAATGTTTAGAGTCTTCTGAGTTTGAATCTTCAAAGTAGACGGCTAAGGTCAAGTTTCCTTTTCGGCCTAGGTCCCGCATAGCTGTCATTAGAGTCGTCATCACAAATCACAACTGTCATTGTTTTTGTCGGCATTTTTTTTGTTTCTCGCGTTTTAGCCTCATACATCATTTCTAAAACCTAGATGAATAGATATTGTTCTTCTCAAACTTCTTTTTTATAATTTTTTAATTCTAATTTACTTGAAAAAATTAAAATTTTTATTCGGACTAGCAAGTGTATGAATACATATAATTAAAAAAAACTTAAAAAGAATAAAACAAAAAGTGTATATTAACAAAAAAAACTAATGGTTTAAATTTAAAAAATACGTAATATGAGAACAAGACGTCCTCTTTTTCTCATTTCCTGTGACGAAGAGTAAAGAAATAAATACTTTTCACAACCACAGGAGGAAAAGATATAATAGATATACTAGCGTATTGATAGACACTACATATAAATATTATTTTTTTATTAGGTTATTATTAATAACAATAATAAAGAAGATTTGAAGTGAAATTAAATTATATAATGACAATTTGATAAGTGTTTTAAAGATAAATAATACAGAAAAGTAATAAATATTTAAAATTTATTTTTATATATTTAAATGTTATAATAATTCATAAAATGAAAATTATTTGCATTTTTTTATTTTTTAAATCAATAATAAGTAATTAGTAAAAAAAATCATGTAAAAAAAGTTCAACCCCAAAATAAACTCTTATAACAATATAGATAGATAAAAGTGAGTTTCTGTCACCTTTATTGTAAGATACAATGTTTTTAAAGAAATTTTGTACAAATAAATAAAGATGTATTTAATATGAATTAAAATATTACGTATACAATAATATAAACGCTCTAAAATATATACATAAATTCAGTTGGGTGACACTGATTAAAAATAAATAAATAAATTTTATTAAATATTGTGTTAGAATTATATTAATTATATTAAAAAATTATGAGAAATTACACTGTTACACTTTTAATAAAAAGATTTTCACTTTCTATTGAATTAAGTTTAGAGAAAATTTGTGTCTATCCATTATAATCCTAAGTGATGTTTATGTTCAGGCAAAATTCAAGAGGAAAGCAGTTATAATTATGGCATTATTTTTTTCATTGACAACACCTGTGGGCATTGCTGTGGGTATGATAATTACTAGTGCTTACAAGGAGAACAGTCCAGCAGCTCTAATAGTGGAAGGTATTCTTAATGCTGCATCGGCAGGGATCTTAATTTATATGTCACTTGTGGATTTACTTGCAGCTGATTTAATGGATCCTAAAATCCAAGGAAGTGGAAAGCTTCAGATGGGAGTTAATGCATCTTTGCTTCTTGGAGCCGGTTGTATGTCCCTTCTAGCCAAATGGGCCTAAATCCATATAGTCTACTCTCCTTTCTTTCATAAGTTTCATATTATTGTTATAATGTGTTTTTGTTTCAGTAGTTTTTTTTAGATGCATTTAGAGAAATAAAACAAAACTTAAATATACTGCATAACTACTTTTAGTGTTGTTCTTCAATTAAGGTTAAATTTTCATCTTGATAATACATATTGATATTGAATAAAAAAATATTTACTACGTAAATTATTTAATATTAATTGGATAATAGCCCTAATTGTTAATGTATATAATTTTTTCCGAAGACAGAAAATTTTTTCATACTCTAATTATGGTTCCAATAAACAAAGAAAATTTGTTTGGTTAATGACTAATATTTTTAAAAATATTTAAATATGTTTACTGAAAATTAAAATTGTCATGTTTTTGGTTTAATAAATTTATGAGGTACATAATTTATTCTTCCAAAAATATTCTTTTAGAAAAATAATTTCATTATATAAACTTATGGAAAATTTATTGTAAAATATTATTTATAAATTTTAAATTTATAAATATGTTGATGTAATTTTTAATATTTTTAATTTAATTTTAATATAAAAAAATTCTCTCTACTTTAACTTTTTTTTACCATTTATATTAAAACATTTCTTGAATGTTAGTAATAATAATATTCTTAAATAATTTATTAATTAATACGTTGATAATTTTTAAAAACTTAAAAAATTTATTTAAAAATATAAATTTTAATATATTAAAAAATTAAAATAATATATTTTACAAAGTAATTTTATTTTTAAAATTATCCTAAGTATACTAAAAATATTTATTAATATTTATTATTTTTAAATATAATTATTTATTATATTTAATCAAAAAAATATTTTTAAATTTATTATTATATTAAATGAGTTAATGAGAGTTTCATAGTATTTTTTATCACTAAACTTTTTTTTAATGGAAAAAGTTAGATTCTCATTTTCAAATGTTTAGGTAGAAAATTTAGTTAAAAATCATTAAAAAAAATATTTCTTAAAAATAATTTTTTACAATAACTTCTTCAATCTCGTATTTTCGAAAAACTAAAAACTCCCGTCTATTAAACTCTCCAATATTACAAAGTTATGAATGAGTTTCGCATGAAAACTTCCAAAGCATTTTGACCCTGTATTGTGATCACCATTGTGTATTTTGATATACTCCCTTAAAGATATTTTCAAGCGATATGGTTAGAATTGCCACGATACTCATTACGATAATTTGTCCGCACTTCTCTTTCTTATAGTTATAATAAATTTCTCCAAAAGATTGTCTCACTTGTCACTTTCTTACTCTTTTACTTTCCGCCTATAACTATATCCTGTAAATTTTTTATTCAAATTTTTGGTAATAGTTTTGTTTAAACTAGATGATCTGCTTTCACATATTTACCCAGTCATGAATCCTGACAATTAGATAAATGTTTAATGATCCAAATTTCAAATACATAATTTAAATTTGATTTACCAAAATAAAATATAAATCTTCTTATCTTCAACTAACGATTCTAATTAGTTGAATATAGGGAATATGAATCTTGATTTTTATAGACCTTATGTTTTCCTTACAAAAGCATTGGTCCTGTTTAAATATTTAGGCAAAAGTATCTTGGGATAAGTTTTAACCTAAAGTAAATTCAACTCGATATTTTGATTGAATTGTGTTACGGTCGGTCAATACCTGGTCGGTTCGACGAACGGACGGACGGGATATCCCGTGGTGGTTGACGAGACAGTTGGTATTACTTCCGCATTAATTATCCCTTGTCATAGAAGTTTCCTTATTAACTGATTAGCACTTCATGACGTATGACAAGACTGAAAATATCGAGACTAAGGTATAAAAAGGAGAGAAATGAAGTGAGAAGCTCGATTTTTTCTCTTAGACAAGAACATTGGCGCCCACTGTGGGGCAAGTAAAACTTTCCTACGACCAACGAGAAAAGAGCGATATTGTGAGTTTCAGACAATGCCGATAACAAGGAACCAAGCTAGTTCCACGAATGAGGGAGAAGAAGACATGTTGCAAAGGTTAGTGAGAACAGTAGCACAGCTGCAAGCTCAGAGCGATGAACATTCTAGGTTGAACGTAGAAGCGGAGACGAGACACCGGTTAGCAGAAGAGCGTCATGCGAAAGCGATGAGGATAGCTGAGCAGAGGGAGGAGGAGCTCCGGTGACAGATTGCGAATCTAAAGGCTAGGAACGAGCAGGAGCAAGAAGTGCGAGGAGAAGGATCAGCTCAACCTTTTTGGAGATAACCCTTCTGCGAAGAGATAGATGAAGCCCGTGTACCTCCTAACTTCAGGGAGATATTGGTGGATTCTTTCAACGGAACTCAAGATCCTCATGCACACCTGCAAGCGTTCCAAACTCAGATGTATATCAGTGGAGGTGATGATAGACTTAACTACAAGCTCTTTCCGAGAACATTAAGAGGGGTGGCCCTACAATGGATGATGACTCTCCCGCCTAGGTCTATCTGAACCTTCAACGACCTAGCGGGCCTCTTCTTGTCCCAGTTCGCAGCGAACAAATCAAAGCGCTTGGAGGTGACAGACTTGTTTGATATCAAACAAGCCAATGGGGAGAGCTTAAAAAGTTATATGGCTCGTTTTAATGACGCCACCATCGGGGTGAATGATCCGGACCAAAAGTTTTTTGTTAAGGCTTTCCAAGAAGGGCCGAGGGTAGGGCCATTTAGTGATGCCTTGGCCCTTCAGAGGCCAGTAAGCATGGAAGAAATCCACATTAGGGCGGAAAAACATGTGGAGATGGAAGATAGTCGCTTCGATAAAAAAGAGGCGGAACATGTTAACATGGAAGGTCGGTCACGGCCTGTAAAGGAGAGGCCGACATTGGCAAGCGGCCGGAACCCTCACCGTAGACAGATCCCAGACAAGGGTTATGAAATACCTCCGAAATTTACACCCTTGAAGGAAAGAAAGGCGCACATCATGCGGGAAATTTGTCATACAAGGCTGTTGAACTTTCCCCAAGCAGCAGGAGGTAAACTGATGGGGAGGAATCGAAGGGAATGGTGTGATTTTCACAGAGCCAGTGGCCACTCGACGAAGGATTGTTGGACTTTGGGAGCCCAATTGGAAGGTCTGATCCAACAAGGCTGTTTGAGCCAGTATGTAGCTCGAGCAGGAAGAGAAAAGGTCAGGTCAAGAGGAGAACCAAGTGGGAGGGGAAGCAGGCGGAGTCGGGAACACGACGGTCGTTCTAGATCACCTCGGCCGGCTCCCACCTTGTTATCGGGGAGGGAAGCGTCGTATGGTAATCAAGATGGTCAGACGAGACGAAATGCCCATCAATCCTATCAGATGCAAGATGTTATCACAGGGGCCAATCTAACACCCCTTGGTAAGAGGAGGAAAGAGCCAACTATAACGTTCCAGGAGGAGGATAGGAAGTGGAGGACGGTAGACAGGGACGAACCGATGGTGATATCTGTAATAGCTGAAGACTTCAAGATAGAGAGAGTGCTGATAGATCAAGGTAGCTCAGCCAACATACTATACGGATCTACGTACCGAAAGATGGGTCTTTCGGGGCTAAAAGAAACCCCAAGATGTCTATATGGGTTTTCAGGAGAGAGAGTACATATAAGAGGAACCATGGAGCTAGACACCGTTTTCGGGGAAGGCTCTAGCACCAAAGTAATTCCAGTTTTATACATTATCGTGGAAGCGGAGGCGTCGTACAACATTATCATGGGGCGACCGGCTTTGAACCGGCTAAAGGCCATTGTATCTACATACCATTTATGCATGAAATACCCAGTGGGTGGAGGAGTAGGAAGCGTGTGGGCTAACTCAAATATGGCCAAGAGATGTTATGAGGACAGCTTGAGAGTGGGACAACGAACCGTCGCTGTGAACACTCTGAGTTTGGAGTTAGATCCGAGGAGTCATGATGAACATGAGATACCTCATCGAGTGGAAGAGCTTAAGGAGATCCAAATAGGCCTGCAGGAAGTCCAAAAAACGAAGATAGGTACAATAATGAGCAAGGAGCAGGAGGCCGACCTAACGCGTTGTTTGCAACAAAATCGTGATGTGTTTGCTTAGGCTCCGAAAGATATGCCACGAATAGATCCAAATTTCATGAGCCATCGATTGTTAGTAGTGTAGGAGGCCCAGCCGGTCATGCAGAAGAAGCGAAAACAAGGGGAAGAAAAAAGAGAAGCTATTAAAGAGGAGACCGGCAAATTACTGACGACCGGCTTTATAAGGGAAGTAAGATACCCAGAATGGTTGGCCAACGTGGTCATGGTGAAGAAGGCTAACGGGAAGTGGAGGATGTGCACTAATTATACGGACCTAAATAAGGTATGTCCGAAGGATCCATACCCCCCCCGAATATTGATAGACTAGTGGATAGTGTGTCCGGGTTTGAATTCCTAAGTTTTATGGACACATATTCTGGGTATAATCAAATAAGAATGCATCCGGATGATGAAGAGAAGACCGCCTTCATTACCGACAGTGGAGCTTTTTGTTACAAGGTAATGTCGTTCGGGCTTAAAAATGTTGGCGCAACATACCAGAGGCTAATGGACAAGATTTTTAAAGACGTTATGGGTAAGGATGTAGAGGTGTATGTGGACGATATGATGGTGAAATCTGGGGGAGGAGAAGACCATTGCAGGACATTGGAGCGAGTGTTTGAAGTGTTGAGAAAACATCAATTAAGGTTAAAACCGGAAAAGTGTTCGTTCGGAGTACAAGCAGGGAGGTTCTTGGTTTCATGCTCACCAAGAGAGGAATAGAAGCTAATCCAGACAAGTGCAGGGCGGTGATTGATAATGGTTTTCTTTTTCAGTCGTTTTGAGCACTTATCAAATAACTAAAGCTAACTATAGTATAGCCAACCCTAGGTCATTCTTCTCAAGGACACAGTGTGCTCAGTTGTGATTTAGTGTGAAGTAAAATGCTATCGAATCTAAGCAGTAAAGTTTTGACTGACTCTCCTCGGTACTGGCCGAGTCGCTCTTGGCAGAGATAGAGCCGAGATGATCTCGACAGAGACAATCTGGCTTGGTCTCTGCTGAGTGCAGACAGACGCTACAGAGATGAAATATCTTTATCTCAGTCTTAGAAAGCAGTAAATAGGGGGGTTGGAGTGCAAGTAAAGCAGAAAGCAAACTAAGACTAAGAATGCAGTAAACATATACTACTGTTACTAGTTATCTATTATTATTATTATTATATAACTGTGTTCATATTCAATCCCATTAATCCAAGTTCAGTCCAAGTTCCACACTCCAGTTCTCAGTCCATATCAGCCTCCAAGGTTCTTATGGCAATCGCCAAAGGTTCGTCCATTGCCATACCGAGATGACACAGAACCGGCATAGACTCGGCTTGGGCAGCTTTTATTGAAAAACATGACAGAAAATAAAATGAAACAACGCAATTGAAGAAAAACAACAAAGTGATTAAAACTAACAAAACAAAAATTAAAATTAGCAGAGTTCAGGAGGATGGGAATATAAATAAGACACAACAATTGAAATGACTGTATATTTATTCCCCCCCCCCCCACACTTAAAATCTACATTGTCCTCAATGCGAGGTAGGGTCATCTGGTTATGCTAGTTCCATCAATGATATTATCTCCATGTCATGAGTGATAGGCGTTGGACCTTCATGGAATGGCTTAATCTGATGCCCGTTGACCTGGAAGGTGCTGTTACTGTGTTCTTCTTTGAGCTGTACTGCACCATGGGGAAACACATTAGTGATAACAAAAGGCCCATCCCATCTAGAACGTAGTTTACCTGCAATGAGCTTGAGGCGTGAGTTAAACAAGAGGACTTTTTGGCCAACTTGGAATTCTTTTCTCAGGATCTGCTGGTCATGGAATCGCTTGATTTTCTGCTTGTAGATCCTAGAGTTTTCATATGCTTCCAAGCGGAGTTCATCTAACTCTTGCAGCTGAAATTTTCTCTGCTCTCCTGCTTGGTCATAGGCCAGATTGCCTTAACAGCCCAAGTATGCTCTGTGTTCTAGCTCCACAAGAAGGTGACAGGCTTTACCGAAAACAATCCTATAGGGAGACATCTCTAAAGGTGTCTGGTATGCAGTTCTATGTGCCTAGAGAGCATCCTCAAGGAGGCGGCTCCATCCTTCCTCTTTGGGATTGGTCATCTTTTGCAATGTTTTCTTGATTTCCTGTTGAACACTTTGTTTGGCCATTTGTTTGGGGGTGGTAGGCAGTAGCAATTATGTGTGCTACTCCATATTTTTTGAAGAAGGGAAGCCATGACTCATTCATGAAGTGACTGCCTTGGTCACTTATGGCGCTTTTGGCACACCGAACCTGCGCAGAAAATATTGGACTTGAAAGTCGCAACCACTCTTGCATCATTTGTTCGGTGGCAATGGCTTCTACCCATCTTGATACATAATCCACGGCCAGCAGAATGTATGAGTAGCCATTAGAGGCGGGAATGACCCCATGAAATCTATTCCCCAAACATCAAAATTTCACGTAATTGGATGGATTCTTTGGGGCATTTCATGCCTTACATTCATGGCCACTCTCTGCTTTTTTTGGCATTTCTCACAGGTGGAGGCAATTCATGCGGCGTCCCTAAAGATAGTTGGCCAATAGAGGCCACAATCTAGTACTTTCCTGGCAGTCCGAGTGGATCCATAATGACCACCTCCAGGTGCCGAGTGACAGAATTGGAGGACCGAGTTGGTCTCGGCATCAGGAATGCACCTGCGGATGACTTTGTCACTGCCTAATCTCCAAAGGTAGGGATCATCCCAAATGTAGTATTTGGCATCGCTTCGGAGTTTATCTTTGAATGCCTGAGATGCCTCTAGTGGAAACCAAGATGCTGCCACAAAATTACAAATGTCAGCAAACCATGGTGGAGACGAATTTATGTGCAACAGGTGCTCATCTGGAAACTCGTCTCGGATAAGCATCAGTTTGCTTTCTTTTTCAATTCTGCTCAGGTGATCAGCTACAGAATTCTCAGCACCTCTTTTATCTCTGATTTCTATGTTGAATTCTTGAAGGAGAAGCATCCACCGAATCAGTCTTGGCTTGGCATCAGGCTTCTTCAACAAGTATCTCAAAGCCGCATGATTAGAGAACACAATGATCCTTGAGCCGAGAAGGTATGGGCGGAATTTGTCCAGGGCAAACACAATTGCTAATAGTTCCTTCTCAGTTGTTGTGTAATTCTGTTGGGCCGGGTCCATAGTTCGAGATGCATAGGCAATTACCTGCACTGGGAGGCCGGTTCCAGCTCTCTGGCCGAGAACAGCTCCTAATGCTGAATTGGATGCATCACACATTAGTTCAAATGGCAGGTCCCAGTTTGGTGATTGTAGAATGGGGGCGGATGTGAGTCTATTTTTCAGCTCCTGAAATGCTTCAATACAAGGCTGGTCAAAGTTGAATTTCACATCCTTCTGTAGCAGCCTGGACAGAGGCAGGGCAAGTTTGCTAAAATTCTTGATGAATCGTCTGTAAAAGCCTGCGTGTCCTAGAAATGAGCGAACCTCCCTCACGGAAGAGGGGTTTGGAAGGGATGATACGATGTCTATCTTAGCCTTATCCACTTCAATACCTCTGTTGGATACCAGGTGGCCCAACACTATTCCTTCAGTCACCATGTAGTGACATTTTTCAAAGTCGAGCACGAGATTTGTGTCAATGCATCTCTTCAACACCCTTGATAGATTATTCAGGCATTCTTCAAATGAGTCAACATACACCGTGAAATCATCCATGAATACCTCCATGCAGTCTTGCAGCAAGTCCGAGAAGATGCTCATCATGCAACATTGAAATGTACTCGGAGCATTGCAGAGGCCAAATGGCATGCATGTGTACGTAAAGGTACTAAATGGGCAGGTGAAGGTTGTCTTATGCTGGTCTTCAGGCGCAATATGTATCTGCATGTAGCTTGAGAATCCATCAAGAAAGCAGTAATGGGATCTCCCTGCTAATTTCTCAAGCATTTGGTCAATGAAAGGCAGAGGGAAGTGATCCTTGCGAGTTGCTTGGTTTAATCTTCTGTAGTCGATGCACACTCGCCAGCTGTTCTGAATCCTTGTTGGTACCAGCTCATCCTGCTGATTTTTCATGACAGTCATCCCGGACTTCTTTGGCACCACTTGTACAGGGCTCACCCATTGGCTATCCGAGATGGGGTAGATGATCCCTGCAGTAAGGAGCTTTGTAACTTCATTTTTAACCACGTCCAGGAGTGTCGGATTCAGTCTTCTTTGCGACTGCCTTATGAGCTTGATTTCCTCCTCCATTAATATTCTGTGCATGCAAATGGAGGGGTTTATGCTAGGAAGGTCTGCTAGCTTCCACCCTATTGCCTTCTTATGTTGCCTGAGAACCTCCAACAACTTGTCTTCTTGTTCTTGGTCGAGATTGCTAGCAATAATAACCGGGAGTTGTTGTTCCTTGTTCAGGTAGGCATATTTCAGGTGACTCGGCAATGTTTTTAATTCTATAGGTGGTGGCGGTGATGGAGATTTGTCAATTTCTGAGGTTGGATCCGAATGGCCAACTTGATTTGGATCCGGCACCAGGTGTGCCAACATTATTTCGGCCTTTGGCTTACTCGGCCGGCTCGGCTTCGCGACTTTGGTTGTTGTCAAAATGGAGTCGGCCTTGGCTTCTAACGCTCCTTCAGAGTCGGATCCGGATGGAACAATGAATTCTACCTCAGCTTGTGTCTGGTCTGCAGTTGCCGAGTCGGTCTCGGCAAACATGTCGACCTTGCTATTTGACTCTTCGGTTGAGTTGACTTTCACTTCTTCCTTGACTCGGCCTCCTCTGCCCGACTCATTCTCGGCCGTAAAAATTGTCGCTAAGTGTGCACTGGAAGACTTTTCAGCTTCAGCGACTTTGTTTTCTGCATCATTTGTATACTTTGAGTGTTCTGTGCTGCAGACTTGGTCTAACAATTCGGACAGTTCCACTTCAAAGGCCAAGTCAGCAACATCACTATGATTGTCCTCAGAGTTGGAGAGGTCTTGTACTTCTTCATAGTCGGCCTCTTCATCTGTAACTCCTGGGCAGCTGCTTTCGTCATCATTCTCAGCAGACTCCTCAATGTTTTCACCACTGCCATTTAGTTGAAGATATTCTTCAACTAGTTCATCAAGTATATCAATGCCAAAGAGAGAGTGGTCTTCGGTTGGGTGCTTCATAGCTTCGAAAATATTGAATTGCACCAAGGCGTCACCGAATTCCATGGAGAGCGTCCCTGCATACACATCAATCTTTGTTCTGGCTGTCATCAAGAAAGGTCTTCCCATAATTAAGGTGGATTCCTTCAGGATGTTTCGTCCTCCATGTCTAGCACGTAAAAAATCAGCTGAAATATTAGTTTATTGACTTGGACGAGAACATCCTCGAGAACTCCCAGGGGCTGGACAATACTCCTGTTTGCCAGCTGAATGGTCATCCTTGTGGGTTCCAAGTCACCAAAATTCAAGGACCTGTAGATTGATGTGGGCATGACATTAATTGAGGCTCCTAGGTCCAACATGGCATTGGCAAAAGTGCATTCGCCGATGGTGCATAGGGACCAGGAAAGACTCTGAGGGTCCCCTGCATTTCTTTGGCAAAGTTGAAGCACCTGCAGTGATTGCTTCATTCTGTGTTAGAGCCGACACCACACCTCCAATTTCCTTGCTCCCCTTTATTTTTCTCCTTTTGTGTACACACAATTCCTTGAGGAATTTTGCGTACTTAGGGACCTGTTTAATAGCATCGAGGAGTGGAATATTGATTTCCACCTTGCGGAACATCTTCAACAATTCTTCATCCGACTCTGGCTTCCTTACCGAAGTGGTCCGAGATGGAAATGGCAATGGGACAGTTGTCTCTGGTCGAGACTGCAAGTCGGCATTTGACTCGGAGTCGGCTTCAGCTGGTCTCGGCAACTGCAGTGTGGAGGGGGGTAATTCTTTTCCACTTCGTAGAGTCACTACACTAGCATTCCCCCTCGGATTTGGAATGGTTTGAGAGGGGAGGTTGTTGGATCCTGCCGACTGTAATTGACTTACAGTATTGGCTAACTGACCAATCTGCATTTTGAGGTCCTGGATGGTGGCGGTCATGTTCTGCTGGAACTGTAAATTGCTGGAGCTCACAGATTGTTGGAACTCCAGGTTGCTGGTTGCAAGTTGCTTCATCAGGTCTTCCAAAGATGGAAAGTTGCCTTGTGTAGGCATTCTCTGCTGTTGTTGTTGCTGCTGTTGTTGGAAAGGTGGTGCTTGGTAGTGCGGAGTCGGCTGTTGATAACCAGCCTGCCTCTGATAGGTATTCGGTGTGGATCCGAATTGTTGAGCTGCATATGGTCCCTGATTCGGTCCTGGCCGAAATGGCTGTCTTCCATGCTGTTGGCCATCAATTGGCCGATTTTGATACGGTTGCTTCCCGTACTGAAATCCACCTATTGCTCCAACATTCTCTGGTTGGTCCGACTCGGTTTCTTGGAGAGTGGGGCACATATCAGTGGGGTGCTCCACGGAAGTACATATGCCACATACTTTTCATTTGCCATGGCTGGTTGGTGTTGCCCTACAGCAAGTTGTCTCACCAATGATGTCAATTCAGTCAGCTGATTCTCTAACCTCTGATTGGAATCTGCACCGATTTCATTCACCATCCGTGGTTGATTTGGCCCTCTGATCCCAAACTGTTGTGTATTGCTTGCCATAGTAGAGATCGATGCCTTGCCTTCCGCCTTGGCGTTTTTTGTCCATCAGGGCTCGCTTTGGTTGCGTTTATCATGCTTCGCCCATCAGCGATAATCCTTCATAAAAATACTGGATCAACAACTGTTCGTTGATTTGGTGATGTGGACAGGTGGCACAGAGTTTGTTGAACCGCTCCCAGTACTCGTGCAGTGTTTCTCCTGCATGCTGCCTTATCCCACATATTTCCTTTCGATGGACGCAGATGCGGGATGCCGGAAAGAACTTCTCCAGGAAGGTCGTTTCATGTCTCCCCAAGTGTTGAAAAGCACTGGTTGAAGATACAACCAATCCTTCGCTGCTCCATCCAGGGAGAATGGAAATGCCTTCATTTTGATGTAGTCCTCCGATATCCCCTGCGGCCTCATTGTAGAACAGACCACATGGAATTCTTTCAGGTGTTTGTGGGGGTCTTCTCCTGCAAGACCATGAAACTTAGGCAACAGGTGTATAAGACCAGACTTTAATTCATATGTTTGAGCTGGCTCCAGCTGTGGGTATTGGATGCACCAAGGTTGATACACCACGTCTGGAGTAGCTAATTCCTTCAACGTCCTACTGTTATTCTCCATTCGTCCTGATCCTGCAAAAACGTCAGAACTAGAAACAAAACTGTTAGTGTAAAACTGGTTAGAGTCAGCTGCAGAATCTATATTAATACTAGTATTTACTGCAGCGTTCCTAATTTTTCGTAATCTACGTAAGGTTAATTCTATCTCTGGGTCAAAAGCATACAATGGGTCAGTACTACTCCTAGTCATGCATTGTACATATTATGCAGAAAAATCAGAATTAGAAATAGTACTTGAAATAGTAAATGCAGAATTGGAAACTACAGCTATCAGTTAACTAACTAATGGAACTACAGAATGGCATACAAAAAGAATGCAATTAAACTAGCAAGAATGCAAAACAGAAAAACTAGCTGAATGCAAGAATGCAATGCAGAAAGAAAGATGCAGTAGTGAATACAAAACAGAATGCCAATTCTACGTAGCTACAGAAATAAATGTTTGATTTCTTTCTTTTTTTTTTTTAGCGGTGAATTCACGCAGAGAAACAAATAATAGTCAACATGCTTTTTATTTAGGATCCATAAACAAAACAGACAGACATGGACAAGTTCAAAAGACTCAAGACTGACTTGACAGACACACTTTACAGACTCGGGATTCGACCTCACTTAACTTGGCACACAAAGACACAAAAGAACTTGTGTCCCCGGCAAAGACGCCAATTTGATAATGGTTTTCTTTTTCAGTCGTTTTGAGCACTTATCAAATAACTAAAGCTAACTATAGTATAGCCAACCCTAGGTCATTCTTCTCAAGGACACAGTGTGCTCAGTTGTGATTTAGTGTGAAGTAAAATGCTATCGAATCTAAGCAGTAAAGTTTTGACTGACTCTCCTCGGTACTGGCCGAGTCACTCTTGGCAGAGACAGAGCCGAGATGATCTCGGCAGAGACAATCCGGTTGGTCTCGGCTGAGTGCAGACAGACGCTACAGAGATGGAATATCTCTGTCTCAATCTTAGAAAGCAATAAATAGGGGGGTTGGAGTGCAAGTAAAGCAGAAAGCAAACTAAGACTAAGAATGCAGTAAACATATACTACTGTTACTAGTTATCTATTATTATTATTATTATATAACTGTGTTCATATTCAATCCCATTAATCCAAGTTCAGTCCAGGTTCCACACTCCAGTTCTCGGTCCATATCAGCCTCCAAGGTTCTTGTGGCAATCGCCAAAGGTTCATCCATTGCCATACCGAGGATTTATGCAATCGCTACCTTATCAGTTGGCAGGGATTAAGTTCAGAGCTGATTTTAGGTTCTCAGTTAACAATCGCCAATGGATTACCTACTAAATTAGTCAAACCAGTTCCAATTGGCTTTACTTAACATTGTTCACAATTTAATTGCAATGGCGGATTAAATCATGAATTAAAGTAGAGGAAGAGAATGGAGATAAGAGTTGCAGAATGAAATTGATTGACAGAAATAGAATACAAATACAGTGGTCCTGAATTCAGATGAATCCATCTTCCACGACGATCGTCATGGTTGATGGTGGTGGTTCACCTCCGTTAGCCTGAACGCTGAGGATCAGCTCCACCAGAGTGCGTCGGTAGTCTGATCGGTCCCCTCTGGCAGACTTTGGCTTCCTAGTCTCAGACTTGCACTTGCTCAATCGAGAGAAATGCCAATGAGCACCGTGCACCACCGTGAAAATGGAGAGAGCGAGAGCGAGAAAATGGGTATATTGAGTATGGAATTAAAGTAAATTAAAAACGTGTAAAAAGTGCACAACTCCTCCTATATATACACGAGCTGTGATATGCTAATCCTAACGAATCCTAACAGAATTACACTGTGAAGATCCTATTCTACCCCTGTGCAGATTTCTAACGTGACATAGCAGATTTCCTAGGAGTGACATGGCAGCTGAGGTGGCCTCCGAGCTAGATAGCTAATGTGGTCAATACAATTGGGGCACTCTTTACTGGGTTGCTGGGCTACAAGGCATGGGCTACCGAGACGACTCTGGTTCGGCCGAGATGGAGTCGGACTGGGCAGGATGACTCCATCTCGGCAGAGACCCCTTTTGTTGACCCTGGTCAACTCGGCTTGACCTGTAGAAGAAGGAGTGATACTTTAGCTAAGAAATCTGAATTAACA
This sequence comes from Mucuna pruriens, assembly GCA_025330945.1. Classification (NCBI taxonomy): domain Eukaryota; kingdom Viridiplantae; phylum Streptophyta; class Magnoliopsida; order Fabales; family Fabaceae; genus Mucuna; species Mucuna pruriens. Next base: position 1,546,790 of record JAENHJ010000256.1, read on the forward strand.
TAGATTTGTACTTTCTCTATATTTAAGCCCATAAAATGAATCTTAGCTAACAATCCATTCTTAAGCACAAAATAGTCGTGTACACACCTTCTTAGGTGTCTAAAAGATGTATAAATTGTGACTCATCAGTGATAAATATGAGAAGTCCCCAGAATGTAAAAGAAGTTCAATAGCTAATGGGAAGAGTGATGGCGCTATCATGCTTTATTTCCAAGGCATCCGAAGTGGCCACACCGATTCTTAACACATTGAAAAAAGAGCGAAATTTTGCATGGACCTCTAATTACGAGGAAGCCTTTTTGCGATTGAAGGCTATATTGGCCACTCCTCCCATCTTGGTGAGATTGGAACCTGGTCAACCGTTATATTTGTAAATATCGGTGACAAATGTCGCCATTAGCTCTGTCCTAATCCAAGAGAAGGGTATAAAGCAGCGTCTGGTTTACTTTATTAGTAAAACTCTTCAAGGAGCCGAAAGGAGATATCAGAAAATTGAAAAATGAGCCCTAGGTTTGGTTACAGCCTCTCGACGATTACGCCCGTACTTTCAAAATTTCAGCATCATTGTACGCACCGACCTTCCTGTCCGACAGGTCTTGAGGAAGCTGGATTTGGCAGGAAGAATGGTAGCTTGGAGTGTTCGGTTGTTCGAATTTGACATTTCATTTGAGAAAAGAGGCCATGTTAGAGCATATACATTAGCAGATTTTGTTACAGAGCTTACCCCAGAATATGAACGGGTAGATGGTGATTGGTATTTATCTGTAGATGGATCACCAAACCAAGCTGGAAGCGGGGCTGGAGTTATTCTCGAGAGACCAAATGGCATACTCATTGAGCAGAGCTTACATTTCGACTTCAAGACGAGTAATAACCAGGCAAAATATGAAGCACTACTCACAGGCATGAGGCTGGCTCTAGAGATTGAGGCAAAACGATTAACAGTAAAAAGCGACTCCAAGTTGGTGACAAGATAAGTAAATGGGGAATATCAAACTAAAGACCCGAAGTTAGCCAAATACTGGGAGAAGGCAACAACAATGGCAGCTTCCTTCAACAGTTTTACCTTCTTGCATGTGCCTAGGGACCAGAATGAAAGAGCGGACTTGCTAGCCAAGTTAGCTAGTACACAGAGAAGAGGATTGCAACGGTTGGTCATCCACGAGAATTTAAGTGCCCGACGATAGATAAGTCAAAGGTCCAGCACAACAAAAGTAGAGAAACCTGGATGGATCCTATCATAGAATACTTGAAAAACGGGAAGCTACTAGAAGACTCGACCGATTCGTTGAAGATACGAAAGGAAGCCCCTAAATACATGCTCATCGAACAACGCCTTTATCGACGAGGATTCTCATATCCTCTCCTCAGATGTGTAGATGATGATGAAGCGTTGTATGTCATCCAGGAAGTACATGAAGGTATTTGCGGAACGCATATAGGGGGCGGGCACTAGCTGGTAAGATCGCTAGAGCCGGATACTATTGGCTGACATTGAAGACTGACTGCATGGACTACATGAAGAAGTGTGACAAATGTCAAAATTTCGCCGACATCGATCAGGCCCCACTAGAACAATTGCATGTAGTGGCATCCCCATGGCCTTTCCATAAGTAGGGAATAGACATATTGGGGCCATTCCCAATGGCACCCGGTCAAGTCAAATTCCTCATGGTAGTTGTTGATTACATTGACCGATGGTAACCATCACGGTCGAAAGAGTAAAACGCTTTATTTGGAAGAAGATTGTTTGCCGTTTCGGGTTTAACAGCGAGATAGTATTTGATAACGACACTCAGTTTGCATCATCCACAACAGCAAAATTTTGCCAGGACCTACACATCAAACAGTCATTCACTTCTGTTGAGCACCCACAAGCCAATGGACAAGCCGAAGCAGATAACATAGTTATACTAAGGGGCTTATAAAGAAGGTTGGAAGAAGCCAAGGGGAGATGGGCTGAAGAGTGTCCGCAAGTCTTATGGTCCTATCATACTACACCACACTCCACCACGGGCGAAATGCCATTTCGTTTGACATACGAGTCAGATGCTATGATCCCAGTGGAAATAGGAGAACCGTCCCCCAGGATTGCATTGTTTGAGCCGACCGTGAATGAAGAGGAGTTGAGAACAAATCTGGACCTACTGCAAGAAGTACAAGAGATAGCGCACATCAAGGAGTATGCAGCCAAAGCAAGGGTGGCAAGGAGATATGGTTAGAAGGTAATACACAGAGATTTCGAGGTAAAAGATCTGGTGCTGAGAAAAGCAACACTTAGAGTAGAGAAAAACAAGCTAACGCCTAAGTGGGAAGGACCCTTCAGAATAGCCGAAAGTGTGGGAAGGGGAGCCTATCGCTTGGAGCACCTAGATGGCCGCAAGATTCCGCGCACTTGGAACGCCATCAGTTTGAGAAGGTATTTCAGTTAAATTAAGTATGTAAATATGTAAGCAGACATTAATTTCTTAAATAGGCAAAATGAAAGAAGTTGGGAACGAAATGACTTGAGCAAGCTACAAGACCCTAAACGGACGACCATAGAGACCGATCCGGGGTCCGAAGAATGAAATCTGCTAAGTGCTGCAATGGACGGCCGTAAAAAGCTAATCAACAACTTGAAAAAATGGATAGCCGAACCAAGCTGCCAGGCCATAACTAATCAAGTACGCTTATTCTGGCCGGGGCTTCGTTACGATAGTAGCACCTTAGCTTATTCGAAGAATTGCCTACCGTTACGATAACGTGACACGAAATGATAGCGAATAACGTAGAAGTACTGCAATTAGGACGAGCACAATAACGAAATAATAGAAAAGACAACTTAGTATCCGCGAAATAATAGAAAAGACAATTCAGTATCCGCGAAATAATAGAAATTACAACGTAATGTTCACAAAATAATAGAAAAAGAAGTTTCAGAAATGACACAGTTCATTTAAAAGTAGGAGAGCCGGGAGGAGTAGGAACCAAGATCAGCTGGTCGTCGACAATCTCTTTGAAGGGATCCGTCTGAGAGACATCAATGGAGGGATGAAGAAAACGAACTTGCTCCAAGGCCCTACTGAACCCAACCTCATATTGCTCAACTATATCAGCACCCATCTTGATGATAGTTCTCTCGTTAGTCTTGATTACTTGATTTTGGGTGAGTATAGTCTGATCACGAGTCTGAATATCTTCCATGGCCTGTTTCAGTAGAGATTCAGTAGAGGCTATTTTCTCATTTAAGTAAAGGTTGGAGGCCTCCAAATCTTTATTCTTCTGCCTCAAATCATTCATCTCCGCATATGCAGATTCCCTGGAAGCTCCATTTGAAAGGTCGCCTTAGCCAATTCCTTATTCTTTACTATGGTCCTCTGCAAATCCTCTTCAAGAGCGGCATTGGCCGACCTAAAGGTATTAATTTTGACCTCGGCTTCTGAAAAGGCCTTTGATAAGTTAAGAAAATCGGCCTCAACTTTCTCAGCACGCTCAACACAGGATTTGCTTTGAGACTCCAGTCTGCCAAATTCCTTCTCTACCGCCCTTGCTAGCACCAAAGAATAAGCAGCATACTGCTGCAGAGCGTTGCAAGTACCAACAACTCCAAGCTGCTTGACTTTATGGTGATTAGAGGAAGACACTAGGCCCTTGTCTACGGCCTGGCCAAGGAGAGAAGTCGGCCCCCAGACTGAGGAAGTGGGAGGGTGCTCGGTCAAGAGAGTATCCCACCTGAAATCCGTCGAAAGGGGGATCAACCTCTACAAGTTCAGTTGTGTCAGGTTCCTCTATATGTGGGCACTTTTTTGGGCGCTCCTCGGACTCCCTTGAAGAACCCTCATTCGCCTCTTAGACGACAGGTGAGGATGTATGGGTAACTTGATTTAAAACCACTAGGGATGGAGTGTTAGAGGTTTTTTCAGAAACCCCTCGTTGAGGAGAAGGTTCAGCAACAACAAGGGGCTCAGCAAAGGTGGCTGACTGATGTTCCTCTTCGGCCATTTGAGCTGCCCTTTTCTTCAGATCACGAAGAGCATGGGAAGAATAACCTGCAAACAAAGGAAACCAATTAGTAAACGCCACTAGTATGAGCACACAATTATGTAAAATCTCACCTACCGGTGCCTTTAATGATATCGACGCTAGGAAGAAGAGGAAGTTCCTCTAACTCCCTAGCAAAAGCGTCTTCCCATTCCTCCAAGTCCTTTCGCCTGACGGTTACCGAGACGGCAAGTTGATGTGTCCAAGATAACGGAAAGAACGGCCGGCCGGTGCGGTCGAGCAGCAGGTTAGGACCTGAGTCACTGGGAGCCACTTTGAAGAAGCGGGTCTTAAATGATTTATAACTCTCCAAGAAAGGCTTGAATAATTTACGCCTTGGACGACTACTGAGGGAAGTCCATCCTACCTTGTTAGTCTTCTTGACAGTAAAAAACCAGAAGAAAACACCTAAAGTAGGAGCCTTTCCTAGGTCTTCGCAGAGGAGTTCAAAGGCTCTTACGAAGGCCCAACTGTTAGGATGAAGTTGGGTGGGGGCCACATTGAGAGCTTGGAGGATAGCCCGTTCAAAATGTGTAAAAGGTAACTTTACACCTAACTTGGAATGCAGAGTATTATACAGATAGAAATAAGGTTTCCCCTCGGCCAGCGAAGTAGTACTGACCGACTCTCCATGACGGCAAGGGGACACGGAGACAGACCAAGGGCCCCATTGGCATATGGCCTTCGCCATGCCCAGAAGAGTACTCGAACGAGTTAACACTGAAGACATCTTCCTCACCTCATGGTCCACCCAGGTCTGGGAATCTTCGTTCATTGAATCTTGGGTATCATCACGATACCATATCTCAAAGGGGTAGGAGTCATATGAGTCAGAGCTCGAACCCATCTGTTCACCCCTCTGGGCTTCGAATCCAACATCTGGAGTAGCCTCAGCAGGAGACTGGTCTCCTTGAGTGGAGGGGCCAGGTGCATCCTCAAAGAGGTTCCCTGCGGATAAAAGAAGCAAGGGTCAGTATCAGACCCTGGCTGGAAAAGGATTTTGAAAGGTGATAAAGAACACAAGGGTACCCCCAAACGAATAAAAATGAGGAGAAAAACTTGGGAGCCAATGTCGGGACACACTAGAACACTGAAATAAAAAAAGAAATAGTCTAGTAGAAAAGTTACCTGGTTTAGTCATGGTGTCGAGGAAATTGTAGGCAAACGAGGGAAAAATCGAAAGGGTCCAGTGAGATGCAAGGGATGTGGAGGAGGAAGTGAAGAGAATGTTTCGAGAGCAACTCTAGAGGTAGCCACAAGAAACGAGAGATAATGCTGTTTCTGGAAGAACACACCTCAATGATTGCTATGACAAGTGAAGGGGTGCGCAGGGTCTCGAGGAGGCATTAAATGAACACTAACCAAACGTTGCCACGGGGAGGAGAGAAAAGGAAGCCAACCGAGGACCGCGTACGTGAGTATTGTAAGCATGAGTCTATAGACTAAGCTTACAAGGGGCTATGTTACGATCGGTCAATACCCGATCGGCTCGACGAACGGACGGACGGGATATCCTGTGGTGGTTGATGAGATAGCTGGCGTCACTTCCGCATTAATTATCCCTTGTCATGGAAGTTTCCTTACTGACTGATTAGCACTTCATGGCGTATGACAAGACTGAAGATATCTAGACTAAGGTATAAAACGGAGAGGAATGAAGTGAGAAGCTTGGTTTTTTCTCTTAGACAAAAACAAATTGTTTTTAAGTTTAAATCCTATTTTAGTACATTCCAATTTACTTAATATTTATACAAATACCAAATATATAAACTTAAAGGAGAAAGGTATATAAAATCCCTACACCTCAACTATTAAGTTTCTATTTATATCGATTGATTATTTATTCTTAATATCTCTCGTATGAAAAAAAATAAAAAAAATTTGAGTATATAAACTTGGTGAGTAAGAAAAAAAGTGATGAATAGATTATGAACTTAATAGTCATTACGTTGAAATTTTAATTTATATTATTATTTAATTATAAATTATCATAATTTTAAGTAATTAATATAAAGATTAATAAATTTACCTTACACGATAATTTTTAATTAGATAATAAAATAAAATTATTTTATATTGTTCGAGCACAACTTATTTTCTATTAGATTATTTGTGTTTGTTTTTTATTGAGAACCAAAGAAAATAAAGTATTTTTTTATGAAGTGTATGTGGATTAAGTAAATAAGAAATGATGTATGTGATGAGTTAGAAAACTTACAATATTTATACAATGTGTAAATGATCTTATAGTGTAAAATGAGAACAAGAGCGAAGAAAATTTTAAAGAATGCATTAAATTTAAAATAATTTTTATTATTTAAATTTTTTATTTTATATTAATTTTAAATTTAATTTATACATAATATTTAAGGTTTAAATATTTTTTTTTCTTATAAATATGTTATTTTTTTTCTTTTAGTCCATGTAATTTTATAATATTTAATTTTGAAATTAATTACATAATAAAATAATGACATCTCATTGTTATCAAGTGACACTATTTATGGGATCTATTTTTATGGTTTAAATATGATTTTCGTTTATTAAATTTGGACTAATTTTATTTTTTGTTTTTAAATTTAAAATTATTTTTTAATCTTTATAATTTAAAAATATTTTATTTCAATATTTTATTTTATATATAAAATAAAATACAGGCAATCATTTGTTATGTATACAATAAAAAATTAAATTTTTTATAATTAATAATATTTTTTAATTTTTAATTACAAAAATAATGATTTTTATTTTATTTATTTTGTAAAACAAGATATCTAAATCAATTATTTTTAAAATATATTAATAAAAAAAATAATTTCAAATTTGACAAACATAAAATAAAATAAACCAAACATATTTAAACTTTTTTTTTTGTTAATGTGATTTATGATTGTGCAAACTTATCTTATTAAATGCACGTATAAGTTTTTTAACCCAATTTCACAACTCATAAAAATCCAACTCATCCTAGAAAAAAATAAATCTACCTCCCTTTCTTTCAGGGAAGAGATAGGAAAAGTTAGACATTTAGAGGTAAGTAATTGTATTGTAGAGAAAAAAGTAGAACATTCTTCTTCAGAGTTCATTTGGAGGCGATCTATTTTGCCTCTGTTCGAACGCCAACCCTACCTTTCGATCTGCGTTTGACGCTCAGGTTCGTCTCTCTTCACTCTTTTCTTTCATCTTTTTCCCAACCGCAATTTCGCAAATCTGCATCTAGAACAGCTGAATCGGGAGAACACATCGCAATAGGTGTATTGTTTGTTGTTTTTACTGCTGTTGTTGTTTTGAAGCTAAATGAATCAAAGACGTTATGTATCCATGCGTGCATTTTCCGGTCACTCCTAATATTTCTCAGTTTGTGGTTTTGTTTGTTAAAAATATTAATAAAAATGTATATAAAAAAATGTCACTCTATTTAAAAGAAAGGAGGTGGAATTTATTTTTTTTCTAGGATGAGTTGGATTTTTATGAGTTATAATAATCATGTATTTTAGCGGTTGGCATTAAAAGTAGGTAAACGTATTGGAGCTATGTGTATATGTTTGAATTGGCAAGAACCCTAGCCTCACTCACTCGCATCTGCAGCTTCACACAACACAGTCCTGACGCCCTCAGAAAACTTCCATCTTCGCATCGACGTCTCACAATCTCTAATACTTGTCTTTATCTCTTTACCAATAAATGGGTGAAACCGCGGAAACTGAAGAAAGGCCCAAATTCAGAGATATTAGACGCCATTTCTGCCAGTACTGCGGTATCTGCAGATCCAAGAAAACCCTTATTGCCTCTCATATCAATTCTCACCACAAGGTACCCTTCTTTCCATTTTTACTTTCTCTTCTGCCAAATCATATATGCTTTTGTTTTTGACTTTTTATATGTTTTAGGAGGAGGCGGAAAAAGCAAGAGCTGTAAGAGATCCCGAACACGAGGCCGTGAAATCCAACACGTGCGAAGAGTGTGGTGCCACTTTCAAGAAACATGCCTACTTGTTGCAGCACATGCCAAGTCATTCGCCTCAGGTATTTTAGTTCTTATTATTTAAGCCAACTTAGATACAGTTTTGTTATGTGATTTTGGTGTAATTCTCCGATCAAAATTGATTTTACTAAACCCTAAACACTAAGACCACCTAAGAAAACTGTATTTTAAGTTATGTTTTATGTGCATATTCGGTTTGTGGAAGACATAGCTTTATGTTGGGACTTTATTGTGTTAATTGCATAGATTGAAGATATATATTTTGCAGGAAATTAATCTATAAGATTCTATAATCATTAGAAAATTATGGATTTATAGTGTGAAGCATTGGATCCCAGGGAAAGAACTCCAAAATGCACGAGGCAGCGTTTTTGGACTTGATGGATCAGTATCAGGTAGGGAGACCTCCTGTGAAGCTCCATCAAGGATGCCTCGGTCACGCTCTGTTCAAAATTGAGGTTGGCAGTATGTTCATTTGTGTCTTGTCACAGAGCATGGTGATACTTGTTTTTTTTTTTTTTTTTTTTTGGTTTTTGGCTGTAACACCTTTTTGTGATTGTTCCAGAGGCCGTTTGTGTGTTCTGTCGATGATTGTCAGGCAAGTTACAGAAGGAAGGACCACCTGACTCGCCACCTTCTAAAGCATCAAGGGAATAGTTTTAAGTGCCCTGTTGAGAATTGCAACATTGAATTCACTTTGCAAAGCAATATAAAAAGACATGTTGAGGAGGTTCATGATGACAGTTCTACCTCTACTAGTGACAAAAGTCACAAACAGTTTGTGTGTCCGGAGATTGGCTGTGGAAAGTTTTTCAGATATGCATCACAGCTACAAAGGCATGAAGATTCTCATGGTGGGTTTTGTTCCTTTTGATTTTCTGTATGAATTAGCGAAATTTCCATTGGATGTTTGTAAGGTGCTTGTTTATTTAGATTTGTGAAAGATGTTGGGCACAATTTTTTGAAGAAAGCCTTTATTTTGCAGTTAAGCTGGAGTCAGTAGATGTGATATGCTTAGAACCTGGCTGCATGAAATATTTCACCAATGTCCAGTGCCTTCAAGCTCATGTTAAATCGTCCCATCAGTATATGACTTGTGACATTTGTGGGACTAAGCAACTGAAGAAGAATATTAAGCGTCACCTTCTCACACATGAAGCCAGCAGTTCACCAGAGACCTTTCAATGCGAGTTTAAGGGTTGTAGCTGCACATTCTCAACAGTAAGACTTGTTCTTAAATCTGCTCAGAGTGTTTTCAATCACCAGAGACCTTTCTTTTGATTTGTTAATGGTTGTGTCAACAGAAATCTAATCTTGATAAGCATAAGAAGGTTGTGCACTTTAAGGAAAAGCCTTTTCTGTGTGGGTTTCCTGATTGTGGCATGAGATTTGCTTACAAACATGTGCGAGATAATCACGAAAAAACTGCTAAACATGTTTTTACCGTTGTAAGTTTTTTTCCCTTGTTATTCTTGATGTGCAAAATGTTATCTGATAATTGATACTGTGAAGTTTTACCTTTGCATTGACATACTCATAAGACTTCCTTGGTACAGGGGGATTTTGAAGAAGCTGATGAAGAGTTCAGGTCAAGGCCGAGGGGAGGGAAGAAGAGAACATACCCTACCGTTGAAATGTTAATTAGGAAGAGGGTTACCCCACCTAGTCAATTGGAGGATTGGTTGTTTATGCAGGATAGGGAGTAGTTGCATTGAGCATTGCGTTTAATATGTCGCATGAGTATAAATAATGTACATTTAGAATTAGCAATGTTAACATATATAGTATTTAGGACAACGTATAGTAATGGCTCAAGGGTTCAATCGTTTGACAATATTGGGTGTACTCAATTTACTGAGATGTGAATGTATCATATATGATTGATTTTCTATTTTGTATAGAGTAAGTTTCTACTAAAGTTTGTTTATCTTTAAAATCTATGCAGTTATCGTGAAACCCTGAAGAGTTGAAGGAGAATAGACAATTTTATCGGAAAAAAATTGCAGAATTGAAAAGAACTAGTAAAGTATAATTTTAACTTCAATACTTACCGGTCTCTATTTTTATTATTTATTCTTTAATACAATTTCTAATGTTATGTTGTTATATATAGATTGGAAATTGGATTGTTCTTATAAAAACACTTCAAAGTTTATTAATAAATTATAAGTGGTAGTACCCAGATTGTTCTATATGAACAAAAAAAAAAAATGTGTCTAATCTTAATATAGCTAATTGCAAAATTGTGATAAAGGGTCAATTTCTTTTGTTCCAAGGTAAACTATTATTAAATTTTTCATATAAATTTATTGTTTCCTTGTCTTATTTAATTTATGTTGATGTATATAAAAGTATGTTAGATTTAACCATTAAAAATTTGCATGTATAGTTTCCAACTTGAGCATGAAAACTCAACTTATTTTTTATTAGATTATTTGTGTTTGTTTTTTTAATTGAGAGCGAGAGAAAATAAAGTATTTTTTATGAAGTGTACGTGAGTTAAGTAAATAAGAAATGATGTATGTGATAAGTTAGAAAACTTACAATATTTATGCAATGTGTAAGTGAACTTATAATGTAAAATGAGAACAAGAATAAAGAAAGTTTTAAAGAATGTATTAAATTTAAAAAATGATTTTTATTATTTAAATTATTTATTTTATATCAATTTTAAATTTAATTTACACATAATATTTAAAGTTTAAATATTTTTTTGTTCTTACAAATATGCTATTTTTTTTTCTTAATCCATGTAATTTTACAATATTTAATTTTGAAAATAACTACAGAATAAAATAATGTGAGACATCACATTGTTACCATCACAACACCACTCATGTGATCTATTTTTATGGTTTAAATATAATTTTGGTTCATCAAATTTTGACTAATTTTATTTTTTGTTCTCTAAAATTAAAATTATTTTTTAATACTTATAATTTGAAAATAGTTTATTTTAATATTTTATTTCACATATAAAACAAAATACAGCTAATCATTTGTTACTTATATAATAAAAAAATATTTTTTTATGATTAATAATGTTTTTATTTTTAATTGTAGAAATAATGATTTATACTTTATTTATTACGTAAAAGAGAGACTTAAATCAATTATTTTTAAAATATAAATAGTAAAAAATAAAATAATTTCAAATTTAACATATTTGAACTTTTTTTTTATTAATGTGATTTATGATTGTGTGATCTTATTTTATTAAATACAAGTTTAGGTTCTTTAACCCAATTTGATAATTGAGAAAAAAAAATCTTAGAACTTACATGAATGATTTAAAAAAAAAAACTTGGACGATAAATTGAAAGTACTAACTTACAAGAAAAACAAAAAGCATATTTAAGTGTATTTTTTAATGTTTGAAATTATCTTATCTTATTTTTGAGAACTATTATTCGATTACATTATACTTATTAATTAGTCAAATATGTTTTCTTAGAAATATGATCTTATCTTATTGTGAAAAAAATATTATATTTTTATCAACGTTTCAAATTTAACGTGATTTACATTATATTTGTTGATCTAATTTTTTTTCCTTCTAATTTTATCCACTAAATATAACGTATTGATAAAATTTAACGTGATTATATTATACTTGTGGTGGACTGTGATTTAAATTAAGGAACAAAATACATTTTTTTTCTCACGACAAAATTTAAATATGTATTTCTTACTTTCTCAACAGAGTGGTGTATCATTATTTCGTATTCAATTTGAGATTACGGATTGAATCGAATTGCGTGGCATGTTCACTATTCAGTAAGATATTATAAATTTATTACTCTTAAATTGCTTGCAATCTAATCCTTGATTGTTTTTAATTGAAATTATTATTTCTTGCTTATCAATATCAATCTATTTTGCAGTGTCTAGAAAAGTACTGCTCATGTAAAAGAGAGTATAGAAATTAGTAAGTATCTCACAAACTACGCGGGTGAATAAATATAATTAAATTATTAATTTTTTTAAAAAATATTTTTAACTATTTGAAAATGCTTAAAATAAAATATTTTAATTTTATTTTTAATATCTCACCTATATTTATTAGGTGTAAAGAAGTATTTCGTGTGTTTGTATTTTTTAAAATTAAAAAGAAAATAAAAAATATTGAAAACAAAATAATAACGAGTGATTTACGAAATAATTATAAAAGTAAAAATAAGATAGTGGAAGAAAAATTGTGGTTTATAGGTGTAATTATAGAAATAAACTAGGACATAAAAATGTATATACTAAAACTCCTCCACAGTTCATATCTCTTTTATATATAACCAGCAAAAATACAGGTTTTGGGCCACATCTCAAAAAAGGGACTAAAGTTAAAAACTATAATTAAAATATAAGAAATGAAATGAAAGAAATGTGAAGTTAAAAAAGAATATAAAGCAGTTAAAATATAGTTATATAGTAAAGTAAAAGTGAAGATAATTTTATTTATTAAATTGTGCACACCAAACTAATTTTTTTTTATCTATTTTTGTAAATTATAAATAAACTCTTGCGATGAGAACTAAAAAAACCTCATGCAATGAGTAAAATACTTATTAATTAAAATTAAAAATATTTTTTTATCACTCAAAAATCATTTTAAGTATAATCACACCATAATCCATTGAAGTTTTTATATTTATTAATTTTTTATTTAGGGTCTTTGTAACATTGGTTAGTTTTTTATTTTAAATTTAATATCTTAAATAATGTAAAAGTGTTAGACAAAATGAATAACCAATTTTTATAAAATTCTGTAAATACTCGTTACGAAATTAAACTCATTTAACAAATAATAATTATTTTTTAATCGCAAATATTTGCTACAAATATCTTGAAGCTAAGTGTAATTAACTAATTATCACATCTAAAAACTAGGAATAAGGTAAAAAGAAAATGGGCAGACTACAGTTGAAGTGGGCCGAGTCCATGTTCCAGCTCGTACTGATGTAAGCAGGTAGAAATAGAAGCCAATAGAACAACCAGACCAAATAATAAAACCCAATAGAACAAAAATAAAATAAAATAAAGGAATAGTAACCAAAGTTTAAAAATTAGATTTATTTTAGGAAATCAAAGAAGGAAAAATCAAAGCTCGGGAGAAGGAGAAGGGGCTGTGATCCAGTCAGCGGAGGGCGCGAATCCAGGGAAATGGTAAGCTTCTACCGAATTTTAAGTGCTCTATATTTCCGATCTAAGTTAATGTGTTAGAAACAGTTTTACTGATTATTGTTTGTTCGAATGAATCTCTTGTGAATAGATGTCGAATCCTGATGATGCTATCACCTATCTTTTGTTCCTACTTTGTAGATTCAGTTCATAGTTTTTGCATCAAAGCAGACTTATAATTGTCCGTGTAAATAAGCTAATTCAATCACCCAAAGCCCGTAGGAATAGGTCTTGGTTTTGCAAAATCCATAAATCTGGACTTGATGATTCATGGGATATATGAGTGCATATAGAAACATTCTTTCATGTTTTGGAAGTTAATTAAGAAGGTGATCTTCAGCTTTTATTTTATACACGTATGAAATTGTAGAGATGATAATTGATAGCACCTCTTTCCCCATTGCCAATAGGATGCTCTGATACTTGATTTTACTTTACTTGTCTTATCATCCGTGTTTTTATTATCTACGTCTTGCAGTTGTAGGCGTCTGTTCTATTCTATTAGTGTGCACATTCTTTCTTTATGTATTTCCAATTTCAGCATTCTTCTTAAATGTAGATACAATTTGTGCTACTCATTAGTCGTCAAGGGAAGGTCAGGCTGACAAAATGGTATTCTCCTTATTCTCAGAAGGAAAGAAATAAGGTAAGGTGACGTGACATTCTATTACTTATTTAGTTCTTCATAATTTTCCAAGCTCCTCTTTTCCTTCTATATTTGTTATTCTCATGATTGACAAGGTGTACTTCTTCTGATTCTTTTTATTTATATTGTAATTTTTGTGTTGCATGTTGAACTCATTGCATCCCACTTTAATCATCCTTGATACTTGAATTTACTTGCAATCTATTATTGACAAGGTTATCCGTGAGCTCAGTGGTGTGATTCTTAGCCGTGCTCCCAAGCTCTGTAATTTTGTAGAATGGAGGGGACATAAAGTTGTTTATAAAAGGTATTGCAACAAGAGTACATGGCTTTTTGTCGTATACCATTATCTACTCCTTTGCAAGGCACTCTTCTATCTGGCTATGTTCTAACGAGTGTCTGCTGCAGGTATGCTAGTCTTTATTTCTGCATGTGTATTGATGAGGATGAGAACGAATTAGAAGTCCTTGAAATAATTCATCATTTTGTAGAGATTCTTGATCGGTATTTTGGCAGTGTGAGTTCTGTTCAAAGCTTTGACTTTTGAAGAACACTACTTTTTTTAGGAAGGATATAAGGATTAATGGTCACTTCACAATTTGCAGGTCTGTGAACTGGACTTGATATTCAATTTCCACAAGGTTTGTCTGTGTATCATGATTTATGCCCAAAATTTGAAACAGTGGCTACTTTTTTTTACCTTTAACCTGTTGCCATTATAAATGATTCTTCCAAGCTGGATCCAGCTTGAATGGGCATCAATAATTGTTTATATTGGGGTCGAGTAATGTCTCTTCTGATATTTGTGCTTTATTTTTGTATCATGGAAGGCTTATTTTATACTAGATGAACTTCTAATTGCTGGCGAGCTTCAGGAGTCAAGCAAGAAAACTGTTGCCCGGTTAATAGCTGCACAGGTATGCAATGGTCTTTCTCGTTTGTTTTGGTCTGCAGTTTCTTCCTCGAATTTTTTTTTTCTGATGCAAATTTATATAAATTGGCTTTCAGGATTCATTGGTGGAGACTGCTAAGGAAGAAGCTAGTTCATTAAGTAATATAATATCCCAAGCCACTAAGTGAGGAGATTCGAAGTTACAGTTGTTGGCATTGTTGGGCATGGTGTTTGGTATGATTAGTGTGGACTTTTCCTGTTAATATAGTTTGTGTCTAAGCCCTGTTTTTATTGCTGTTATGTTGAATGTTTAATTTCCAATCTCCTTGTTTCTCTGCTCCTTTCTTTTGTGGTACAATAGAAGAGAAAGACATAAACTAAGTGTTAACAGGAAGATTCGATCTTCTTGATCTGATTCTATTTCTTAAGGTTGGCAATTTCAGGTTTGGGTACGCATGACCTACCTGTCTATTAACTGGTAATTACTATGCTTGAAGAATACTTTAGCTGTGTACAATGCTTTGAGATTGAAATACAGCAGTGCTTGTCAATTTTGTGATGTTATTCTTGAATGATGATTGCATAATTTTAACAGTACATACGCATCTTGATCACACCAGCATTTAAGATTTATTTATTTATTTTTTTAAATTACCTAGTGGATGGATCAATCGCTTTTAAGGACGTTCAAACTTAATCAGTAGGTTTGAGTTCGAGACGTGATATAATTACGTTAAATACTCTAATATCTTTTTTACTTTTTTAAAAATGAAAGTGGCAATTTTGCACAGCTATAATTTGATTGTAAAAAAAATATTTAATTAAGGTTATTTAGGATGGTGTTAGGCTTGTTGGCATAGAAGGGTTCGGCTTTCTTTTACCTAAACATATTGGGTAATAATATTCTTACGCCATAATATTTACATTGTTTTTATTTTGTGAAAGAAAATATAAAAAGTGTAAATATTAGTTCTGTATTTTAATTATTATATTAGTCGCAGAAAATAATAATTTTATCTAAAAGGTATTTATAGGTTATGCTTGGGCTTTATTAGAGATAGTCAACTATGACCATGTCTAATAGTCAACTATACTATTCTGAACTTGCATTTAAAAAAAAAGGTCAAATCCGAAATTATATTCTCTAGGTGGTAACTTTAATCTTGTTGGATACTTAAATGTTTGTATATGTACTTATTACTTGTATTTTATACAAAACATTATTTAAAATATAGTAGTAATTGAATTAAAATTTTATTAATTTTTTTTTATAAACTGTGATAATCATAATTAAAAATTAAATTTTATTTAAAAATTATTTATAAAATAACAATTAGTCATAAAATATTATAATAAATTTTTAAAGTAACAAATTTATAAATTTTTAATTTTTGTGTCATTATATTCTAGAGTTTGATAAAAAATACATTACTTTAGTTATAATTATATAGTAATAATCTGATTTTGTATCTATCATCATAAATATACATGAAATTTAAATACGTACTATTGAATCAATTTTATTATATATATAAATGTCAAAGTTAGTTAAATTACATTTTTGATAATTTAACATATAATATGATATTTAATATATAATTAAATATTCATTATAGATAATATTATATATATATATATATTGTATCATTTGATCGTAACAGTGTACACCGACTGTACCTTACTAATTCCTGTAACATACAGTCGACATCACCTGACTCTTGTCACGCGCTAAGTGTTCTATGGCCTATGTATGGCGCCTCCTAACCACTAACGGTGCTTGCATGATTTATACTGATTCAATCCTTATGGAGACGTTGTTAGGCGTCTTTATTGTTAAATTTAAGTTGACTACCTTGGCTAGTTGTTCTAAATTTGACCGTCTGGTCGGTCCACGGTCCCACAAGCGTTGAGTGAAACGAAGACGCTTTAAAGTACTGGATCAAAGTTGGTCATCTAGGCTAGTTGTTTGGTATTCAGCTGTCTAGCCAGTCCATAGCCCCACAAGTGCTGAGTGAAGACAAAAGTGCTTTAAAGTGTCGGGTCTAAGTCGGTCACCTAGGTTGTTTGGTATCTGACCATCTAGTCCTTCGACCGTCTGGTCGTCTTGCATCTTGATGTCTTTATGCAAGTTTTTCCGCTTCGTGAGGTGTTAGTGAAAACATGGCCTGTCCACTGTATTTTAGGATGTGTTCATGCAAGGTAGATGTGCCTCAAGGTAAAATACACCTCGAGGTAAACACTACTTATACGCCTCCTACCCTTCCCCCCCAATTTTTATCCGTTATATGTGAGCTGGTGACTGATAACTCGTTTTCAGTCGTGTTTATCAAATAAAAACTAAGGCTAACTATAGCATAGTACAACCCTAAGTCGAATCTCTCAAGGACACGATGCGTTCAATTATGACTTAATGTGGGAATCAAAGTTTTGTGTAGAAATACTAAGTGTGTGGAGATGCCGACTTTGTCTCGGCCAAGGCAGATCCGACACAATCTTGGTAGAGACGTGTCCGACATGACCTGGCTTAGCGTGGACCGACACGATCTCAGCCAATACGTAGCCGACACAGTCTCGGCTAAGAGCAACCGACACGATTTCAGCCAATGCGTAGCCAACACAGTCTCGGACAAAGATATACGCAACAGAGTCGGACTAAACTTGGTCTCGGACTGAAACACAGGAAACAGGGGGTTTTGTATAGGAATGCAGAAACTAAATAAAGTAAGACTACGTAACGACAGTAAATGTAAATTAAACTACACTAATTACTATACCAGTACTGAGTCCAACAAGCAATCTGTTCTCGGTTCTTCACTCACGACTATGATTCCAAATCAACCTAGGATTCTTACGACGATCGCCAAATGTTTGTCTGTTGCCATACCGAGGATTTACACAATCGCTACCTCATCAATTGACATGGAGTATGCATGTGGTTGATTTTAGGTTCTCTAATTGATTACCTAATGAAGCTGTTAAACTGGTTCCGATCGGCCTATTCTAACGTTGGTCTACTCTCACAATGCACAATCGCGACACAGTAAAAGTAGATTAAATAACAAGATTCACAATCATAAGATAAAAACACAAACCAATTGTATTATTAAACCAAGGTGTGAATTCATAGAGTTTCACTTCCCACGACGATCGCCATGGAAGAACGATGATGGTTCACCAACGTTGGCCAGAACGTTGAGGTATTAGTCCACCAGAGTGCGTCGGCTATATCGAGCGATCACTTGTGATAACCTCCGACTTCCCAGTTCCTAGACCTGTACCTCCTCGATCGAGAGAGGCACCATACTGAGGCACCGTGCACCATCGTGACAATGAGAGATCAAGAGTGATTTGTAAATACTGATGATGCTAGGGTTGAATTCTACCACCCCTAAAGACATGCTTTACGTACCCTTATATACATGAAGGGCACTGCGGCACATTCCTAAACCTAACGGATTCCTAACTGAATTACAAATTCCTAATTGACTTTCTACCCCTAAATGATCACACGATGTGCTACACGCTTTGCTGAGTGACTTGGGCTGCTGAGTTAGGCTTGGCCTGGAACGAGGCTAGTCTGGCCGGTACAACTTCTTCTGGGCCGAGATACTCTAATTGGACCGAGATGCTCTAATTGAGCGTGCAAAACGAATTCAATCTTTTATTATTAAAATCCTCATTTTAGCATAGATTTATATTTTCCCTATTTCTAGGTCTATAATCTGAATCTTAACTAAGATAGAATACTTAATCACCAAATAGTCTCAATAATACAAATTTTAAGCCCTTGTGAGGCGTATAAAACATGACTTATCAATGACACTTGTGGACCACTAGATATGGCGATGTTTGGCATTCTGCCTCCCGTCGTTGAATGAGAATACCATGTTGTTGGCTGTTGGATGGGGTTTGTAATGAGTTTGTGTTCTTTCCCTCACCATGTTTATTGCAGGAATAGCCACTAGTGAGGGGACGAGATATGTGTCTCCCATTGCCTTGGGGGTGGTTGCAGGCTCTGTTGAAAAGGAAACTTCCTCTTCTAGCATAATGGGGGGAAGAAATCTAGTCTCTACACGTGTGCTATTGCAAAGAAGAGGAAAAGGAAGGTTTAAGGTAGAATTCGAATGTAGGAGAGGATGTGGAAAATTGACTGGCGAACTATAGTTTGGTTGACAATGGCATCCGTAAGGTGATGTCGATTTTTATCCGTTCTTGACTTTTGCATGGAATGTTGAGAAAGATAAGTCGTGACGAGGACTGAGTAGTGGAGGTGTTGTCTTGTTGGCCGGAAGAGAGTGTATGCCAGATACTTCTCCCTGGGGAGACAAGTTATACATACATGTACAACATCCTCTCTTTGACATTGGGAGCTCGATTATCCTTCTCAGTAACCAGCGGGGTCATGCCTTGCTGCGGCCTTTTTGCGAAAGCTACAAGTTTTTCAAGGACCTATTCTTCCATGTCCGAGGTAGGGAGGGTTGCTCGAACTACTTGTTTAATTCGATTGGGGAGTCGCGCTTCCCACTATTCTAGACCAAGTGCCCTGTAGTAGTTTAGGCTAGAAAGGACTTATCTGGAGGAGTGGGAGGATGTGCTTATCAGGGAGCTTTGAGATCATTTGGTCTTTTCATGTGGGGAACTCATCAAACGAGGTGATGAACTGACTTGGTATTTTTAACTTCTTGTATTATTTTTACCGTCTTTGTGAATACTAACACTTATGTTTTTGTAGGAGCCATTATTCCTCTAGCACTATTCGAAGTTAGGGACCTTAGAAAAAAGAAAACTCTTCTTCCTCTTTTGTGCCTGAAGCTTCTGTGCCAGAGTTTGTCTTGGCACCTGAGTCTGCTAATCAAGGAGCTTTTAGTGCCCCACCTGAGGAGCCGAGCAGGAAAATGCCTTGGGAGGTTATTGAGATATCCTTTCATCCGTTTGAGGCGACCTATCTTGTTTGCACTAATTGGAAGGTCATTTTGTCTAATGGTTCAAACATGAAATGAATATGGAATCGGAAATTTCCCCTGGCCGACATGATTGATTATCACTTGGTCGCCCCTTTTGATGATGACAAGGTTGATGCTCTTGGCCTTATTGGCGTTTGTAAGGTCCTTGAGGCTTACTCAAGTTATTCGATTGTTCTCTCCCAAACAATTGAGCGAAAATATGGGGATCTTGCCATTCAGAAGAAGAAAATGGCTAAATACTCAGCCTTGGAAGTTGCCAATGCGAGTGAAAAGGAAAATGACGGGTGATGAAGGATTTGAAGGCAAAGCTACAATCAGTTGTTGGTGATGCTGATAAGTATTTGGCCGAGAAGGAGCGTCTAAAGGAGAAAGAACATGCTTTGCTTTCAAAGGGTGTCATTCTTGGAGGCAAAGGTTCTTCGCTTGAAGGAAAAAAAACTTTGCTTGAGGCTGCTCTTATTATAAAAGAAAAGGTTGGAAGAAAAAGCAATTGTCTTTTCTATATCCAAACATTGATGTCTCTTATGACGGTCCTTGTAAAAAGGTTGTGGATGGTCGACTAATTGAAGTCATCATGCCATTATGCTTCCCGTGACGTTTTATTTTGAATGTTTATCGATTTTGTAACTTTTATTTTTGAACATGAATGATATCCGCTTTTGCCTTTTGTGCATTGCTTTTTCCTTTCTTTCCTTTGCGTGTTGCCCACACTGTGACGAGACTAAACTAATCTATATTCAATTGCTAGAATTATATTGATGATAAATTGTATAAACAATTCATGATATTTATGAGTTGTTGCTATTTGAAGGGTTGTTTTAGTCGTTTGTTTCCTATGCTTTTAATGTTGCCCGAGAGGTCACTTTGGGTGACTACCTCTCACAGGTCCTTACGTTTGTCCAAGGGGATCATCTTAGGTGACTGTCTTTCATAAGTCTTTAATTTTGCTCGAGGTCACTTTCGGTAGCCACCTCTCATATATGTCTTTAATTTTGCCTGGGGGTCACTTTTCGTGACTCCTCTCGCAGGTCTTTAATTTTCTCATGGGTCACTTTGGGTGACTGCCTCTCATAGGTCTTTAATTTTGTCTAGGGTCACTTTGGGTGATCACCTCTCATAGGTCTTTAGTTTTTCTCGAGGGGCCACTTTAGGTGATTGCTTCTCACAGGTCTTTAATTTTATCTGGGGATCACTTTGGTTGACCGCTTCTCACAAGTCTTTAATTTTGATCGAAGGATTACATTGGGTGACTGCCTCTCACAGGTCTTTAGTGTTGTTGGTCTAGACCCTTGTATTTCAACATTATAATGAATACTTGTGGAATTTTTAACTATAATACATTCGTTCCTTGCACGCAGTACTTTTTTTCCATCTAGGTGTTCCAGTCGAAAAGCTCCTTTTCCCACTTCTTTTGTTATTATGTAAGGTCCTTCCCAGTTTGGAGTGAGCTTGTTAGTGACTCCATCTTTCAAAGTTCTTTTCAAGATCAAGTCTCCCTTTTTAAATTTCTAAGAAAAAACCTTAGCGTTGTATCTTCGCCCTACCCTTGCCTTTGCCACATATTCCTTGACGTGGGCCACTTCTCGAACCTCTTGCAATAGGTCTAAATTAGCCCTCATTTCCTCCTCATCTTGTGTCGGCTAGAAAAATAAGGCCCAAGGGTAAGGTTCTCCGATCATACTGGAATCATAGTGTCTATACCAAATGTTAATCTGAATATGGTTTCTTGGGTAGTTGAGTGTGGCGTGGTATGGTACGACCAAAGTACTTGTGCTAGTTCTTCTACCTATCATCCTTTTGCTTCTTCTAACCGCTTCCTTAGGCCTTTGAGTGTGATTTTGTTAGCTGACTTTGCTTGCCCCTTTTTTATGGATGCTCAACCGAAGTGAAGGATTGCTTTATTTTGAGTTAGGAGCAAAACTCGATCGTCAATCGGGCCACAAACTGGGTGTTGTTGTCTGAAACTATAGTGGATGGGAGGCCGAAATGACATATGAGTTTCTTCTAGTAAAATTTCTTAATTCATTTCACGGTGATCGTTGCTACTGGCTCAGCTTCAACCAATTTGGTGAAGTAATCGATTGCCACTATTAGAAATTTAATTTGGCTGGTAGTTAGTGGAAAAAGACCCAGAATGTGTACACCCCACATACAAAACGACCATGGTGAGGTGATCGAGTGTAGTGGCTCTGGTTGTGCTTTGTGTATATCCGCAAACTGTTGACACTTATCACATCTTCTCGTGAAGTCTGTGTAGTCCTTCTTGAGAGTCGGCCAACAGTATCCTGCTTTCTCGCTATTTTGCTGGTGAGGGCTCTTCCACCAATATGGGTTCCACATATTCCCTTGTACATTTCTTTGATTACATACTCCCCATCTTTAATATCTAAGCATTTTAAGAGCGGGTAGGAAAACCCTCGTCTATAAAGTTGTCGTGAAACCACAACATACCTTGAAGCCTCCTTCCGTAATTTTCTTGCTTCTTGGGGGTCGTTCGAAACTATCTCCTTTTGTAGGTAATCCAGAATTGGGTCCATCTATGTTGGGGCATGGGCTATACAACAAATGTCTTCTCCTTTTATGGTTGGTCAACTTAGAGTTTCTTGGATGGTTGAACGATTGTGCTTGGATTTTTAGGTGCTTGCTAACTTAGAAAGTAACTATGCTTGTCCATTCTGTTCTCTCAAGACATGTATCAATGTAAATCCAGCGAAAATCATCACCTACTTTCACGCTCTATCCCAATACTTCATCAGTTGGGGATCCTTAGCCTGATATTCTTTGTTTACTTGGCCAGTTACTAGTTGGGAGCCACTTTTAGCCATCAAGACTTGTGCTCCCAGCTCTATAGCAAACTTCATGCTGACTAATAGTGCTTCATACTCTACTTGATTATTGCTAGCCCAAAATTTGAATCAAAGGGATTGTTCAATCATTGCGCTCTAGTATAATCCCAACACCGCTCCCTTTTTAGTTTGATGCCCATCTACCGATAGTGCCATTCTTTTCTTTCATCATCAATTTCACCAATTGGAACGAGTTCAATGATAAAATTGGCTAAAACTTATGCTTTGATATGCCCTTTTTTCATAAGATATGTCGAACTGTAATAATTCGACGGTCCAACCTACCATTCTCTCAGCTAAACCTAGTTTTCTCAAAACTTGTTTAATTGATAATTTAGCTATGACAATCACCTAATTACTCTGGAAGTATGGTCGTAGCCTTCTTATTGTGATAATGAGAGTCAGGGTTGCTTTTTCTATCTTTTGGTATTGTGTCTCGGCTCCTTGGAGAACCTTACCAATAAAGTAAATCGGTCTTTGCTCCTTCCCAAACTCTTGAACTAAGGTTGCACTCTTGAACTAAGGTTGCACTAATTGCTTTGTTAGATATAGACAAATAAATCAAGATGGGTATACCTTCAACTAGTTTGGTGAGGATTGTGGGGTTGCTAAAAGGCTGGTTTGCATTCCTCTGTCCACTGAAACCTATCGTTCTTTCTTAAACATTGAAATAAAGGAAGTGTCATTTCAACTGACTAAGATAGAAAGCATGCCAAAGCTATTATTCTACCGGCCAATTATTGGACCTTCTTGAAGTTCCTGGGACTTTACATATTGATCACCGCTTCGCACTTCTCAGGATTAGATTCTATTCCTCTTTGTGTTAGCATGAATCCTAGGAATTTTCCAGCCTAGATGCCAAAGGATCATTTTTCTGGATTTAATTTCAACTTGTGCTTCCTTACTACAGCAAATACGTCGGCCAAAGCTTCAAAATGCTGGTTTTTACTAGGTGATTTAATCACCATATCATCTATGTAAACTTCCATTTCACGGCCTATCTACTCCTTGAATATCCTATCGATCATTTGTTGATAGGTGGTACCCACGTTTTTAAGATCGAATGACATTACCAAGGGTGCATCCTGATCTGGTTGTATCCAAAATACACATCCATGAAACTTAAGAGGCCATATCTGGAGGCGCCATCTACCAGTCGGTCAATGCTTGAAAGAGGATAAGGATCCTTTGGACACACTTTATTCAAGTTGATATAGTTTGTGCACATCCTCCACTTGCCATTGGTCTTTTTTACCATCACTACATTGGTCAGCCAAGTGGAATACCAGACTTCTCTAATGAAGTGGACATATAACAATTTGTTTGTTTCCTCCCTCATCGCTGTTATCTTTTCTTCTCCTAGCTTTCTCTTTTTTTGGGATACCAGACGAGTCCCAAGGCTAATGGATAATCGGTGGCATAGAAAATATGGGTTTATACACAACATATCCCTTGGCGACCAAGCGAAAACATCTTAGTTTTTGGAGAGGAATTAAACTAATTGCTTATCAACCTTTTCCTCTAATGAAGCTTCGATCTTTGTCTTCTCGCGAGGGTCTGCCCCCTATCTATATTTCCTTCAAATCCTCTACTGCTTCTGGTCTTTGATCCTTTGGTCCTTAGCGAGGATCTAAGTCCAAAATGTTGACGTGAATCCCGTTATCAATCGCCCTTTGGCTTCCTTATCCTATCTTTAGGCTTTCCTCATAACATTGTCAAGCGACACGCTAGTCCACTTGAATGGTTCCAATTCTTCCATCCACTGGATACTTCATACACAAGTGTAGAGGTGACACTTTCGTGCCCAACTTATTTAGCATCGACCGTCTGAGTATCATGTTATATGACATCCCCACATTGATAACCATGTATTTTATCAAGATAGTTTTGGCATCCCTCCCCATTCTAAATGTGTTTTTTACTTCAACATAAACACATATTTTGACTTATTCGCCTGAGAATACGATCGAGTTGCCTGAGCATTCTTCTAGTCGTGATTCAGGCAACTCCATTTTTCGAAAAGTACTCCAATAAAGTACATTAGCGAAGCTTCCTTGATCAACGAGAACTCTCTTGATTTGTATTCTACAACCACTATCGAAATGACCATTGGATCGTCTTGGTGTGGAAACATGCCCACATAATCTTCGTTTGAGAGAAAAATGGAGGGATCTCTACTTTGGGTGTTACCTGCCTATACTTTGGGTGTGGAAACATTACCAATCGGGCATACCTTTTCCTTCTATACTTCATACACAAGTGTAGAGGTGACACTTTCGTGCCCAACTTATTTAGCATCGACCGTCTGAGTATCATGTTATATGACATCCCCACATTGATAACCATGTATTTTATCAAGATAGTTTTGGCATCCCTCCCCATTCTAAATGTGTTTTTTACTTCAACATAAACACATATTTTGACTTATTCGCCTGAGAATACGATCAGAGTGCCTGAGCATTCTTCTAGTCGTGATTCAGGCAACTCCATTTTTCGAAAAGTACTCCAATAAAGTACATTAGCGAAGCTTCCTTGATCAACGAGAACTCTCTTGATTTGTATTCTACAACCACTATCGAAATGACCATTGGATCGTCTTGGTGTGGAAACATGCCCACATAATCTTCGTTTGAGAGAAAAATGGAGGGATCTCTACTTTGGGTGTTACCTGCCTGTACTTTGGGTGTGGAAACATTACCAATCGGGCATACCTTTTCCTTCTAGTCTTTGTTAACCCTCCTCTAGCTCCCCCCTGATATCATTATGATGGTACCTCGATAAGGTGGCTTAAGCCTGGATTTCAACCGACTCTTATCTCTTGACCATTCTTCGTCATGCACTTTAGGTAGGTTAGGTCGTAGGGATTGTCCTTTGGCTCCTACTTCCTTCTGTGTTTGAAAGAAACAACTCAAGTGTCCTTCACAGATTAAATTTTCAATCTGACTTCTCAGGGCCTGGCAGCTCTCCGTTGTGTGCCCATGAGTATGATGAAATTCACATCATTCATCGTGATTTGGTCCTATTTGCCACTTAGTTGGAAGAGGTATATCCAATAAGCGCATGTGATATACTTCTCTAAAGAGTTGGTCACTCTTTATCTTTAATGGGGTGAATTGGGTTGCTTCATTCCCTGATTTATAATTACCCTCTTGCTGGGGGATCACTCTACCGGCATATCCCTGATTGTTTCTGCTCGAGCCAATTTGTACCTTGCGCTCAGCTTCTAATCGATTAGCTAAGTCTTCCTTAGCTTTGATGTGCTTCTTGGCCAGAGCTCTGATCTCCTCCATATTAGAATGCCTTCTTAATACTATGGAGTCACTAAACTAGTTGGCGCATAATTGCTTTTGAAAAACCTTTACAAAAAACTTTGGGTTTGGATCATTTACCTGGACCATAGCGCCAATAAAACATGCGAGATTTTTTGAGTGTTTCACGCTTCGCCTCTTTTATGTCAAAAAGGTCGGCCACCTCCAACCTTTCGGCTTTGTTGGTTGCGAACCGTGATACAAAGTGTGTTGCTAAGTCAATGACGGTATGAATGGTTTTGGTAGGTAGGCCAGAGAACCATTGCATGGTTGCTCCTCTTACGGTACCTGGGAATAGCTTGCAGTTAATGGCATAATTTCCCCCGCTTATGTACACCTGCGTTTGGAAGGCTTACAAGTGAGCATGGAGATATTGCGTGTCGTCGAAAGAATCCACAACCACTTGAAGTGGGGAGGGATAAGGGCTTGATCAATTCACCAAAGGGTTGTCCCCTAATAAAGTTGTCGAAACACCATCAAAATACTATACTTCCCGTGCATTTGGAGTTCTTTCCCTGGGATCCAATGCTTCACACTATAAATCCATAATTTTCTAATGATTATAGAATCTTATAGATTAATTTCCTACAAAATATGTATCTTCAGTCTATGCAACTAACACAATAAAGTCCCAACATAAAGTTATGTCTTCCACAAACTGAAAATGTGCATAAAACATAACTTAAAATACACTTTTCATAGGTGGTTTTAATGTTTAGGGTTTAGTAAAACCAATTTTGATCGGATAATTACACCAAAATCGCATAACGAAACAGTATCTAAGTTGTCTTAAATAATAAGAATAAAAAAATACGAGGCGAATGACTTAGCATGTGTTGCAACAAGTAGGCATGTTTCTTGAAAGTGACACCACACTCCTCGCAAGTGTTGGATTTCACAGCCTCAGCTTCAGGATCTCTAACAGCTCTTGCTTTTTCCGCCTCCTCCTAAAACATATAAAAAGTAAAAAACAAAAGCATATATGATTTGGAAGAAGGAAAAGTAAAAATGGAAAGAAGGGTACTTTGTGGTGAGAATTGATATGAGAGGCGATTATGGTTTTCTTGGATCTGCAAATACCCCAGTACTGGCAGAAATAACATCTAATATCTCTGAATTTGGGCCTTTCTTCAATTTCCGCGGTTTCACCCATTTATTGGTGAAGAGATGAAGACAAGTATTAGAGATTGCGAGGCGTCGATGCGAAGATGGGAGTTTTCTGGGAGCGTCAGGATTGTGTTGTGTGAATGCGAGTAAGTGAGGCTAGGGTTCTTGTTCATGTTGTTTGATGTGATGTCGATTTGCTCTCCCTCTTCTTCCTTTCCTTCTCGGCCTAGGTCGAGTTGTCGCCTGGAGATGGGGTACTTACAAAGACACTCCGACAGGTGAATCTCGACCTAGGCCAAGAAGGAAAGGAAGAAGAGGGAGAGCAAATCAACATCACATTAGACAACACAAACAAGAACGAGAGCTCGTTATCAACTTGAAAAGTCCTCGTTGAGGTTTCCTCGTGGAAATCCTTGGTAGGAACATATATATATATATATATATATATATATACTTATTTTATAAATTACGACCGTAAAAGTGTTTGATTTAAATTTTAAATATTTTTACGAGAAATGATAAATTAAAACATGGAAAAGCAAAATATACATAGCATTTCCCTTTCAACTTAATTTTTAAACTTATATGTGTTTTGTACTATTTATACCTGATTAGCTTCGTTTTTAACATTTGCTCTAACTTTCTTACCCATTAGAAAACTTCACAATCAAAATTCACAAGTTTAGCAACGTAAGAGTGATTTTCATCCTCAGGTTGGAAACCATACCTATAGAGAAGTATTTTGTATCGATAATAAAAAATAAAAAGAGTAGTAATGAAAATAAAAAAAAAAGTTGTAAGACCTAGGCCTTTATGGGGGACAACAATATAGTAAATAAGAAAAATTAGAAAAATAAAAAAAGAAATAAAAAATTAAAGAAATAAGAAATGAAAAATAAAAAAAAATAAGTAAAGAAAAAAAAACGGGGTATATTTTTTAAGTTTTATAACGACA
The DNA here is from genome assembly GCA_025330945.1 of Mucuna pruriens. NCBI lineage: Eukaryota > Viridiplantae > Streptophyta > Magnoliopsida > Fabales > Fabaceae > Mucuna > Mucuna pruriens. Next base: position 1,574,690 of record JAENHJ010000256.1, read on the forward strand.
ACTTATTAAATTTTGTAAATACTTCTACTTATTAAATTTTGTAAATAATTAACCATTCTTAACTTTATATTCATTAAATAAATAATTATCCTATCTATCGGAATAATTTTTAGTACTAGTTTAATTCTATTATGCGTTACCATCCATTACAAGTAAAACTATAGTGAAACCCCTTTCAGAAGCATGGGAAGGACGGGATAACATATAAAATTAATAGGGTTTAATGAAAAGGACTAACAAATGATTCCTTCTTCCTCACGTCACATGCAATGCGAATAGCTATTATTGAGAAGGAAAGGGTCTGAAAAGACTGCACATGGCTCATGTCCACAGAGGCCCATATGATAGCATTTCGTGATAAAATAATGCTGTCCACAACTTCTTTGAAAATAATTTCCTCCTTAGATTATGTATAGCCCAATCAGCACAAATCCCAACGTCCAATATTTGATGAGCATGGATGGACGTTCTATAAAGACGAAACAATTTAATGAATGTCCAGTGGAAACAGGCGTGTTGCGTTGAGTTCTTTCTTTCCTTCCCCTCAAGAGTGACAAAGATGAAGAAAGCTGGACGTCTGGTGTTTATCCCTTCTCCGGGAGAGGGCCATCTTCTGCCCACTATTGAGTTTGCCAAACTTGTCATCAATCGTGACGACCGTCTCTGGATCAGTGTGTTGGTAATGAAATCACCATATGACACCGCAAGTGTTGCTTACACACAGTCCCTTGCCTCCGAACATCTCCAAGTCATCAACCTCCCCGAATGTACCTCCAACACTGCACAAAACTCAATGACCACTCTCATCGAACAACAGAAGCCACACGTCAAAGAAGCTGTCTCCAACCTCCCCTCTTCCCCCCCACTGGCCGCCTTCGTCGTGGACATGTTCTGCACAGCCATGATTGACGTCGCCAAAGACTTCGAGGTCCCTTCATTCGTCTTCTTCACCTCAGGTCTTACCTTCCTTGGTTTGGTGCTTCATCTCCACTCGCTACGGGAACAGGACAACGTCCACTTCAGGGACTCCGACACCGAGTTGGCCATCCCATGTTTTGCCAATCCGATCCCTTCCACGGCTTTGCCTGCTCTGGTCCTCGAGAAGGAATGGGACTCCCTTTTCTTGGCCTACGGGAGAGGCCTCAAGAAAGCCAATGGTATAATAGTAAATTCATTCCAGGAGCTAGAATCCCATGCAGTCCAATCCTTCTCTCATGGGGCTCTACCCATTTATCCAGTGGGACCCCTAATAAACCCCAAGCCCAAGGCCCATGCCGACGACATCCTCAACTGGCTTGACCATCAACCTCCTTCCTCGGTAGTATTCCTCTGCTTTGGGAGCATGGGTTCCTTTGGTGAGGACCAGGTCAGGGAGATTGCAATTGCTCTCGAAAACAATGGGTCTCGCTTCCTGTGGTCCTTGCGGAAACCCCCTCCTAATAGTTCCTATTTCCGTACCCTGCCCACTGATTACTCTATCTCGGATTTGGTTGCACTTTTACCTCCTGGTTTCTTAGATCGAACTGCAGGCATTGGAAAGGTAATCGGATGGGCTCCTCAGGCCCAAATACTAGCCCACCCAGCCACCGGGTCCTTTGTTTCACACTGTGGCTGGAATTCTACTCTTGAGAGCATATATTTTGGTGTGCCCATTGCCACGTGGCCGCTCTATGCCGAACAACAGAGCAATGCATATTTACTAGTGCGTGAGCTGAAGATGGCTGTGGAGATTGTATTAGATTACAGGCTGAACTTCAAGGTTGGACCTAACTCTCTTTTGAGTGCAGACAAGATCGAGAAAGGAATAAGGAGTTTGTTGGACATGGATCAAGACATGAGGAAGAGAGTCCATGAAATGAGTCAAATGAGCAGGGAGACTTCCTTGGAAGGTGGATCTTCCTACTCTAATTTAGGACGTTTGATTGATTATATAATGAATCAGGTATCCTTGTAACCATATAAGACATGGACATGGTTAGAGGATTGTTTACATATAAGTCAATCAAACACTATTTCAATTGCCTTCAACTCGTATCTTTGTTTCAAGTTCATGAAACCATAACTTCATCACCGAACATTGTCTAAAAGATGTTTTGTCAAGTCATTTGAATTAGCTTTCATGACATTACTGCTCATCCATTCCATCAAAATTGTGGTTTCTTTACTTCAAATGCATTCTAATAACTTATTTTCTATTTTAGAACTTGTTAACGTCCATAGATAAGTTACTAGCATGACATTTTCCTTTCTTTTAATGTCAAAGTCCAGACTCAGTCTCCCATTTCTTAGTCCCCCATTTATGGGTTATCCCTCTTCTCTTTTTATACTTTTTTTTTTTTATCACTTTATTTCTTGAGGATTGTGTCGTTTGACTTCTGTAGCATGTGGGGCTACACTGCTCAACGCATGTGCCATACCGCCTGACTTATATGGTAAGCATTACATTGCTTGACATCAATGACGTTGTCAGTCATTGTCCCCTACTGCTACGAGTAGTCAGCAACCTCATTAAATTACAGTCAATCAGTCTAGTAATACTTGGCAATTGGCCAGTCCACAATGTCGTCAACCCTACTGCCAAGAGTCTTATTAAGTTACAATCGGCTGTCTTAGTGATACTCGGTTGGCCAACCAGTCCATAGCCCCATAAGCGCTGAGTAAAGACAAAGACACTTTAAAGTTTTGAGTTGAAGTTGACAATCTTGGTTAGCCGCTTGGTAATTAGCCAATCGGTTGGTCTATAATGTTGTTGCCCCTATTGCTAGGAGTCTTGTTAAGTTACAGTCGGCAAATCTAATGACACTTGGTCAGTTGGCCGGTCCACAACCCCACAAGCATCAAGTAAAGACAAAGATACTTTAAAGTTTTGAGTTGAAGTTGTCCATCTTGGTTGGTCGCTCGACAGTCGGCCAGTTGGTCGGTCCACAACCCCACATGCCCAAGGGTCATTTTGGTTGACTGTCTCACACAAGTTTTTGATTTGGTCGATCGCCTCACATAGGTCTTTGATTTGCCCGATGGTCATTTTGCCTGATGGCCTCCCACAGGTCTTTAATTGTTTGGGGGTCATTTTGACCACCTCATAGGTCTTTGATTGTACGATGGTTCATTTTGATTGCTTCACACAAGTTTTTAATTGCTTGGGGGTCATTTGACCACCTCACACAAGTCCTTAATTGCGGGGGGTCATTTTGACCACATCACCCAGGTCTTTAATTGCCTGAGTCATTTTGATTACTTCACACAGGTCTTTAATTGTTGTGGTGGAGGAGTAGAGAGTTGAAATCTTTTTAATACTTCAACACTACATAAAATGTAAATTGTGGACCTGCATATTTTAAGATATGAAGCTTAGTTATAATACATACTTAAGCTTGGGGATTCGCCATGGAATTGTGGATGTGCCAAAAGATGACAGACGAGTTCATCATTGTGATGGCATGCTGTTGCTCAATTAAAACTAGCCTTTTTTTTTTTTTCTCTTATAGCAATTTCTCTAGCAATATGAACTGCACTAAAAATAGCGAGAGCATTATTTCCCTACTAGATCTAATACCTTATATGCCATAAGCTTTACCTTTGACTACAATACCATAACATCAAAATTGTTCTTCTACAGGCGTACTGATGACCCATCCATTGTTATGATAGATAAAAACAACAGGGGCCTCCCTTACTGCAGTAGAATTCATAACAACATGAAACTCTCCCTCAGTGGTGCCTCTGTCCCCACAATAAGTGACTGCACATGCAATAACTTCAACAATTTCCAAAGCAAATCGACAACGGTTCTCAAGGGATCCACAATATTCATCTCTTTGGTCATTCACCTTGTCTTTCATAAATTGCTCAAGTAGGTGGCCATGAGCCCCCTGGATCTCAACCCTATTAAAACCAGCTTGGATGGCATGAGGTTGGGAAACATTGTTGTAAGACCTTTGTCTTGTCAGCGGTGGCAAAATAACTCGGAAGTGATGGATGTTAGAAATAATAATTAGAAAATAAATGGTTGTAAAAGGAGTAATTATGGAAAATTACTCTACATTAAGGAGTTATTTTGGGTTAAGAGGCATTACTGTTTTTTTATGGATATTTAGTACGTTAATTAAAGGATGTTGTAATGTTATGAATTACTCTATTTATAAATTACTCTATTATAAATAGGGTATCGACCTATGTAACTGATACACCATAGAAATAAAGTATTTTTCTCTTCTAGTTTTATCCAACAAAGTGGTATTAGAGCTTAGGCTCTGGTGTGTTGAGAGATTCAGTTAAGTGAGTTGAGAGATGACGAGTGATAACTTGAGCTTGTTTCAATTCCCTCGTCTTACCAATGGGAATTATAACAATTGGTGTCATCGCATGAAAGCCTTGTTAGGTTCCCAAGATTCTTTGGAGGTTGTGGAGAAAGGTTATACTCTCCCTGAAGATGAGACCATATTGTCACAACATGAGAAGGAGATTTTAGTAAAGACGAAAAAGAAGGATCAACAAGCACTTACCTTCATCTATCAATGTTTAGATGAAGCTATGTTTGAGATGATGTCGAATGCATCCACCTCTAAAGAAGCTTGGGAGATTTTGAAAACTTCTCTTGAAGGTGTTGACAAGGTGAAGAGGGTGGGCCTACAAATTCTACGAGGAGAGTTTGAATCCTTGCGTATAAAGGAGTCTGAATCAATTTCAAATTTTGGCAATAGGGTGATGACAGTAGTGAACCAAATGAAGCATTACGGAGAGAATATGGAAAATATTCATGTGGTAGAAAAAATTCTTTGTTCTTTAACCATAAAATTTGATTTTGTGGTTTGTGCAATTGAAGAATCAAAGGATTTAGAATTGATGATAGTTGACCAATTGATGGGTTCACTTCAAGCATATGAAGAAAGGTTCAAGAGAAGACATGAGGAGCCTTTGGAGCAAGTCCTAAATGCCAAAGCTTCTTTGAAAGAAAATGGAGGAGAAAAATATCAAAGAGGACGTGGACGTAGCCAAGGTAGAAAAGGAGATCATGACAACTTTTATAATACTGAAAGCAGTGATCAACCCACCAAAAGGTCGTGGAAGAGAAAGAGGTAGAGACAATTTTGGTAGAATGAATGAAAGGAGGTATAATAAATCTAATGTTGAATGTTATAATTGTCATAAATATAGTCATTTTTCTTGGGAGTGTAGAACCAATGTTGAAGAAAAGGCAAATATTGTTGGTGACAAAGAAGAAGATGAAGAGCCAACACTATTGTTAGCACTTAATGAAGATAGTGATGATAAGAGCTTATGGTATCTTGACAATGGAGCGAGTAATCACATGTGTGGTTACAAGGAGAAATTCGTGGAGCTTGAAGAGAAGGTGAGGGGAAATGTTTCCTTTGGTGATTCTTCCAAGGTGGTAATGGAAGTGTTTTCACTTGAAAATGAAACAACTGTAGAAGAAAAAGAAAGGGACCATTTTGCCCATGATGTTGAAACTGACACGAAAGAGCATCGTTTGAGTTCTTCTAAAAGAACTATTTCTGACTCAAGTTCCATGCTTGAACTAGAAAGGGTGAAAAGGGAGATGAAAATGATGGAAGTTGCACTACAAGGTGTTGCAAGACAAACTCAGGTTAAAGTTAATGATATTGCAAAATTGATGAATGAAAATGAACAATTAAAAGTTGTGATTGAGGATTTCAAGAGAAAATCCAATGAGGCAGAAGTTGAGTCTTTGCGAGAGGAATACCATCAGAGAGTTGCAATTCTTGAGAGAAAGGTTTATGCTCTCACTAAGGAAAGGGATACACTTAGTCGAGAGCAGAAGTAAAAAGGTGATGCAACTGCTCTCTTGAAAGAAAAAAATGAAATAATTAATCAAATTATGACAAAAGGTGAAGAGCTTTCCAAAAAGCAGGTTGCTCTAGAATCTACAATGAGGAAACTAAGAGTTCAAATTAGAGATCTTGAGGAGGAGAAGAAAGGTTTGACTACTAAACTTCAGGTAAAGGAGAATAAAGTAGAAAGTATTAAGAGTGACAAGACAGCTACAGAGAAATTGTTGCAAAAAACAATAGTAAGCATTAAAATGAAATTGTAGCACAGAAAGAATATTACACAAATAGAGAGTCATCTGAGAGAAGCTAAGGAATGTGAATCTATGCTAGTCTAGGCACTTGAAGAATTGAGGCAAACATTAAGTAGAAGGGAACAACAGGCAATGTTCAAAGAAGACATGCTTCGTAGAGACATTAAGGATCTTCAAAAACGTTACCAGGCAAGTGAAAGATGGTGTGAGAAACTGATTACTCAAGTTCCAGAATCCACAAGGCCAGATATTATGTATGCGGTTGGTGTAGTTTGCCGCTTTATGGAGGCCCCTACCCCTACTCATATGAAGACAACAAAGAGAATTCCTCGTTTCCTTAAAGGTACACTTGATTTTGGCTTATTTTACTCTTCTTCTAATGAGTTCAAACTTATGAGATTTTGTGATAGTGATTTTGTGGGAGATGTTGATGATAGAAAAAATACTACTGGTTTTGTGTTTTTTATGGGTGGTTGTGCTTTTAGTTGGAGCTCTAAAAAGCAAGCCATAGTTACACTTTCAACCTGTGAAGCTAAGTATGTGGCAGCAACTTCTTGCACATGTCAAACTATTTGGCTAAGAAGATTGTTAAAGGAGTTTAACATGAACCAAGAGGAGAGTACAAAAATTCATACTGATAATAAATCTTCACAAATTCTTGCTAAGAATTCGGTGTTTCATGAACGAAGCAAACACATAGATACAAAGTATCATTTCATTAGAGAATGCATTGTCAAGAAAGAGGTAAACCTAGTTCATGTGAAGACTCAAGATCAAGTTGCAAATATTATTTTACTAAGTCTCTCAAGTTTGAAGATTTTAGAAGATTGAGAGCAAGACTTGGTGTACAAAATTTTCTAATTACGAAGGGGTCTTAGAAATAATAATTAGAAAATAAATGGTTGTAAAATGAGTAATTATGGAAAATTACTCTACATTAAGGAGTTATTTTGGGTTAAGAGGCATTACTATTTTTTTATGAATATTTAGTACATTAATTAAAAGACGTTGTAATATTATGAATTACTTTATTTATAAATTACTCTATTATAAATAGGGTATCATCCCATGTAACTGATACACCATAGAAATAAAGTATTTTTCTTCTATAGTTTTATCCAACAATGGATTCAACCTATTGTGCGAACCTATTCTTGGCGCTAGGTTGATGAAGGATGCTATTGGAGGTCACTATGGCAGGGAGGCTGGGTTGCCGGCCGAGCGGGTTCGTTGGTGAGCCTATTGATGTCTGGCTGGGTCATCCTGCATGACCTTGTTCTTGGGGGTTGGCTTGGTTGAGTTGTCGTTTGATCTAAAGATTTGTTTGCAGATGGCTTGTAACGCGGGCTTGGGGTCGTTGGCCAAGAGCGGGTTCGACTCCACGCCGATGAGGTCATCAATGTCTGATCGGGTCGACCTTAGCCAGGGGATGACGAGGAGGGGGAGGAGGACTGATTGGATTGTTGACCAAGAACAAGATCAACTTCGTGCTGGTGTGCCTGTTGATGTTCGGCCAGGTTGTCCTGCATGAACCTATTCATGGGGGCCGAGCTATCGTTGGATCTGAAGATTTGTTCGCGAATGGCTCAAAACACGTGCCCGGGGTCGGAGTTGATGAAGAGGGCATTGTCAGAGACCAATACGGCGGGGAGCCCGAGTCACTAGTCGTGAGCGTGTTTGACTCCATGCCCGTGAGCTCATCAATGTACGGTCGGGTCGACCTCAACTATCGGACAAATGAGGAAGACCAGTTGGGTTAGGATCGACCGGGTTGGAATGGAAATCATTTTGGAAGCTGAAAATGGTTGGCTTCTAGTGTAGTTCATTGTAGCCAAATTAGCTATCCATGAAGTAGGAGCTACTATAGCCTGCTCAACCGATGATCCTGGTCTTGATTCCATTAAACACTTTAATCTTGGAGAAGAAGAGGGACAAAATGCGATAGTGTAATCCCCCCAGTTGTAGAATTTGGGGCATGCCACCTTAAAAATCTACGAGTACATCTAACGCACACACGCAGAAGGAGAAATAAACGCTCCGCTGCAGCAAAACTTGGGTTTCCCAAATGCATGATACGCACTTTGACACTCATCGCCACCATCCACCCTCAACTCCACCAGGCACCGCTAGTTCAAGTCAGCACCGCACCCAATGGTTGCACATGACGAGGAGCCGCTGCTAGTCTCCATCGTCATTGGGAGGTTGTAGCCGTTTATGAGGCTCATGTCATAGTAGTTCGGGGACTCGGACCCCTAGCTTGAACTGGGAAAGGAGTGGGCGAGGTTGATTGGGTTGATAAGCAATGCTACAAATTGAAAGGGAAGCAGAGAATGTAACTAGGAAATTGTGTGATGAAAGAGCGAAGAGTGGCAAAGGAGTGGAGTCTTCGTGGATGAAGGTGCAGGCGAGGTTGGTGAAGAGGAATAGGTGGAGGTCATTGGAGATAATTTTCTCGACCATTACATGGTCAATGCCAATATTCACATCCGTAGATAAGCTACTAGTGTGGCTCTTCCCTTTTCTTAAGTGTCTTAATCCTGATTCAGTCCCCAATTTCTGGGTTACTTCTTCTCCTTTTATACTTTTCTTCTCTATTACTTTGTCTCTTGAGGATTGCGCCATCTGCATGCGTTGCGCAACCTGACTTCTATGGTAGGGTATGCATTGTGTCGCTTGACTTCAATAGAGTTATTAGCCATTGCCTCTTGTTGTTATAGGCTGTTAGGAGCCTTGTTGAGTTACAATCAACCGACTTGATAATACTTGAATGTTGGTCAATCCACAATGTCATCTACTTCTACTACCAAGACTCTTGTTAAATTATAGTTAATTGATTTGATGATACTCGATCAATCGACTAGTCCATAATTAATAATTATGCACTCATTCACATCGACTGTTACTAATTAGTTGTAATAAACTTTCTAAATATAAGTTGATAAAAATGACAAACCCTCCTCTTTATAAAGCAATTCTTTCGAGTCTTCTATCACTCTTCAAAAGTAGTTTGTAGCATGAATGGAAAAGGCAACGGATGTAATGTAACCTCGTTTGAAATCAAACGGATTAGATAGCATGAAACAAGACCAACAATTGAGTGAAAGCAAATATTATTTGCAAGTCAAAATATATAGTTTGGTCATATTTATATTTTAGAAAGTATACAAGAAAACACATATTTTCGAAAATAGAGGAAGAAAAGAGTACATGTTTAGATGTATGTTTTTTATATTTAAAAACAAAAACATAAAAGGTGAAAGAAAATTACTTTTTTATTTTATTTTTTTGCAAGTGATGTTTTTATTTTAAAAACTATAATCAATAAATATAATAAATGAATGCACAAATTCAACTATTTTTAATTATAAAATATTTTTATTTTGACTTTAATTATTTTCAACATCAAAAATAAAATAGTAAAAAAAATTTTGTTTTATTTTTGCATATGATTTCCATATTTTAGAAAAAAAAATTCATAAAAACAATAAATAGATGCCCAATAACCATTTAAATAAATGAACGACTTCAAAAAAAATAATAAAACCGTCAAAGTCCATTATATTTTTTTCAATACCAAACATTGAAAAAACTAAAAAATTTTTTTTTATAACATGTGCATTAAAAACACGTTATCTATTAAATACACTAGTAATTAACCCAATTTACAAATAAATGAGAAATAAAATACTAGTTAAGAAGGAAGTGTCTGAATCATCAAATCCCTAGTTTGAGAGTTTTTTTTTTTTTTTTTACTTGTATTTATAAAAATATTATTTGATTTGACTATAATTTACAAAAATATTATTTTGTTTTGACTTTAATTATTTTTCAAATTAAGAATATATATTGTGAAACTAAAATATTATTTTTATTTTATTTTATATTTTAGATATGGTATAATTAGTTCTAAAAATAAATTTCATAAAAATAATAAACAATAAATAAATATCTTATTCCTTTATTTAAAAAAAATAAATTCACAAACATAATAAATATGAATATATAATAATCAATAACTGAATTCACTAATTTCAGTGCTCAATAACCATTAAAATTTATTATGTTTTGTCCAATACTTATTAATGAAAAATAAAAAACAATTTTTTTAAAGTATGCATTAAAAATAGACTATATATTAAATAGCATTAAAAACACATTATCTATTAAATACTGTAATAATTAATACACTTTATTCAATAATGAGAAATAAATAATTATAAACAAAATGTTTGAAGTATTGAGCTCCTAGTTGGTGAAGATTTTTTTTAATTATAAACATATATTTTATTTTAATTATTTTAAAATAAGAAAATAAAAATAATGAAAAATTCAAACCTTTTTAATTACAAAAATATTATTTTATTTTGATTTTATTCATTTAAAAAAATATAAACAACAAAATCATTTTATACTATCATTCTAATATAAATTATCTTTATATGATATTTAAGATATATATTTTAAAAGTTAACCAATTTTCCTAGTATGTTATGATTTGACCAATAGTGTAAAATTATTAATCTATTTTTTCAATTGTAAAACAGTTTTTCTTATATTTTATTTCGGTATTTAAAAAAATAAAATTCATAAACATAATAAATGAATGAATAATTATCAATAAATAAAAACACAAATTCAAAATTCAATAATAAAACTAAAATCATTAAAATAAGAAATAAACTACTTAATAATATGTGCATTAAAAAGTGATTATCTATTAAATATCTTAGTAATTAATTAAGTCACTGAGATGAAAAAAGCTGGACTATTGAGTTTGTCAAGCTTCTCATCAACCGCGATGACCATCTGAGTTCACCTCAAGCCTGGCCTGGTCTTAGTTTAATCCTTTATCTTCACACGCTCCGGGAACAAGACAACATCAATTCAAGATTACTGTTTTGACTTCAAACTTTGACCTAACGCTATTTTAACTGAAAAGAAGATAGAAAACGATATCATTCTAACCATACACAACATGGCTAGATGATTCATATTTATATATAATTGAATTTTCAACACAAGTCAAATCGAACAAGCACCTTCAACTGATATCTTTGTTTCAAATTCTTGTCACCGAACATGAAACGTGTGTTTCCATCGTAACTTCATCTCTGAACATTGACAAAAAAGAAGTTATTTGAATTCACGTTATGACATTAGTAGTCATCCATAGCATCAAACTTGTGGTTTCATTACGTTAAATGCAGTCTATTAACTTATTTTCTATTTTGGTACTGATCAATTATGTACTCATTCATCTCAGCTATTACTAGTTAGTTGTAATAAAAATCCTGGTTATAATTCATAAGTCAAATATTGCCAATGAGACTATCCCATATGTCTTCTTTGATATATATATATAGTTATATACCACTGCATTTACAATGCTTACAAAATAAAATCAAACAAAGAGACACCACTAATCTATTCACAAGAATGCCTAACGGGTAAGACTTAATAATAATCACAGTTGCAATTGTATTAACTTTCTCTTCTTTGTCCTTTGCTTTGTTTTCCTTCCTATGGCTTTAACCTTAGTATTTATATCCTTTTCAGCTCCACTCTATTTTTTTGGTGGTGATGGTAATTGATGGAATAGAGTCTATCCCTTGCGTGTTCTCTTCTCCCCTGTATGCTTACCAAACCTTATCTCTATTAGAAGTTAGGTAACCATCCTTTTCAAGTTAGGAACCATACATCATGACTCCTGCTCCTGCTCCTGTCAGGCCTCCTGCAAGCATTAAATGTTTATGTATTGTATCAGTCACCTCTAGCAAATCGACTAGAATGGGTTTGGACGACCGGGAAGACCATAGGCCGACTGGTACACAACCCCTCAAGTGTCGATTGTAGTGAGGATGCTTTGTGAAGTGGTCACTCCCCGTAATTCGCCTGGATGGATTTGGAGGCTCGGGAAGGCTATAGGCTAATCGATACACAACCCCTCAAGTGTTGATCGTAGTGAAGGTGCTTTTTCAAGTGGTCACTCCCTGCAATCGACCTAGATGGGTTCAGAGGGCCATAGGCCGATTGGTACACAACCCTTCAAGCTTCGATCGTAGTGAGGGTGTTTTATTAGATGGCTTGATTTTAGGTGCGACCGACTTGAGAGAGGATTTTATCAATTGGTTTAAGTGCCAAGAGTCGAGAGCCCCTTGTATTTCCCCCCATAATGGATGTCACGGGTGTAGATGGGGTTGTGACACTTGCCAATTGCTCCTTTGGTAGACGTGCCAACACCATTATTGCGGGTGGTTTAATGCTTTCACTCTCTATCCTCGGATGTAGATCGTGCTTCGTGACTCTTTGTTATAAGTCATTGGATCATGCCTTTGGTAATTTCCTTCCTTTCTTGTTGCATGTGCCCATCAAATTTTTCCATTGAGCTCCCTTTTTTTTTGGGAGTGACACTTTTGCTGTGGGTCATTGCTTTGGATATCTGTCGGCCTCTTTCTTTCCTCAAGCTTCTTTTGTTCTCGTGTTAGGGAAAGGTGTTATTTTAACCGTCTTAGTTGAGTTTTCAAGCTTTGCTTAGGAGGATTGTGGACCACCTCACTCGGGTCTTTAAGATTCGTTTGTGAGGGGGAAAGAGGAGGAGTCGTGAACCACCTCACCCAAGTCTTCAAGTTTTTGCCCCGGGGGAGGGGGATCATGGACCGCCTCACTCAAGTCTTCAAGACTTGTCCGAGGGGGGGTTGTGGACTACCTCACCTGGGTCTTCAAGGTTCGTCTTGCGGGGGGGATCGTGGACCACCTCACCCAGGTCTTCAAGTTTTTTCCAAGAGGGTCTTGGATCGCTTCACTTGGGATTGTAGGCTAAGGAGTTGAAATCCATTTGGTTTTTCAATCTTGCACAAAATATGGATTATGGTCCTGCACATTTTAAAATATGTAGCTTAGTTATAATATATACCTAGCCGTGTAGGGGTAGAAATTCTTCCATGCAAGGTTCTAAACTTGTTATGTTTCTACCTCCTAGACCATTTTGTTAAGAGTCTCCATCCACTGATCGAAGTTATGGCTCTAAGTGCTTTTTATTCAAACCTAGTGCAATTGCTCTCTGCTAAGAATCATCAAAGGTTTCACTTCCTAATTTTCCATCCAATTTTTCTTTTGCCCAATCAGCCAAATGATTCTTTTCAAGCCATGCAACATCTTCCCCATCTCCAAACAATGTAGCAACCATAGAAATTGAAGGATTCTTCTTTCACAAACCATACTTGTGAAGCAACATTAAAGCTTCACAATTGTGCTGGAAAAATCATAAGCTTACTAAAAGATGCGTATGTACATATAAAATCAGTGAGATAAGTAGTAAAATTTTAATGAAATTATCAAACAAAACCATCACAGTCAAATTATGTTAATTTGTTTAAAGCTTATCACTAGAATGCAAAATTATCTTTTAGCAGAAAAAGTAATCCTAAATAGTTAACATTTTTAACCATATCACTATGCCTGTCCTTTCCATAGTAACTGGCAGAATGATGTAACCACAAAATACATTTTACCCACAAAATGGTAATTGAATTCATGACTAAATATTCACCTAATCATGATATGTTATGTTAGTTAAGTACTTAAGTTATTCACGTTCATGGATCACAAGAGATATAAGTCATAAAGAAATTCATAAAAGACTTACTAATACTACTTTTCACCATGGAAGACAAAAGATATAAAGCAAAAATAAAAAAAGATGTTGATATATGCTTTAATAACATAATATATAACATTGACCTTTATTTATATTAATACTAGACTCATTGATTTTACATGGCATGATATGTCACATAACATATAGCATTGAACCCTATTTATATAATCAATGCAGTTGATGTGCAACTTTGAAGTAATTGGTTATTATCTCTCTAGGAAAAGAATAATAAATCATATATATTTTTTAAACATGACTTAAAACTACATAGACCATATTTTTTATCTTAAGAGTAACACATGCTTTCACTTATTGATAAAAATATTGACAACATTCAATCCACTAGATTAACCTATTCAATTGTTATCGTTTGTAACAAACAAAATGTTGAGTTTAATGCATGCTCATGTATGACAAGCAGTCAACATATTATTCTAGAACAAAATACATTAATATATTATTTTAGAAAATAGTTGACTGTAACGACTTATTTGGCTTCCACCAATTGATGGATTTAGGATTTGATGTAACCATTAGACGGTTCTGGAGGTTGGGCCAGTGATTGGATTGAAATTCGTTGGATTGAAGGGTAGCATTTGCACGATGGAAACAATGATAATGGAAGTGAATTTGGGAAAGTGAATCTTTCTCTGACTTGAATTTTGGGGCTCTCTCTTAACTTTTTGTGTGGGTTATGGATGGGGTCGCACGTGCGGAGCACACTCAGTCCAATGACTTGGCCTCGGAGTGGCGTCCCCATGAGTCTACATCCGCTCCTTGTGTGCCTAAGGGTGAAGAAGAAGCTGCTGTCGCTGCTTAGAAGTAGTAACTATTGCGCGTGGTTGTGAGGAAACCCCTGGTGGCATCCTTTGCGGTCACAAAGCGGCAGGTTAGCTCAGGATCTGCAAGTGGAAGGCAAATCTGCGCGTGGAGGTGGTTGACGGATGGAACGGGGTCAAAATCACACCCATATTTAAGTAAAGGACCCCCCGGATGTAGGTCGCGCAACGAACCGGGTCAAGCCACGAGTCGAATAAAGGTAGTTCATCTGGTCTGTCTTTTGCGCAGAGGTGCTGGTTCGAGTCCAACAAGTTTTGGGGGGAAGGTTCCGCTCCCAGCTATTGGAGGGATCTACAAGTAATAAACGATAGCAAATTTGTGGGCGGGGGAGTGGATCTACACGCAACGGCCACGTGTTGCGAATATGGGTGGGTCCTTGCCTCCACTGACATTATGTTCTTCTAGGACCTCCTCCCCCTCGCCCCTATTGCTTCCCTCCTTAACTTTTAGAGCTTCGTCAGTTCTAGTAGTGACTATTTTTCTCTTTGCGTGCGGTGGTTGTTGGGAATAATTTTCTCGAGAGCCCCACAGTAGGCACCAATGTTCATGTTGGAAAGTACAAGTGTGACTATTAACTTTCTCTTCTTTGTCCATTGCTTGCCTCCCCTTCGCTTTGACCTTGGTATTTATATCCTTTCGGCTCCTCTCCATTCTCTAACAGTGATGGTGATTGATGGAACAGAGCGTATCCCTTGCGTGTTCTCTTCTCCCCTATATGCCTACCAAACCTCATCTCTGTCAGGAGTAAGGTAACCCCTCCTACTCGGGGGAAAAACCATACATCATGACTCCTACTCCTATCAGGCCTCCTACAGGCATTAAATGCTTATGTACTATATCAATGACCTCTAGCAAACCGACCAGGATGGACTTGGATGGTCAAGAAGGACATAGGTTGATCGGCACATATGTTTGCCTCAACGTAGATGTTCTTGACCTTTTACCACTTATTGTCCTTATAACATCACTATCCCAAGTCTCTTGAATAGATGAAAGGTTAAATATATTTTTAGTCCCTATAAAATTAATAATTTTCATTTTTAGTCTCTACAAAATTCTTCACCTAATTTTAGTCCTCACTAAATGCGTAGTTATTATTTTAATTATCACATTTAGTATCTGCCACTTATACTCTTTTAAATGATGTGTTTGTTTGGTATTTTTATTATTTTATTTGAAATTAAAAAAATATATGTACCCAACTTTATCAATCTTTTCTCATTAGTTTTCCAATATCTCGTATCTCATAAATCATAAACTCGACATTCCCTATCATCTTCTTCGTCCTTAATGGTCACCCTTGTCTACATTTGATTGTTTGTTGGCACATAAGTATGCACAACATTATGTCTTTCAATATTTTCACTTCTTTCACAAGCTATCTCATGTTTAATTCCACTTTAAAACTCACATTCAGTTTGCATGTATTCCTTTTTAGCACATTCAATTTCTGTCTCATGTTGATTTTGTACAATAAGTTGGGTTTGTACCCTTACCTCATGTACCTCATCAAACCCATCACCATGCTCTTTTTCCCTTTCCTCCTCATTAAAATGTATTTCATTGGCAGACTCATCACTACTACTTATGTCTTCATCACTTAAGTCATGAGGCAAAACATCATCACTTATTGCTATCGATCTACCTATATTATCAATATCTTTGTAGCTGCTTGTTAAGTTAGGTAACTCTTCTACACAATTAGGTGTACTACTAACTATCTGCTCAATATATATGTCAATTTTACATTTGTTTTCAATGTCATGACTTGTTAACTCTATTGCATCCTTATCTATGGATAACTCCTTTAAACCTTCTTCAAAACATGAAGTATTAGATTTCCACCACAATCTCACACCCTTTTTGTGACCTAGGTCCCTAAATAGTCCAATAACTTCGAAATATTACCAAGTGTCAAGGTCCAGATTACTAAATGCATGCATTTTCCGCTCTTGGTAGTATAGATTTGGTTCCTTTACAAAGGAACCCATGTGGTGAATAGTAGCAATAAAAGTCATCACTACATGAAAACAAAAAAAATACAAAAAATATGACTCAAAAGAATTAATGCAACAAGTTCTATACCACATGATCATAGAATAAAATAAGAAGACAACAACAAAAGCATACGTTAACATATCTATATTATAAATTATAAATAAAAATTAAATTAATTATGAACATAAATTTGCAATACATATGATAATGTGAATGTAACTTGTAGTAATTAAGGATATTAGAAGCCTTTAGGACCTCTAACCTCTAGTTTAATAACCAAGTCAGGTTATTTAAAAAAAAAAACAAATAACTAAAAAGATTAAGTTTCGAGGTTTCAAAAAAGAAAAATCTCTTACGTTGAAGTAGAGATGTGAATACTTAATAATAATCTCATGCTATAATAACAATGAATTTACAGCACTAACATTATTATTCACTTTCTTATCTTAAAAGTATGTGCAGAATATTTATGAAGACGACTTCTGATCCATATACCCTAGCTTGCATCCCCAAAGCTACATCAATAATATAGACTCCACTACTATTAGCTGTAAAAAGTATCCAAAACATGTAAAGTTTTATGGTAATAATTGGCTATGTATATAATAATATAAAATCAACATGTTATTTCACTTCAACTTTACAAATTCATCATTATCACACTTTATCTCCCTTAATGGAATGGAGCTAACTCACGCTAGAACCACAAGAAAATGAATAAAAAGATAAATCGATCAAAGGTAATTTTGGACTACTTACTTTTTTGGGTTTCGTCTTTGGTAAATTGAGAGAAGAGAATAATTTTTTAACTTATGCTTTGATTGCTTCTATTCAAATAGGTAAAATAATTTAATTTAAAAATAAATTATAATTACATGTACTAAGGTGTCAATTCCATCAAAATTAACAACAAAAGTTAACAACAAACATAAAAATAATAAATATATATTTAGTGAGGACTAAAGTTAGATAAAAAATTTTATAAAAACTTTATAGGGATAAATACATATTTAGCCCATAAATATATCATCAGCCTCGTAGACGTCTCCATGAGATAAAATTTCCACTATCATATAAAACAGTTACACTGCTATTAATTGCTCCGTTTCAGTTTTATCAAACAGGAGCCTAAGACTTGCCAAATACTGTATTTAAATGCTACATTATGTAAAAAAAACTAAGCTGAAGAATTACACCTCGATCATAACATTTCTTGTGTTCATAGGTTTTATTTTGTGAAAGAAAAATATAAAAGAAAGTATACATATTAGTACTGTATTTTAATTATTAGCCACAAAAAATAATAAATTTTATAAGTATGTTGATAGCATCATTGTTAAAACAAATAAGAATATATTATAATAAAGAGAATGTAAAAAATATGTTTGGTTGTGCGGTGAGCAGCAGTAATGAAGGAACAACAAATTAAAGTAATAGTAGGGAGTAATTAACAAATGATTCCTTCTGCACTCACTGGTGGGGTTGAGAATCTTGGGGCACCATATAGCACTCTTCACATACGGTCCAAAAAGCAGCAATACAGGACAAGGGAAGGGTCTGGAAGGTCTGCACATAATATATGCCAATGTGATAAATTAATGCTGTCCATAAGTTTTTCTTGTAGAAAAAGTTACCCGTGATCCTTATCTTATATTATATATTAGATACCTCGGTGGGCATAGATATAGACATCCAACCAGTATTTGATGATGGATGAAGACAAAACATGTTAATCGGCAGTGACTTGGATTATATTCCACACAGGTGAGTTGTGTTGTGTTGTGTTGCGTTGAGTTCTGAGCAAGATGAAGAAAGAAGCCCGGCTGGTGTTTATCCCTTCTCCTGAAGTGGGTCATATTGTGGCCACCATTGAGTTCGCCAAGCTTCTCACGAAGCGCGACGATCGTCTCTGGATCACTCTGTTGGTGATCAACCTACCATTTGACCCCACAATTGGCGATTACACACACTCCCATGCCTCCCAACGTATTGAGATCATCAACCTCCCGGAATGTCCCTCTGAATCAACCACAATCATCGATCTGCTCGAAAAGCACAAACCAAACGTCAAACAAGTTGTCTCCAACCTCCCCTCCACCCCCCCACTGGCCGCCTTCGTCGTGGACATGTTCTGCACAACCATGATTGACGTCGCCAAACACTTCGGGGTCCCTTCGCTCGTCTTCTTCACCTCAGGTGTTGCCTTCCTTGGTTTGTTGCTTCGTCTTCACACACTTCGGGAACAGGACAACATCGACTTCGAGGATTCCCACACTGACTTGGTCATCCCCAGTTTCGCCAACCCCGTCCCTTCAATGGCTTTGCCTACTTTTACGCTCCACAAGGAATGGGAATCCTTTTTCTTGGCCTTCGGGAGAGGTCTCAAGGAAGCCGATGCTATTATAGTGAATTCATTCCAGGAGCTAGAATCACACGCTGTTCACTCCTTCTCTGATGGACCTCTCCCCATCTTTCCAGTGGGACCCATACTAAACCCTAAGCCCAAGCCCCACGCCCAGGCCGATAACACTCAAATCTTCAACTGGCTTGACCATCAACCTCCTTCCTCGGTAATATTCCTCTGCTTCGGGAGCGTGGGTTTTTTGCCTGAGGACCAGGTCAGGGAGATTGCACTTGCTCTTGAACACAGTGGGGCTCGCTTCCTATGGTCTTTGCGGAAACCCCCACCCAAGGGTTCACATATTAGGACGCCGCCCTCTGATTACCTTCTCTCAGATTTGGATGCAGTTTTACCAGGCTTCTTAGATCGGATCGCAGGGATTGGTAAGGTCATCGGATGGGCCCCTCAGGCCCAAATACTGGCCCACCCAGCCACGGGAGGCTTTGTTTCCCACTGCGGCTGGAACTCTACCCTTGAGAGCATATATTTTGGTGTGCCCATTGCCACGTGGCCTCTCTTTGCCGAACAACAGAGCAATGCATTTGAACTGGTGCGGGAGCTGAAGATAGCTGTGGAGGTTGCTTTGGATTACAGGATGGACGTCAAGGTTGGAATTACCACTCTTTTGAGTGCAGACAAGATAGAAAAAGGAATAAGGAGTGTGTTGAACATAGATGAAGACAAAAGGAAGAGAGTGAAAGAAATGAGTGAACAGAGTAAGAAGACTTTGTTGGAAGGTGGATGTTCCTACTCTTATTTAGGACGTTTGATTGATTATATCATGAATTAGGTATCCTTCTAACTATATCCTACATAGTTAGAGGATTATTTATATATAATTGAATTTTCAACACAATTTCAATTACCTTCCAATGATCTATTTGTTTCAAATTCTTGCCACCTTACATGAAATGCGTGTTTCCAACCAAATTCATCACTGGAAATTGTCCAAAAAGATGTTTTGTCAAAGTTATTTGAATTTGCTTCACGACATAAGTAGTCATCCATAGCATTAAAATTGTGGTTTCATTACATCAATTGTACTATATTCGCTTATTTTCTAGTTTGGAACTGATCAATCATGCAATCGTTCACCTAAGCTATTACTAGTTAGTTGTAATAAAATTCCTAATCATAAGCTGTTACATATAGCATTATAGCACAGACTCTTCACAAAGCAACGATTTTGAATAGTGAAGACAGAGGACAGAATCTCATTTGAACTCAAAAGGCTTAGATAGCATGAAACATTAGACGCAACAATTGAGCAAAATCAAACAAATGTTACTTGCACGTCAACATACTTTTATCATACTTGTATTTTAAAATATTGGTAGAAAGAAAGAGTACGTGCAGGTATCATTATTCGTGAATGAAAGATGTTTCTGTTCAAGAGGAAAAGGGGTACACCAATAGCAGCTCTAGTATGTGCACACTTGATGAACTTATGCACAACTGTTGAATGTGTTGTTCATTAATGAAAAACTGTTTCAAATGAAAAATGTCAATTTTAACAGTCATGAAAAATGAGCCACTGTCATACCTGATAAATGCGAATATTAGCATGGTATTATTTCTATCTTCTATTGTTACTTTTTAAGTATCCTTATTAAATCAGTACTAGATACATATTAAAATTTAAAATTCTTGAGTAAGGTCCAATTATCCTGTTAATTTAGTAGTCTTGAGATGAAGAGGCTTATTAAATATGATGGAAAGCAGAAATTGTGATGTGTAGTTGCGTATTCCTTATTTAAAGGACTAGTTACATTCCCATTTATCTCTATGAAAACGATGAAAGGTTATAAATATCTTTACCAAAAAGGCACCAAGACAGTATAAATTTATTAGAAAAGTTTTGCTTTATAAGATAGCTCTTTTTTATTACTTGTGCACGAAACAATCATTGAGGGTATACAGCATGATGAAATACAGCATGATGGAATATGCAGAATATCTCTGCTGAGGTTTTCATGAAGTTTGCAAAGGGTGGTTACGATTAAAGAGAAAATATGGGATCATGTTGTAGGTGTTATCATCATACAGGAGGCTGGTGGGATGGTAACAGATGCTGGAGTGGAGGACTTCCCCTAGACTTCTCAAAAGGCTTATATTTGGAAGGCCTTGATGCTGGTATAGTTGCTTGTTCTGCACTCTGGAGCCACACTACATGCAAAAATCATCGATGCCGGTTGGTTTACTTATTTAGGAGATGATTTACTTATTTCACGATGTACAACATTTGGTCTCCGTGCAAGACTGCAAGTGCACATGAACACATTAAAGTGGACCTACTTGGAGATTCTATTCATATTTTGGAGCTGCCAATTTGACAACTCTATCAAAGGAATTCACTGATTGATAATGCTAAATTAATTGAACAACGCATTCACCTACATTCGTATACATATTATTTATATTTATATAATTTTTATCATTGAATTACAGTTAGTTTCATTCTGTTGACGCTCTATATATATTTCATACAAGTATGAATTCAGGTGCTTGATATAAATATGCCTCCTGTATTAATTTACAGGCAATGAAGACAGATAGGCTGCAAAACGTGTGTAAGATGTAGATGTAGTTGATGATAATGAGGCTGCAAGTATAACACAGTTTTTGACGACTTTTTTCTTCTGCACAAATTGGTTTCAGAAATCAGAATTTTCATTCACTGCATTGAAAATTATTCTGTTGATTTTGGTTTCAGGTTTTGAATGTCATGAAAAATGTGCCTGATGTTGAATGTGTTGTTCATCAATGACAACTGTTTCAAATGAATGACCGATAGCAGTTCTAGTCATGTATGTGTAAACTGGATGAACAATCCGGTCATGAAACTATCATTGGTTATAATTAATCCTGTGACTATTGTAACAACAAACCTGATACAAAGTATATCAGATTGCAGACAGACTACGTAAATGAATTTTATTGATAGAAAAACAGTATTCCGCTCATCAAAGTATTCGAGAGATTTAATTTTCTCCCAAAAAGACTTTCCAAATCCAAACCCTCTTTCTCAACCACTCTTATTTATAAAATTCTTAAGTAATAAGTAACTAGTCTATCATAACTAACACCTACCTATTGTAACTAAGTCATGTAACCTAATTTACTTTTTTTGAAAATTGCCCACCATAAGGAAACCAACAACTCACTATCAAATTTGTCATAACTTATTACTCTAATAGCATGTTTGGTTACATATTTCAAATGTAATTTTTTACATTTTAAATGTGATTTTAAGAAATTAATAATTATAACTTCCACAATTTAATTGTAATCGTATACTTCCCAACGAGTTTTCAAACACTAAGTGTCCCTAGATTCCAAAATCCTATTTAAATTTACATTGTAATTGTAGTGAGTTATAACAAGCATCTTTTGTGTTTATAGTAGATAAAATATACAATAATTTATACAATATTATATTATATTTGTCTATCTTTTTTTATCATATCATTTATTACATTACACATTTTTCTCTCTCTCCTCTCTTCTCTCTCTTTTTCTCTCTCCTCTCTCCTTTTCTTTTTCTTTTTTCTTTTCTTTTTTCTTTTCTTTCTCTTTATTTATTGTACAGTTTATTGTGTGAATTGTTAAACAAATAACATTTCTCTTTCAACAATTCTTACAACAAATTATACATTATTATTTTTTTTTTCACTCTCTAGAACATTATTTATATATCAAACACTTATCTCTCATCTCTATTTTTCTCTCTTTCTCTCTTTATTGTACAATTTATTATAAAAATAGTATTTTTCTAAAACATACTACACTATTAAGAGTTAAGAACATTCGTAAGCAATGTGACATTTAAAGTGCATAATTCAGCTATACAAGTGATTAATTACATCAGTTTGACGAATAACTAAATGTATGGTTAATGAAAAAGTAAGGCAAGGTAGTGTAATCACACACGAAGTTTCCATTCTTCGCTTCTCTCCTCGTTTCTGTATAAAAAAGGATACCAGAATTTGGGCAAAAGCAAGAGGGAAATCCCACCTTTTCTCCACGGCAGGTACACCCACGCAGGAATAACAGAATGTGCACATTCTGCAAGCAACCATAGTTTAGGCAAGCATGAAATAGAATAAACTTAATTTCTTTCCAGTGAGAACTGTCAATTTGTACATGCAAGCAATTACCACTGTCAAAGGAAAGATGTCTCTCCTGATCATAGTCATTAAGATCATAGGAATCTTTCTCCAAGCCCTCTCCTTTCATCTCGGTGCTGGATTTATATTTAAGAAGAAAAATAAGGAAAAACAATCAACAACAGCATATGCCTGTACCTAATTTTAATAGGAAAAAAGAAAAAACAGCAAATCCATTAACACCTTAAACATGACAAAAGGCATCCATCTAATTACTCGTGAAACAGACTCAACTGGAATTCTCTAAAATAGGAATTAGGAGCACAGGACTGGCTGGTCTTGTTTTGTAAGATTGCCTATGAGACTATCCCATATGTCTTCCTATATATATATACCACAGCAGTTACAACACTTATAAAATAAAATCAAACTATTTGAGACACCACCGGCACCTATCTATTCACACGAATGCCCTAGGGGTAAGATTTAATAATATCACAGTTGCAATTCTTTTTTTTTTTTTTTTGTGCAAATCACAGTTGCAACGTGCAAGTTTGCCTCAATATATATGTTCCTGAGCTTTTGCCACTTATTGTCCTTATAACACCACTATCCCAAGTCTCCTGAAAAAATGTACTATCAGCCTCGTAGACTTCTTCATGAGATAACATCTCTATCATACGAAACACTTACTCTGCTCTTAATTTTTCGGCTTCAGTTTTATCAAACTGGTCCTAATACTTAAAATGCAAGAATATGTAAAAAAGGCTGAGCTGAAGAATTATACCTCAATATAAAAGTAATCATCACACCATTTCTTGAATCAGGACTAGGTAGGATCAAACTTGTGTCACTATTCAACTGCACAATTGCACAATTGCACTGTACATGAATTGATTGTGTTGTTCATCAATGAAAAACTGTTTCACATGAATGTCCAATAACAGTTCTAGTCATGTGTACACTGGATGAACTTATGCCCGTGATGAAACTATCAACGGTTATAATCAATCCTATGAATGCTGTAAAATGAACCTAAACTCCCTTTTTCCAAAACTGCCTACCATAAGCAACCAACAACTAGCTTTGATAAAATTTGTGATAACTTGTTCATTTCAGTCACTTGATTCCAAAATCCTACTTAAATTTGAATTGTAATGTGGCTTATAACCAACATCTTTCATGTCCATAGTCAATTTGTCCAAGATATAATATATCTCACCACTTTGAGGATGCTTCTCATCTTTAGATACAAAGCAGTTCACACAACCAGCAATCTCAACCCAACTACATCCCATTTCCTTTTGCAAATGTTTTTCCTTCATCTGATTTCTCACCCTATCAACACTTTCCCACTCTCCTTCCTCTGCATAGATATTTGAGAGCAAAACATGATATCCTGCAATCCTTTTTTCTGTTTCCATATTAAGCAACTTTTCTGCAATAACTTTTCCCAATTCAAAGTACCCATGAATTTTGCAGGCCCCAAGAATAGATCCCCAGATTTCTATTGCATTACCGTCCTCGCCCAGTCTCTCTGCAAACTCATAGGCTTCGACCACCCTCCCAACCCTCCCTAACATGTCTGCAACACAACAATAATGCTCAACTGAGGGCTTAATTTTATGTACTTTGTCCATAGACTTAAATATGTTAAGACCTTCTTCAACCAAACCACTATAACTGCAAGCAGACAAGATGGCAACAAAAGTAATAGCATCAGGGTTAATGTCACATCTCAGCATGGAATCGTACAAGGCAAGAGCTCTCTTGCCCATTCCATGCTGCCCATAGCTCATTATCATTGTGGTGTATGTGACTGAATTCTTCTCCGGTGTTCTGATAAAAACATTTTCAGCATAACTGATTGCACCCGATTTGGAATACGTGTCCAATAAAGCAGTTCCCACATAAACATTATTGTCCAAGAAATGACGTATGGAGAATCCATGAAGTTGCCTAGCAAAGGCTGTGCTTCCCACTGAACTACAAGCCGGAAAAATTGACGCTAAGGTCACTGCATTAGGCATTACCTTGTGCACTAATGCCTCTCTGAGTACGAGAATGGCTTTGTCACTGAACCCATTCTGAGTATAACCAGCAATCATAGCATTCCATGTGGCCAGATCTCTATCACTTGGACAGTTCTGCCCAAATAACAACTCGGAAGTCCTAATCAAGCCGGACTTTGCATACATATCGATCAGATAACTCTCCATACCCTCAAACTGTATCCCGTGGCGAATTAGATATGCATGGGTTTGCCGTCCAATGTACGAGTTCCTCAGGTTAGAAGCTGCAGAGAGAAGTGCCGTCACAGTCACAGAATCGATCTTAAACTTCTGCTTCTGCATCTCACACACTAGCATCAGTGCTTCGTCATCCAAACCATTCTGCACAAAGGCAGAAATTATAGTATTCCACGAAACTGCATCCCTTTCAGACATTTTATCAAAAACCTTAAAGGAGGTATCAACAAAATTGCACCTCGAATACATGACAACGATAGCATTGACAACAATAATGGGAGAAACTGCCAAGCTTTTCAGAACAAATGCATGTAGCTGCTGAGCCAATTTGATTTGCTGCAACTGAGAAACAGCAGAAATAACCGACAGAAAAGTGACGTCATCGCACACAGCCTCCTCTGACTCCAAGGCTCGAACGAAAACATGAATCCCTTGAAGGGGACAGTTGTTTTGAACATAAGCACCAATCATGGTGTTCCAAACCTCTGTATTTTTGTTGGAACAACGGTCGAAAACCATCCTAGCATAGTCTAAGCAACCAAGATCAGCAAACATAACGATTGCGGAGCTAACAGTAAACACGTCATTGACATAGTCAGCACCGAATTTAAGAAGCAAGCCATAAAAAATAAGAGCCGTTTTAGGATCAGGAACAGCAGGGAAGACATTGACGAAAGTAATGGGAGTTGGCGTGAGAGAGGTTTTCAAGAGGTTGGCGAAGGCGCGTAGTGCGTGAAGGTGTCTGTGGGTTTTGACGAACCAGGAAATCAAGGTGTTCCGAGCGACGACGTTTCGTTTGCGCATAGCGCGGAACACTTTGAGGACGTAGTCGTGTTGGGATTGGGTGGAAGAGGGGGGCAAGCAGGTAGAGTACATGTTCAAGAGGGAGTTGTCCACGATTCGAGAGTTGGATTGGGAGCGAAGGAAACGGGAATGAAGGGCCTTGCCGGCCATGAGGTCTTGTGTTAGGGCACAGGCCTTCAGGGTGGAAGAGAACGTGTAGCAATCGGAAGGAGTGTCCGGGGTCGACTTCATTTCCGCGTACAACATGAGGGCTTCCATCGGCATCTGGTTGCAGACGAAGCCGATGATCACGGTGTTCCACACCGCCGTGGAGGCGCGAGGAAGCGTGTCCAGGAGATGGCGAGCCACGTGAGGCTGCCCTTGCTGGCACAGTTTGCTCAGTCGAGACCGAATGCTCACGCCGCGGCTTGGGCTTGGGCTTGGGCTTGGAGTTGAACTTGGGCTTCCACCCTCAACCGAAACTGGTGCCCTTGCCGGAACCGGAACTGTAACCACTGCAGAAGCCATGACCCTCATCTCATCCTACACACAGATAGAGTCAAACACTATCCTATTGCTATTTCCTTTTGTTGTCACGCTCCACACACTCACCTTATTACCTCTTCATCCATTTCCATCCATCCAACGCTCTAATACTACGAAAATATCTGACATCTATCCATAAAATTACAAAAAAAAAAAAAAAAGATAAAAGTAAAACTCTATTACTTCATTACAAACAATGCCTTGAGAGAGGCTATAAATGTAACTATAAGACCATATTCGGTCGGAGGGGAAGGAACCATCCGTTGGGAATATTTATGACGTAAATAAAAAAAAATCCCTTTTAATATTGGGGACCTTGAGGAGAGGAGAGTAAAAGAAAAGGAATTTAAAATATTTCTACGTGTTTTTTTAAGTTAAAAAATGATAAAGAGTAAATAAAATAATTTTTAAAATTCATTGTTTATAACCAAACAAGATTACTTCTTCTCTCTTCTATTAATTTTTTTTCCTTCTTTTCAATTTCAATCATACATAATAACTAATAAAAATTTATTTCCTTCCTTTTATTAAAATCTCTCTTCTCCCCCTTCTTTCAACCAAATAAATTTTAAGGAAATTTTTTTTTTACATTTTTATATGATAATTTTGCTATCTAAAGTAAAGTTCATTGACCAGAGTTCCAAGCTCTACAATCTAAAGTGGAAGTAAAAATTAGACTTAAATTTTTTTTCTATAATTTACTCAACTATCAATTTCTTTTAAGTTTTTTCAAAAGCAACCTCTGAAATATTAATTTTTTCTACGTTCATCATTGTCATTAGATCTTCTTTGTTAGGTCTCGAGATGATAAACAATTGTAACCCTCAATATTCCAAATGTCATTGATTTAAAAGAAAAATATAATGTAAGTGTCAAACTATTCTTTGTGTTTTTAATAGAAAATAAAATTAAAAGCATAATTTTTGAATTTATTTAAAATTATAGGGACTTAAGCTAATACGACTTTTTCTTCCCCTTTTGTCTAAATGTATTTAGTGTTTTTTTTAGGGTTTGTTTGGTGGGCTATCACATGGAGGGGAAGGTTATTGTGTCAAAGAGAGCTAGTTCTTCAAAGTCGTCCTTTTCATCCTCAATCACACATAAGTTTGTATGTTGTTGTGATTATGATGTTGTGTTGTTGACTTCGTGAAATGTGAAGAACCCATAGAAAACATTTTAGTGGTGCCCAAATTAAAAGAAAAATTACAAGAACATTATTTTGTTTGGTTTTGTTGCATTGGGCATGGCTATTTGATTATTTCCATTCCTACTTCGTAATCAAAATAGTTATTAGAGACAAATAACAGTGGTATCTTAAACAAATTGAAAGGTTGAGGAGGACAATTGAAAGGTTGAGGAGGACAATTGAAAGTTATGAAATAGATATTGATTTGCTAAAGAAAAAATTGTAAGTTGTGAAATGGAAATTGAAAAGTTTTAGAATGAAAGCATAGTTTTGAAAAGGAAAATGAATAGTTATAAACAAAAGTTGAAAAGTTACAAGAAAGCTAGCTGTGGAGAGAAAGTTGATGAAAATTGTATTATTGTTTTTGTCTAAGAATTGAGTAATGTCTATTATATATGTTATGCAACTCCAACTTGGTCAATCAATGTGAATGAGATTGAATATTTTGTGTGTAATCCAATCAAACTTATGTTTTGTCATGGCTTATAATGTTTTGTGTTGTTAGTTATAAGGACATATGGAAAAAAAAAATTGGTTTTAAATGTTTAAGTTGTAATGAAATCATTCACTGTTAATAAAACATTGCAATACGCATTGAGTTTAAAATATATGTTTGGTACTAATAAAATGGTTATTGACAAATGTTGTTTGCTTATGTGAACATGGTAATATAATGAACATGGATGGATCCATCAAAGTATAATGGTTCCTATAATTTGATTTTAGTTTGCTATAAGTCCTTGTAAATTTTCATTTTTTTAATTTAGTCCTTATCCAATTGATATTGTTCAATCACATGTTAAGGTCAAGATCTTCACTAATGTGCTTTTCTGAAAAGATTTACTGTGACAAATTTTTGTTTATTTTGAAATGATCCTTATTAATTTATCATGTTTTTTAAATAAGTCTCTTAAATATTTATTTATTTTATGAATGGTTCTTGGCAAGTATATGTTTTAGAGGCTTTTACATTCTCAAGACACATGAAAAATGATTTCAAGTAAACAATAAAACTATAAGAGACAAAAAACAAAAACCAAGCATTCTTTGCACTTAATCTCACACGATAAGTACATCCAAAAAAATTGACCAACTAATTGGTCCTATCCAACTTGAAGCAAAAGATACTCCTACACAAACATGTCACATAACCAAATGGTGTCATTAAAAATGTACAACCACCTAAGTGTCAACTACAGTACATATCCAAAAAAGAGTGAATAAAAACAAACGCAAATTAACTAATCAAGTTATCTAATTTCTCGGATAGCAAAAGGAGGTAATTGTCCAATAGGTGTAGTATCATGAGAATTTTTAACCATTAGCGCATAAACGGTACATTGTGTTTCCTCAACTAACACCATAAAGTAAGTTTTTTTATGTTATTTTTTGGTTTTTCTAGTATGTGTTTGTATTATCTTATTTTGCTTGACTACTCAATTTTCATATAAAATATTAATAATTATATATGTTAAAATATTAATTACATCAATCATTTATTAAAAAATGTTAATAATTGAATTTATATTAAATCTTTCAATATTTTGTTCTTTATGAAAATAACAAGCATTGTTTAACAAATTAAAAAATAATTTATCTAAAGAAGAATAAATAAATTATTTTAACAAAATTTAATTAATTTTCTTTACCAAAGTATACATATTGACATATTTAAATTTGCCCACTCAATATAAATAAGTAATACATTAGAGTCCACAAATAATGTCCAAATGACAAAGACGGGGAGAAAAATAAAACAACAAACATATTAGTTTGTGTATTTTAAAATTTAAGTTATCAATCTCTTATACTAGTGTTCATAAATTTGTTAGAAGTTAATAAATTATTATTAATTTTCAAATTAATTATAATCAAATCAATATAAATAAAATACTAATAAAGTCATTTAATTGTAAATGTAATTATATATAATCTTTAAAATAGTAATAATAAATTACAAAAGAAAAAGATTATTAAAAGAAAAATAAATAATGCTCCAATATTTTGTCAAAAAAATAAAATTATCTTTATAATAAAAATAATAATAAAATAAAATATTTATCAAAAAAGAGAAATAAATTGTTATTATTACAATAACAATTATAAAAGAAGAATAAAATATTATATAAAAATAAAATAAATAATATTTAAATATTATTATCTCTAAAATTAAAATTTATTAAATAAAATTATTTTAATATTAAAATAATATTTTATACTAAAAAACTTCAAAATTAGAAAAAAAAAAAAAAAAACTAGGGGCAAGGTCCCCAACATTCATTCCTCTCTACCTCCGAATACCAAGTATACCCACATGTACAACTTTGACAATGTTTGCGACTAAACAAAATACAATACTCTATGTTATAATAAAAGCATGAAGTTTAATGATTGAGCTAGAAGAGAGTGTAATTTTAATCTTCAAAGAGACTTTCTCTATAGACAAGAAAGATGAAGTCTGAAGAATGCACTAGCTCACATTGAGCTAAAGTGTGAAAGGGAGAACATGTGATTCCCTTGGAATATTGAAGGACGAGTACTATGGTAGATGCTGAAGTTGCAACTAGATGTTAAGGTGAAGTGTTACATGGCTTATTAATACAAAGGGAAAAAAATAAGGAATACAAAGAAAACATTGTCTTTGATAACATAAGACACAAAGAGACATGTACATCTTATGAGGCAACGCGCAGAAGCCTTGAAAGACTTTTTTGGTCTTGAACTTGAAGAGAAAGAAGGACAAAAGTTTTCTATGATAGGATGTTCTATTCTCATCTCTGAAGTACAATTTCATGCTACAGTTGTACATTCTATTTTCACATCCGTAACCTTGTACGTACATGTTATCGATTTCTTTGAGTCAAACAAAAAATGGAAAAGAGAAATTATTACGGCCACCACTTTTTGTTGTGCTCTTTGATGTTGTACCTCTTAAAGTGAAAGAGGTTGGATTTACCTCACTTGAACCTATTAAGAAAAAGACAAGGTTACTCATGTTCCATTAGTTGTATCATATTTTGATTGTATAGTTCATCTATAAATTATTTTAGTAAATTTATCAAGAAAATTTAGTAAGGAAACAATTCTTTTGCTATGATCTTTTTACAATACTTATTTATACAAACAAGTGAGAAAACATATCATATTTATTTATATAAGAAATATTAATTCAAGAGTGAAAATACAATATTTAATCTTATGAAAGATTAGGAAACATATAATATTCATTTATGTACAATATGAGAGAACATACAATCAGGTGCACTTATAACTGATGTTTAACAACCCATCAACGATGAATTGACACTACAAGAAAATTTAAAATTTGCTACTACTTTTTACCACCAATAAATCTATTAGTTAATATGAAGTTAATTTACTACTCATTAACTACCAAACATCTTTCCTAGATCAATTTAAATATTAGTTTATTTAGAAACATATTTTCTAAGTCAATTTTTTTATCTTTCTCCATTTTGTGTTTTTTTTTTTCTCTCTTTCCTTAGTTAAAATTAACTGTTAGTTTATTTAATAAGCGATTTTAGTTTATTCAATACATTTGAATAAAAGTGAAAATAAAAACTCTATTTTATTACTCATTCTTTTTTTCTTTCTCGAAACTTCTACCTTCTCTTGAACTTTTATTCTCAACATGCTCTTACTTGCTCTCGATCTTTCATTCTAAAGACTATGAAATGAAAGGAGGTTGAATTTTCAGAGGTTCTTAACTCTGAAACAAAACTTTGTTTTTCTACTTGCATATTTCATTCTAGATATTCATACTCAAACCTTAAGAATTGGCAAACATGGTAGACATTTTTTTATTTTATTTTCTATTTTCTTTCTAATTTCAATGATGAATTGGTTGGGAGAGAAGTACCCATGGAGTTAAAGAACAATTTGGCCATTGTTGGTCATTGCAGTACCTTAACATTTCCTTCAGTAGTTCGTAGTTGTTTTGTCTTATGAATTTTAGGCATTGGATGTAAGGTTTACAAGAGTTAAAATTTTATTTTGGGTTAGGATTCAATAGATTTTCCGGTGGTCATTGATAATCCCTATTCATATGGCTTTTTAGCAATATGTTAATGGAAGTACGCAGGTTGTTTTCAATTTTGCTATGTGGCATCTTTTTTTGAAAAAATCAAGATAAGTTTTTTTGAAAAAAAAATTAGGATATGTATATAGTGATATTTGAGTCATTTTGCAAAAAAATCTAGATAATTTTTACTTTATTTTCTTCATAATTCCTTATATATAGATAGATAGGATTTTATTTTTATATTATATTGTATCTCGTTTTTTTACTATTGTTTGTTTGGTTCTATGTGCAGATTTAATGTCAATAGTATCAAATTAAAGCTTGATCACTTATATTCAACCATTCCCCTATGATAGAGAAAAACACTTTCTTCAATTTTTTTTGTTTTGATAAAAACAATCAGAAGTGCACATAGTCATCGTTCTCTGTTTTCTTTTTTTTTTTTTGCCAAAATTTTTATAATTTTGTTTGACATTGTCGCAAGTATGTAATAAATGTGTATTGTCCTGTTCATGTACATTGATCAATGTTAGCATTTGTACTTGTTTTATTCTTTTTATTAGTTTATATGATTGTTACTTTGTGGTTCAAGATAACTTATTTGTGATCAAAAATAAAAGAAAACTAATCTCCAAATGGCTTATGCCAACATTTGAGAAGCCCCTATCAATCTTGTGAAAATGCATATTAGTAACCAAAAAAGAATAACATAATAAAAAAAGGAAATTCCTATTTAATTTTGATCATTCTCATTGCTACTAAGTTTTGTTGTTGTACACGAAGATTTGGTATTTTTATGCCTCTAATGAATAGGTATGCATCATTCAAGTTAAAAGTACCACCCAAAATATGATTCAAAATTCGAATTTGTGAAACTACCTTAGCTAAACCACTTAAGCAACCACCAAGGACATCATGATGTCCACCTATTTTTATATTAATTTCACTTAAGCAACCACTTAGACAACACAAATTTGAATTTGATCTTAATTATGCAATCTTAAGAGTCTTTGAACTAGGAAAAATGGTTGTCGAGGTTCTCATTTGTATTTTGAAGCGAATGTCATGTAGGAGGTTGGTTATTGGGTTTGTTATATAGGAAGGGTGCAATGAAGAAAAGGGTGTGCATTTTCTTAATAAGTTGTTGACTGAGGGAGGTTTGACACTTATGATAAGTTTATCCAAATAAGGACAAAAATCACTACAGTACCATTTATATTCTATTAAAAAAACAAAAATCTTCTCCAATCCATAAATGTTAACACTACACTTCACAAAAATAAAACACACACATTTAAGATGTAATGTAACAGTAATATCAAATATGTAACATTTTGTTAACTGTATATGTAAAGGTGACTAAAAGTCATTTTGGTGGTAGGTAAACCTTTTGTTATGTTAACCAATTAATCAATTATCTATGTTATGTTCTTATTTGTTGATCTCACAATATTTTCTAATTTTTGTTTATTAGCTTGTAGTGTAATTAAATTGGTAGTATTTCATACCATTTTAGAGGATTTTTGTTTATTCTTACTCTTCAGTTATTTATGTCCCTTGGCTCCCCATTAGCCATTAGTCATTACCCATTACCCATTTTGGTGATAAAAAGGTTTTACATGTTTGCCTAATTTATTTTAGGAAGTTTGTGTATGTAGTTTTGATTTACTCTTTGTGACTTTTAACATGTTTTTCTTACATTTAGATCTCTTGCCACTAATACATTTTGATTTAGCAGCAACTATCTTTAGTCTTCTATTGTGTTCTTTTGTGAAGATTTGTAGTCTATTCTGTTCTATTCTATTCTCTTCAAAATCAACTTTTGTGACTTTATCTAATGATGAAAAGATTTGTAGTCTATAGACCATTAGCAAATTTTTCTTTGAAAAAAAATCCTGTAATATGCATAGTGCATTGTGAAGTGTAAAGAACTAAGTAAATAACCACCGATGGCAAAACACCTAGATATTTTGTATTATAAACAAGACTTTGACAATAATATGTACTTTTATGATGTGCAACCACCTAAACCTTAGTTTTCAAGTATGGCCTAATTTCGTGGCAGGATTTTTTCTTATACTTTATAGTTCCATGTGTAAAATGGTATACTTTGAAGTGCTTTAGCTAATAAATATGTGGATATTACTTAACTTTTTTTTATAGGAAGGGTTTGCCTTTGCTCATACACTATGTGCAAGGTTCCTTATCATTTGCATGTTCATGATGTCGTTGATAGAAAATGATGTACCCTAAAATTTTGGTTTTTTGTTACTAGAGACATTTTGTTTATTTTTTTATGTGTCTAGCTTGTAGGTGAATTGTTTCCATTCATCTAACACTATTAGAAATGTGCTATTTTTCTGTGAATTCTCCTACGAATTTTGCTCAAAATGTAGTAGGAAACATGTTTCTTACAAAATTTCCTACAATTTTAAATTCATAGATAAATCATTGGTGGATAACACTTTCTTGCGAATTATAAATCGGCAAGAAATTTATTTGCAGATATATTTCGCAGGAAAATTCGCCGGAAAATCTTTAGGAACATTCGTAGGAAAATTCATAGGAAAATCTGTAGGAAAATTCGCAGAAAAATTCGTAGAAAATTTGTCAGAAAATTTGAAAGAAAATTTGCAGGACAATTCGTAAGAAAATTTCGTAGGAAACATTTTCCTACGATTTTAAATTCGCAAGAAAGTGTTTGGATTCGTGGGAAAAATTCGTAGCAAAATTCACAGGAAAATGCACAAAAAAATTCGTAAAAAAATCAGCAAGAAATTTCGCAAGAAGATATACAAGCAAGAGCATTTTCTACGAAAATTTTCATAGGAAAATCTGCAGGAAAGGAGCATTTCTTACGAATATGTCTGTAGGAAAATTCGCAGGTATATTTTTATCATGAGCATTTCCTGCGAAAATTTTTGTGTGAAAGTTTGCAGATATATTTCTTGGGAATTTTGTTATTCCTAAATAATTTTCTTGAACATTGTGATTATGCAAGAATTTTTGCATATTTTTTAATTAAAAATATAACAACTTTTTTTTAATAATTTTCAATTTAATCAATATTCATATAAATTAAATTTTATATATTTCTAGTATTTAAAAATTTTATCAAATTTATAGAATATTAAAGACAATTGTTGATGTGATGTTGCAATCGAAATACCGATAATAATAAATATACATCCACCCACATCGTAAATTTATGTTAATTGTTTTTATTTTAATAATAATTTGCTTTAAATGTTTATTAAACATTAGTTGATTATATTTCATGTCTTATTTTAGCTAGTTTTTAATTTTTTTTATTAACTAAAAATTTTGTTAGACCTATTTTAGTAAATAATTTTTTTTAAAAGCTTGTAATGTTTTTTAAAATGCTAACTTCTAGTTTTTTATATTATTTATCTTTTGTTCTAAAATATTTATTAAAGAAAATAAAAGAGTAACTCTTTTAAATTTATTTTTGGAATAACTTGTTTCATCTTAATTAATTTTTTTTTGAATAACTCTTATATATATATATATATATATATATATATATATAGGACAATAAATTAAAATTTTCCTTTTTCTTCTAAGATGACACAAATTATATAATATTTTTACAAGTTATTTATGGTACAAAAACATCCAAAATAATGCATTATCTTCAAGTGCTTCATTTTTTTTATAAACTCATAATAAGGATATTTTCCTTCGTCGTTCAATATAAAATATAACATGATAATTTATACTACAACAATAGGTAAGACAATTTTTCATTTTTATACTAAACAAAGTTTAGATCTAAAAGAAAAGGAGTACAAAACATAAAGATTCAACGGTGATTTATAAATAAATACTATTCACTATCCAAAACTTTATTAATGACAATGTATATACAAATTTTTTTTTCCTGCCAATGTATAGAATAAGAACAAAACAATGCATTGTTAAACCCTTGACCACACTAGGTCTATTAGTGATTAATAGATTGTCTATATTTTCTAAAAAAATATCAAATTTCTAATTTACAGGACACCATCCTTTACTTAGAATAGGTAATCATTACCTAACTCTAGAGAAATATTTCTGATTCTAATTCCATGGAAAGTCCTAAAACATAATTGAATTTTACTTTTTGAGCAATAAACAACCGGGAAGAACCCTCACATATTTAACCACAAATCACAAAAAACATGGACATGTAAGAGATACTCTATTTTTTCAATAAACCACATCAAAAATAAAAAATAAAAACTCAAGCATGCTCATAAGTACTAAAATTTCCAAATTCATTAAAAGAAGCCAAATTTCCAATATAGTTGTTAGTTCTATCTAAAGGTTCAACAATTAAAGCAAAAAACCTCCAAGGCAAAACCATATTCCTAAGAAAGAATCTAGGTGGACCATGTCTTGTGAAGCGTGTCCTACATCATAATAAAAGAAAACAAAAAGTCAATTGTTAGTCAAATTCCACTTGTAGATTATAGAGAAATAACAACCAACCATACAAATAAAATGCACTAAGACTACATACCTCTTTCAAAAAATAAAGTGAGATATTAAACACCATCCTATCTGGTATGATCACTATCTTCATCATAATCTTCATCTTCATTTTCATTACTATGTTGAGGAGATGAAGGTGGATGAGAAGAAGAGCCGCTAAGAAATCCCAAATATTGCATTAAGGTATGCATTTGTTTCCTATTCACAATGAACTCATGTCTTATTTCAAAGTTCTCTTACTCTTGTCTTTGCAGTGATTCATTTAATTTTTGAATTTGACTCCTCAAAACATCAACATCCCCTAAACTAGTAGAAGACTTTGATGGTTGACTTGAAGACAAAATCATTGTTCTTCCTATGGATCCAAGTCCAGAGATCCTTCCTTTTTTCTTTCCAACTACATTTACCCATATATCAAAATCAGAAGGCATGTGATCTGTGGGCGATTGACTATCAGCTCCATCTTCTTCTTGTACAAATGTTAAATTTTGAGAAGATAGTTCGAATTTTATTTTCTCAAACTTCTCATATGTCATACAAATTTCAACCAAGAGAAAAATATTAGAGATACAAAATAGAATGAATACCTACGTAGTATGCTCAAAGCTATTTGAATTTCATATAAAGAGAGGAATGATGGCAAAAATATAAGATGATGGCAGGTACTGTGGCAGCACTAGACATATGAAAACTTACGTAAGTAGATTTTGCATGAGGACCCACCCAACTTTGATCCTTATTTCGATGCGTGCAAAAATAAAACTCACATAATAATGGATCTATCCCCTTTGCCTCCTTCTGTAACTGTTAAAATAAGTTTTAATGTCATTAATTTTGGAACCTAAAATATAAAAAATAACAAAAATTAATAATACCATTCTTTTCCAATGGTTTAGGAAGAAAACTCAAAGCGATTCAAGTAGACATTCCCATAAAAATATGACAATCATGACTTTTCATCCCAAACAATCTTGTAGATTTTATATCTATGCATCTAGAAATATTAGAAGCATAACCATCAAGCATCTTCAACCCTTTCACCCATTCACACACATCATTCTTTTGTTCATTCGATAAACAAAATTTGGCTTTAGGCTTTACATAGTTCCCATTAGGATTTGTTATCAATAATAACTCCTTTCTATTACAATACTTTGCTAAGTCCAATCTTGCCTTTTCATTGTCTTTAGTTTTCTCCTTGTTATCCATAATGGTATGGAACACATTTTCAAAGACATTCTTTTCTATATGCATTAATATCATAATTGTGTCTCAATAGATTGTATTTCCAATATGACAAATCCCAAAATATGCTTCTTTTGGTCCAATTATGGAATTTACCACGACCTAAAACATTGCATATCCCAACTTCTGTTGTCTTAGAAATGTCCAAAACCATTTCCCACACTTGTTCACCACTTAACCTAGAAGGAGGTTCATTTTCCTCAATTCTATTTTTGTAAAATGCATCCTTATTTCTCCTAAAAGCATTGTTGTGAGGTAAAAACTTATGATGACAATCAAACTAAGACATTTTTTTGCCATGTTTCAGTGTGAAAGCTTTTGATTTTTTCATTCATACAAGACATGCAAATTTTCCAACAGTACTCCACCCAGATAACATCCCATATGCAGGAAAATCATTTATTGTTCACATCAGTGCAGCTTTCATTCCACAATTGTTGCAATTCATCTATCAACGGTTGCAAAAACACATCAATTTTTCCTTTCGGATTATGTGGACTTGGAATGATCAAAGTCAAAAACATATAAGCAGTCATCATACATAGCTCTGGAGGTAGGTTATATGGTGTGACAATTACAGGCCAACAAGAATATGATGTTGTTGATTGGCTAAAAGGAGTAAATCCATCAGCACCTAGGCTAAGTCTAACATTTCGAGGTTCTAAGGCAAATTCAAGATATAATTTATCAAAGTGTTTCCAAGCTTACTCATCTGAAGGATGACACAATACACCTTCTTCCCTGCAATTTTCATAGTGTCATCTCATGTGCTCTACAGATCTCACAAACGCATATAATCTTTGTAGTCTAAGGATGAGCGACAAGTAATGCAATCTCTTATAGAGAACATTTTTAGAGTTTTTCTTTGATACATTGCGTGCTTTGTATCGAGGCATTTCACAAAATTTGCATTGCCTCAAAGTACTATCATCTTTGTAATACAACATATACCCATCGATGCAACAATCTATTTTTATCCTCAATAAACCAAGCCTTGCTACAAGTTTCTTTGTTTCCTTAAAATTAGATGGAATGACATTCTCAAGATGGCTTGACTCTTTCATAAACTTCATCACATCATTGAAACAAGCTTGCGACATGTTGTGTTTAGATTTTAGACTCAACATCGTAATAGCAGCAAACAACTCTGATGTAGTTTTACATCCTGACCACAATGGTTGTTGAGCTGAATTTAACATTTCATAAAATTTGGCAGCTTCTACATTTGGAGGTTCCTCTTCATTTTGCACAAACACCATATCTTGGTGTATATTACCATCTTCATAACCCCATTGTTAACTACTACAAGGCACTGAATGCATATCAACATCAACTTTCATACTTGTACGAGGGATTCTCTCCCCATGGGATGTCCAATAACAATACCTAGGTGTAAATCATTTTCTAAGAATGTGAACATTTACTTCATCTCAGGTTAAATATGCCTCATTTTTACATAGCTTACACGGACACCTTATTTTTCCTTCACTCAAGTAATTGGGTTGTCGGCAAGCAAAATCCATAAATTCTTCAAGGCCATTTAAAAATTTAGTAGTATATCCCTTTCGACCAGGAAGAAGCCTATCATACATCCATGCTCGGCATACAAACATCTCCATTTTCAACTTTTTTGTTTCTTGGTACAAATCTTGTTTAGTGAAATTCAATCTCAAATGTAAGAAAGTTGTTGTTATGCATGGTTCAATTCATGTAGGGTTTAGGGTAAGAGATTCTTTAACCTTGTCCTTCGATCTTTACCCGAACGAAGTACGTGTTGATGGATGGACAATATCCAACTACAAGGATGTTTTCAAATGTAATGAGAAATAATTCAATACTTAAAAATAAAATAATAGTAATTATAAAATGTAATGAGAAATAAGTATACATTTAACAGTTAAAAAACTGAATCTTAGAAACATTTTAATTATAAGGTATTTTTTAGAAGCAAAATAAATTTCCCATTAAATATGTATTTATCAAATATATAGTCTATACTTATAAATATTTTATTTAAGCAACTCATGCATCATAAAATAACTAGTTTCTATTGTAAGTTTATGTGCAGATATATCTAAGTATGTATCTTAATTCCTAATTGCATCAAATTCAAAAACATTGCAGGAAAAAAATTTCTTCATTTGCATACTTACCATTCTCGGGCAGTAAATAAAAATTGCCTTTATTTTAATATTCCATGAGCTACCATACAGTTAATAGGTTTAATTCCTAAAAACATAATAAGTGGATAATATACTTCCTCTCAAAAGTGTCACCAGAAAATTTTAACCATATTTTAGGATAAGAAATCACAAAAGATAACAATTGATCAAATGACAATGGAAACCTGGCCACCACAGAAGATAACAATGAGACATCTACAACTTAAAATCAAGAAAAGAAAGAATCTACATGATTTTTTATACATTCAAGAATCAAGGCAAGCCTGTTCAATCAGTAGCTAGAACAATGCTACAAATGAGAACAAAAATTAAACATACTGGCATAGAGTACTTTGTGGATGTAATTAATATATTTTACGTTAGTAGCCAACAATTGCGAAAAAAGTCTTAGACTATACCTACTAATAAATTCTATGCTAAAGAGAGTCTTCACAACATTAGGATTTTCACTGAAAATAAAGAATAAAATGTGTTAGTAGATCACTATGAAATTGTATTTTAAACAATATTACATTGACCAGACAGTATGTCAAGAAGAGAGAAGTACATAGAATAGAGATCAAGTAGTTGATTTTAAATTTATTGAATCTCAAACTAAAACATTAGTAGCAAATCGATTAAAAGAAATTAGTTTTAATCCCCTAACACTAAACAATTTTACACCACCAATGAACCATAAAATGTCACCTTTTAAAATGGGGTTAAAAACTTTTACAGAAAGAGAATCTTAGTTATTACAATGATGTGGCTGTTCCTTGTTTACTGAAAACAATTTTACAATTTCAATTAACCCAATTCATAAGAAAAAATACTTACGCTAACTGTTGGGTGCCAGTTTGTTGTATCAACTATGAGTATATATATTTATCAACTCCCTGTTTTGCCAAAGCTACCTATTCTCAAATTTCAATTTTGAACAAAAAATCATAACAGCCCAAAACCAATAAACAAGGGTAGAAAGGGCATGCAACAGTTTCAATTCCATGTCAGTAGCACTTTGCCTATTATATAAAACCTCAAATTAAATTAGTATCTTGATCTAAGCTAAACAAGCTATCTATTTTGTTTCAAGGAAGATCCTAGACCAGGAAAAAGGAGGGAGAACATGGACATAGACACATGATTTGAGAAGTTCACATGTTTTGAATTGTCTTATCTGACGTGTGTGGCACAGACATACCTTTCCAAGTGGGGGCTTTCTTGGTCAAAGTATTTTAAGATTATAAAAGGTGAAAAACAAACAAACTGAATGGGAAGTTACTCACTTGTTAGGAGAGTTGGACTATTTAGCATACGTGTTGTACATGATCTTTAGAGCTTGAATTGTAACACGAAAAAATAATTACAGAAATAAAAAATAAAAAAAAAAAAAATATATGAATTTAATAGAAAAAAATAAACTATTTTAGCATCCCTTATCATGTGGAATTTACATAAGAAAAACAACTTATGTTCTTTCTTATAAATTATATTCCTTCCAAATATTATGCTCATACACACAAAACTTACTACTCTTGCTACCTATTTTAAAAATTAGTACAAAACTTTGATATTTAAATATATGATAATCTTTTAAGCTACTCTAATAAAAGACTTTTAACCTTTAAAAAATCACAAACTACAACACTTTTTATTTTGAAATATCACTTTTAGACTTTCAGCCTTTGAAATATCACAAGTTACAACGCTTTCTACCTTTTTTTTCCAACACAAACAATGAAAACTATAAATAGTCCATAAAGGCACAATGGTATAATTGGTTTGCAGTAAAACAAATTTATAAAATAGGCATTGAATAGCAAGGTGTATGCTACTTTCTTAACATTTTATTAATTATAATAATGTCAACACATGCAACCATAATAGTGATGTCAAGTCCTTTTATTAGATATAGACCCTTGTACAGCAACTTTCTCTATGTTTTATGAAAAAATTACTCTTGTAAAATCTTTCCTAGCTGTGTTGGGGAAGCACTACTTTTGTGATTCTTTCTATGCATTTCACTATGTAAAAAATTACTATTAAACATTTTTAACATAGTTCATATTTGTACAATTCCAATAATATTTGTCAACATTGTCATTTCCTCTAAATTCATATTGTGGTTTTAGGTACTACTTTTACATATAATCTAACAAATCAGTTTTATTGCGTGGTGATTGTAATTTGACGGGAGTTTTTTTTGTTGCTAACTCAATAGGAAAGTCCAAAGGCCGTTTATTTTTTACTTACACTATTATGGAAACCTATTTTCATTAAATATTCAAAAGGTTGTTTATTTATTTTCTATGTTGTACGTTAACAGTGTTCTAGGCCTAGTCTCTATAACTTCTTCACTTACTCTTTTTTTTCTTATACAGAGACAAGTATCATGTTTATAATTGGCAGGTGAAAGTGCAAGATTTACCATGCTTATTTTTGAGGATTTGGTGGGTGTGGAGTATATATGTATTTTTTATGCTTGTTTTTACAAAAGTTATATTTCTACCTTGTTTTGAGCTTTAGGCCTTTTAAAACTATTGGAGTTTCAAAATCTAAATTGTTCGATTTGAAAGCTGCTATTACTTTTAAGTTGATGAGGGATATGTTGTTGTAATTGATTTTTCTTTTATATATACTTTTCATGTATGTGACATATTTTATATTTTATTATGTATAGTAATGTGGATGCTAATTGTAAACTAACTACATATTCAAGCTAACAGGTTGATAATCAGCAGTATATTATTATTAGGTTGTTCGCTTGCTTGGAAGCTGCTTCTAGATGACATGGATCCAAAAGGTCTAGAGCTAGAAACTTGTGAATCTCTCCGATGGGTAGACAGATTTAGGCTTCTCTTGTTCTCTCCCCAATCTTGTAGCTAACAAAGACAAATACAGTCTAAAGATCAGGTGTGTGTGTTTTTTTGCATTAAAAAGTTTGGGGAGTGAAGAGGTGCTCTCATTTCAAGGTTACTAGATTCAAGGATGATTTACTGTTGTATTGACAACTTACTAATAAAAGATCACCAGCATCCAAAGGGATAGTAATGAACATTATAGATCTTTGCAAATCTTATTTTTGTTGTTTAAAACCTTTCATATGTTTTGAATAAAAACCAATTAAAAAATTTTTTGTTCTCTTTCTTCCCTTAATTTTTAACATTTCTTTAGATGTTATTTTATAAAAGCAATGAATGATTGCCTAGATAATATTCATCATAGAAGGTTAGTCATACTGAGAACTGAAAATCTTTGCATCTGCAAAAGTTAAGATGATAGAATCTCTCTTCCTAGAAGCATCACCACCTTCAATGGTCAACACAATCATGGTTTCAACATTACCATGCAATATGAATCATATGTACAATAGCATATGGGAGGTAAGATACTTAAATAAAGACTAAATCCAACATATTAAAGAAGCCCATAGTCAAGGACATGTCCCCACATTTCCATTATCATCAAGGAAACCCATGTAATCATCACTAACTAAATTCTCATAACCCAATCTACATTGTACTTAATTGAAAATAAAACAAAAAAAAATATGAACTTCACATTCTAAATTCATGTACAACTTGAGTCAATCAGTAAATTTAACAGGTAAAAGAAGTTGAAAAAAATATAATAGTATCAAAATTTCCATAGCTCAACCACAATATACCTATCAATCGCAAATCAAAATTTAAAAAACATAAATCTTTACAAATTCCAGATTTTAAGCTCTAGTAGTATCAACACACTTAGATTTACATTGCAGCATACGATGCTTTGCCTCCACTCAACTTCATACGAAGCTGAAAACAACCAAATCTACATCCTAGCATCATTAACCAAACA
The DNA here is from genome assembly GCA_025330945.1 of Mucuna pruriens. Lineage (NCBI taxonomy): Eukaryota > Viridiplantae > Streptophyta > Magnoliopsida > Fabales > Fabaceae > Mucuna > Mucuna pruriens. The sequence goes on from JAENHJ010000256.1 coordinate 1,618,309, forward strand.
AAAAATTATCTCAAACTAAATTACCGCTACTTAATCCACAATGTACCTCTCACTTAACAACAATAACAGTTGCAAACTTTAATTGTAAATGCACACCAACAATGGGAAGCTGAGACAACACCCAATTAGTAGTTCAACTTTATTAACAATCAATAAAGAGAGAGAAAAACAAAAAAAAAAAAGAGCTTAAGCCTCTACAAAACAAACAACTCCAGAGTCATGGCTCGTCATAGAGACTCTCTCTCAAGAGTTCCCCTCCAAACCACAAAAATGATGTTATGCATCAAAACACAAAAAGGATAAGGAAAAACTCATCGGTTCACAATCAGAGTAATGAAGCCAACAAATTAGTTTGAGAAACCAAAGTGCATTTGACAATAAATAAGTAGGCGAAAATTAAGAATGTTAAGTTGTTTTATACACGAATCGAAAATTAGGCAAAGAAAAAAACAATTAACCTAAAAAAATTGTAAAAAAAAAAAAAGAAACGAAAATATAAATGAAAGAGGGGAAAGAGGAAGAGGAGTGGAAGGATAATGTTCATACCGGTTAGGAAGAAAGTGAAAATGGAAGAAAACGTAGGGAATTTGAAGGAGATACAAAAGAGAGAAAGGAATAAGGTTATCTAACAAAGGACCAAGAGGGAAATGGAAAGGCGTAGGAGTTTTTCTCTCACGTTCTCATGTTTTAGAGAAAGAAAGTTAAGAATTGCCAAGTTGGAGTCATTCGCTACGCTATACAATACACATCCCTCCTTCTTTTGCTTCCTTCATATTTTATGCATGCTCTCCATCACGCTCTACAATAACGAGTGTGTCTTCTCTAAATGTGATCACGCGCTACAAAGTGCACCTTCACGTGCTCTCTCACGTTACCGTTACTCCAACTAGACCAAGCATATTTTATTATACCATTTGTAAACTCCCTTGATCTTGTGAAAAATTAAAAATATACAAGAATATTCACACAAAAATCCTTTCGTTATCTTCTTTTTATTTTTTTATTTACATTAAGAATATTTTTTTATTTTTTATTTACATTAAGAATATTTTTTTACTATAATTAAATATATTTTATTTATGAATAGAGATTATCAAAAGAATTTTATAATATATTCAATTTAATAAAATTAGTTTTATAATATATTTTATTTTATTTAATTATAATACTTATTTATTTAATGAAAAACTTTCCTATGAATTTTATTGCGATTTTTCCTACGAAAAAAATTCACGGATATTATTTTCTACGTATTTTAAATTTGTATGAAATATTTCCTACAATTATTTATTTTCAAATAAATTCGTAGGAAGCAAAAAAATTACGAAATTTTCTATCATTTTTTATTCGCAAAAAAAAAATTCCTACGATTATTGAAGTGGTAGCAAAATTTGCAAGAAGTTTCTACGATATATTTTGGTAGCAAAATTCGTTGGAATTTCTTACAAATTATATTCCACAACAAATTTCACACGAAGTTCCTACAAATTATTTTTCGTAGGAAAATTTGCAAGTAAATAGCATATTTCTAGTAGTGATAACCATCTTATATAATTATTCAATGCATACATAGGTGATATGATTCAGCCCTTTATGTTTTATGCAAGTCATTTCTTCATTGGCATATTTGGTTTATCTAAAAGATGGGTTATGAGAAGTATTGGCTTCATCTTCTTTGGGTTTTTTTTATAGTGAATTGAGATTTTACTACCCAAATGAAAAGAAACAAGTGGTTATGTTGCAACTTCAATCATAGTAAAAGCATCTCTAAGACAATCACCAATTGTAACAAAAGAAACAATCCATACTAGATTGTATGATTAAAAAGGCTAAAAATCTAGTTGGACTAATACAACTAAGAAATTACTTATTAGTATGTTTTACAGTCAACTATGTTAGGATGACATATATCAAAAGACTCAAATAAAGAGAAATGTACAAAGGATCAAAATTAATTGAAAATGGGTCCTATGGTTTTATATCGACCAAAGCTTTCTAAATTTGCCTTATGATAAATATTTGTCAATTTATTGATGTACGGAGTAAAGTTTTTATAATTTGCAGTATGTTCATTGACAAAATAACATTAAATTTGATAATTTCACGTGTCTTGTACATATCATTTTGTGATGAGTTCTCATAATTTAGAAGAAAATCTTAAATTTTATGCTCATTTCTTGTTTAGTATTATTGTGATTGATTTGCCTATAAATTTTTGCAGGTTCATAGGGTGCACTCAAAGGCACAAGGTAAGAAATCAATGGATATTAATAACCATTTGAAAGAGTACATTCAACATTCCACGGATAAAATGATGAGAAGCATGTCAAACATTGGTTGGACTTAAAACAACCCTGATGCGGCTGCACCAGATCATAAGGCAAATGGCAGTAATAACAAAAGCCAAAATCATTTTTTAGAGTTTATTTATCATACTAGGAAGAAGCTCAAAACTAAAAAAAAAATGTTCAAAAGAATAGTAATTACTTGAAGAAATAATAAGACTCAAGAAGGTTAATTTATATTAATTGTTGGTTTGGTATTGTTAAAGTATTATGCATCTAATTAATATTAATCTTGGTTGTTGAGTGGAGACAAAAATAAGGTCATACCTTATCAGGGTATGCAAGCATGACATTTCTTTCCTATGTCTACCAAATATTATATGTTGGTTACTTATAATATTGATCTATATTTTTGTACTTTAATTTCTTTTTCTTTTACATACTTGAATTTACTATTTATGTTTAAGATAGTCATGATGACTTTTGTTGTAATACTATGCAATTTGATCTTTCTAGTGTGTATATACTATACAATTACAACTCATATGTCGATCGTGTATAAAACATCTTCTAGGCTTCTTGGTTAGGCTAAGGCTGCAATTTGTTGGCCTACCTGCTCCAAGTTGGGCCTCTTGGTTTCTAGATTTAAGGACACCACATGAACCTGGTTTTATAGAGCAATGCTCCTAATAGTGAAGAGATAACAAGTTGATGTATCAATAGTGCACAATGAATTGGTGAACCTAATTGCACTAATGTTTCAAACAATTTTGATGACAAATTTTACAATTAGACATAGGTTAACTAAGACATAGATTGTGATTTTTCATGAAAGGATGATAAAAGACATGTTGGGAATTAACTAATTTTTTTTTATGAATTAACTAGGAAAAATAAAATAATATAATTTAGCCAAGAATTTGTCATGAATTAACTAAGAAAAAATTGTGATATGTTATAGAAATATGATAATTTTAGCTACTAAATTGCTATGATAATATACTAGTTATATAGTTAAGAAAAACAAAATTGAATAATATATTGCTACAAATTAACTACTAAATAGCTACAAAATTTTTAAAAATTAGCTATGAATTAGTTAGGATTATTTTTCTAACTAATTTGCTACTCATTTCATGTTAGGATCAATTTTGTAGTTAATTTGTAGCTATTTTTTTAACTAGAAATTAACTACAAATTAGCTATTATTTTTGTTTTAACTAATCTTAGAATTTCTTGTAGTGTGAAAAAAATAAAAGGTTAAGTAAAATATATCTAAAAGCACTCTTGTTACAAAAAAAAATTTGGTCTCATTAAAAAAAATAATTATGATAAAATTTAGATAATTTTGAAATTTAAATATCATTTTATTTAAATCTCACCTTATTTAAATCAATGATAAAAAAAATAAAAACAAATGAGAGAAATACAAACATATTTATAAAAAATTAGAAAAAGATCAAATAACTTTTAATTTTAATGCAAAAACTAATTATAAAATTGGTTACAATTATTACTTACATTAGAATATAAATAAATAGATTAAAATAGTAAAGCAAGACATTGAATCGGTAAAATTATCAAAATAAATTATAGTTACATGAACAAAATGTTATATTGTAACATGTGATTTCTCTTGTTTTGTTGAAATTAATGCCAAAAAAATGTTGTTGTAATTTTTTTCTCTTTTTTGGTGATGAGTTTATTACAAAATGTTTCATTTTAAATTTTAGAGGTACGAGAAATTATGACTATAATTGATACAAAGTGACATGGTACATACTATTCCATATTGTGTGAGTTGTGTTATGTACTAGATTAATGACAATTTCTTATATTACATAGTGTGGTCATAAAATTAAATAAAACATAATTTTGTATCTTATAGACTTTACTTCATATGACTTTAATTTTGTCTTTTAATCCATTTTATGTTGTCATTTGTCAATATTTTGAGTCTTACACATATATAAAATATAATTCATGTAATTCTCTTTTTCATTAATTTCAATGTTTTCTTATATTGTACCTTTCTTCTTCTAATTCTTTTCGCAATCCTTAAAATCTAGCCACATTGTGAACATGATTTCACAGGGATTTTCCTCTTCTTTCTAGTTCTTGTTTAATGTTTGGTTGTTAATGAATGATCTTTACAGCAACAATGTTGCGATGGCTAGACTCACATTGAGTGTTGAATTCAACAATTAGGTGTTATTGCTTCTCCAAAATCACTAGATGGTATGGTAGAAGTGAAGCCAATGTAGTGGCTTTTAATGTCGAAATCAAAATAGGTTGGGGGTGGCTATAGAGGGATGACATTGTTTAGAGGTGTAATTTTGGCTCCGATTGAGGAGTATTTTTTCCTGAAACTTGGCCAAGGCCCAATTAAAAAATTTTGCAACAAGGCTCAACCAAATATTTCTAGGCTGAGTAATATTATTGGGTTGAGTTTTGAGTGAAGATTTATTGGCCAAGATTCAACTTAAGATTTTTTCAATCGAACCTTTAAATAGCAAAATAATTTTTTTAAAAAAAATTAAGGCACATAGGTTGGTCCTAAGCCATGGGACTTCAAAGAGTATTTTTTTTTTGTCCTAATGGTTTTTGGGCCCTATGAGCCCGAGCCAAAAGAAATGAACTAGGCTAAATTGACAATTCTATCATGATAGATAAAAGGGTGTAAGATCAAGACTATTGTTAGGCTTATTGAAAACTAAATGTTGTGATATGTGTTGGATACATCTCAAACACCTCATTAATAGAAAAAGTTATGAAATATCTCTAAATGAACAAATCAAAATAAAAACAAGTATTCTAATTCTCACCTAGTCCTCCTTTACAAAGTAATTGTTCTCTAAAATTATTTGCCTAAATAATTATCTTTGTTGTTGAATCTAAGTAACCAAATAAGATGTTATTGTACATAAACAATGCATCATAATAGATAACATTACTAGCATACTTTAAATTTCCTTTTTCTTTTTTTTTTCTATCCTATTGGAATATTTGAGCTTAGAATCTTTAAGAAGTGTCTCTCTCATTTTTATCACACATCTTTCTTGTGTCAAAAAGAGTTTACGAGAGTTTGTGAGGATTAGGAGAGTTTGTGAGGATTGAACAATGACCCCCCCTCTGATGATCAAAACAAATATGTTTTATCTTGTACACGTTTTCTTATATATATTTATCTTGATCATCATATAAGGACAAAAGTTTACTACATTTTCTTCAATAAGAACATATTTCATTATCATTTTATTCACATATAAAAATGCACATTATACTTCATTTACATGTAGGCATAAATATTATGTCACATTTATACATTTCACAACATATACAATTTGCACACAAGAGTATTCATACATTGTAGTAAGAAAACATACATTTATAACAAATAAAAATAGGGATGCATACAACATTTATTCATCAAGAAAACGTACAATGTTTATATATGAGTGAGAAAGCATATAATATTTGTTTATATAGAGAAATATTCATTCATATTTGAAAGTGATGAAAATACGTACAATATTCATATAAGGATGAAAAAAATGTAATAGTATTTATACGAGAGTGAGAAAACATGTAACATTTGTAACAATTAAATAAAGAGTATAAGGAATCTCAAAACTTAGCACAAAATCCTTCATTAAATGCTATCATGTTGCTCTAATGTATGGTGTATTTTGCTTTTGCAATGGAAATAAAACCTAAGCTAGAGTAAAAAATCTAACATAATTATGTTCTTAAATGTACCACTGAGTTTAAGCTCTTTGCATATCATCATTGTACGATTTTAAGATAGAATTAATGTAAAAGTCTCCTTTTTAATTATCTTGAATAGATTACCTTTTTAATTATTCTTAACTATTAAAACCCTTGATCTTAGATTCCTCAATCATACACTAATATAAAATACTCACTTTCTCATCTAACATTGTCATTTTACAATTATAACAATTACTTTAAAACTTGTATTATAATCATTTTTATTTACTTGACAGTGTAAAATTTTTAACATACAAAATATATTAAAATTAAACTCTTTTTGTGAATTTAATTAGAACACATTGACAATGTAATTTTTTTTATATTATCATCCAAGCATAAAATGTCATTATGGTAAACTTATTTATTGTTATGATAATTATTTTAAAAGTCATAATAATTTATAATTAATTGAAAATGTAAAAAATTATATAAACGATCAGTGTATTAAAATTAAATTTTTACAAATGACTTTAATTATAATGCATTAAAATACTTTCAATATTATGGTTTCAAAATTTTAAATCATTATTTTATTTAGCTACCATTCTCGTTTCATGATTAATGCCCATTAAAATAATGGTTAAAATCAAAATATCACAAGATTCATAGTAGTATATTATATATTACAATCTAATAAGATCTAATTAACCATTCTCATATGAAAATTGTAATAAAAAGTTAATTCAAATGCATTTCTATAATATAAAACATATATCGATCAACTATGAGCATTACAACAGGTAATGAGTATAGAGGAAGAGACTCAAAGGATAGAAAAACTGACATTAAAACCCCTAAATGGATTCAATTACAAGGTACATAAGACTTGAGTCTTGCATTAGAAGTATGAGATTTTAATGTGGTGGTTTATAAAACCTTGTGTTCTCTAACTACAATAACTAGTTTTTGTGGTGTGATATCCATGTATGTATTGTAAGTTGTTGTGTCAATTGTTGCATAAGTTCATGCAATTCCATGTCCTTCAACTCTTACTACATGTTAATTATTCATTTGAATCTTGTTAGACCTCAAATTCCTTGCAATTCTCGTATATATATCCCTCCTCTTATCACTCCTTGTTCAGGTGATAGCTCGATACAAGGTTGGAACATAACAACATCATTATCAAACCCATCATCATTCCCTTGACATCTATTTCCTTGGCCTCATCAAAGTGTATATCATACATAATATCATCACTTCTTGAATCATCTCCTGAAACATTATCCACACCTTACTCCGTATCCCTTGCAACATTGTCCACACCTTACTCCCCATCCACTACCATGTCACCCCATACAACATTGTCCCTTTCATGATCCACCTAAAGCTCACCTCCACTAATATTGCCTACAATATAACTTGTCATTTCCAAGACATGGCAGTTTGGTACCAACTACTTTAAGAAACTAGATTTGGATTTCCACCACAACTTGAAATTCTCAATGTAACCCAAATCTACCTTCCACATATTCATTGTCTAAAAAAAATCACTTACAAGTAATCATAAATGTACATTCATTGAGAAAGACATGCATATTCAAATAAATTCATACTTCACACATACAAGAGCATAAATTGACAACATTAGGATTCAGTTTCAATTTAGCCATGCAAACAATACACCAATGTATTATGTAAATAGCAATAACATCATACGTATATATATATATGAAACAAATTCAATTTAACGATAATCATAATAATAATACAAATAAAAAGTAAATTGGAATGTAATTTCTCAATGTGCATACATATGACTCTAAATTAGCATACACATAACAATAATAATTGTCCTAGTATTAAGTGCTTAACCAGTAGCAACATGTAACGATAATAGCAAAGAGAAAAAATATTTAAAAATTGAAACTTTGTAATACTATTAGTGTAAAATAACATGTATTTTTCATAGTCAAATGTTAACACAAAATTTAACCTATATTAAATGTGTATATACGACACAAAAAGAAGTCCTAAAACAAGTCACCAACAATATGACACAATAATGACACCAACTACATGTAGTACAAATAACATTTCAAGATTAAAGAAGAACAAACCAAGAACCCCATACTTATTTTTCTTAAGTGTTCAAACAAAGACACCCTCCAACCACCACTATGAAGTTCGTCCTCTCACCAAGAGTAATTGGTCGACATTCTTCATGCATGCTAATTAGAATAACCTCTCTACTTTGACCTCAAACCGCCAATCTCAAGGTGAAGATGACCAATATCTTTGTTTCTGTCTTCAACACATATCACACAAATGCAAAAAAAAAAAAAAAAAAAAAAAAAAAAGTCCAATAGAAAACATGCTTATTTAAATTGGAAAAAGAAATTATTTTTTTATTAAAAATGTTAAGAACAACTTAACACATTCATTCTAGTATTAAATTAATGACACATAGAGTGCTAATGTATGTATATATATGCTACATAAAATTTAACGACAAAAATAAACGTAGAATAAATCAATATTGCAAAAAAATAAATTAAAAAAACTAAAATTAAAAATCAAGCAAATCATAATAACCAAAAGTATATTTAAATAAAAAAATAACAGTAACTTTTACATTATCTCTAAAATATGGATGAAGCATAGTTGGGGAGGAAATTTTAAAATATTCAAGAGAAAATTTGCTTTTATTGATAAAATATTTAATTAGTAATAAAAAATAAATAAAAATATAGAAAATATTTTAAATTTCGAAAATTCTTAAAATTAATATAATCGATCAGCAATATATGATTTCAAGTAAAGTTTACATATATATATATATATATATATATTACTTTTTAAGTTTAATTGAAAAATTAACAATGATTAGAAAAGTTATAGAAATAAAAAATTCCAATTGATTGAGTAACTAATAATTAAAATATTAGTTTATTTAATATAAAAGTTCGGAAAATATACGTCACAAAATGAGAAAAATACATAATTATGTGAAATTAAAATTTATATACAAGGCATAAAATTTTAAAAATAAATATTCAATTTTATCACACAAAATATGTAGTTTAATTGTTTTAAAAAAATTAGTGATAAATATATGTTAATTCAAATAATAACCTGGGGCTTTTTAGATTGAAGTGTGTCTTTGATATAATTATTTTGAGAAAAACAATCATTTACTTTTTAAATAGTTTTTAAATATGATAAAAAATATTTTCTTAAAAAATAAAGACATTTAATTTAATACACACATCAAAGAAACTTAAAGATACTATGGACGTGTTTAAATAAATAATTTGATTAAATGCTTATTATATCATTTATATATATTATGTAAAAATTTGTTAAAATATTTTAACATTTTTATAAAATTAAAAATAAAAATTTAATTGCACATTTCTATTTGAATTAAAGGAAGGGAGGGAAAGAGAGGAATTTTAAAGGTGAGAAAACAAGAGAATGAATTTTAATTAGATAGTTAAAGAAAAAGAGATTGAAAGATTTTAATGAACTAAAGACAAGATGAAAACAACTTTCTTGTTTGATTAAAAAAATATTTTAAAAATTAATTTATTTTTATATTATTATATCTCTCTAACCAAACATACTTCAGTCTTGTAATTCTTTTAATTTAATTACTTACATTTGATTCTCTTAATTTTCCATCTAATAATCAACAAAACTATGAAAAATGTCAATGCAATGGATATTTAAATAATCTAATTATTATAGCAAAAGTTATATTTTATTTTAATTTCAATATTTTATATATATTTTTACATTACAAATCAGTAACATGTTATACATTAGTTATATTTTTATTAATTATTAGTTAAAAATTTAGAATAAAAAGTTAATTTAAAAACTTAAACAATTGTAAAAAATTAAATTTAAAATCACGGGAATAGTAAAATATTAAAATTAAAAGCACAAAGAATCTTAAAATAAATAAATGAGTTTTACAAATTGAAGTGGTAGATGGGTAGCGAGCCTCGAGGAAAAGATGTTGGGCATCCCTTCTGGAATATACGAAGTGGAAAGGAAAGGGGGAAAAGGAAAAGGAAAAGGTGTGTGCTTGGAGAGTCGAGAATAAAGAAGAAGAAGAAAAAAAGATAAGAAGATAGGCATTGCATTGGGAATCGGAAGTCAATCGAGATGGAGATGCAACAGCTCCTGAGCATGGGCTTCCCGGACGAGTTAGCGGCCCAAGCCTTGGCTGCGACCGGCGGCAAATCCACCGTGAAAGCCACAGAATGGATTCTGACTCACAAATCCAACTCTAACCCATCCACTTCCGCATTTCAGCCCAAGCTGGATCGTTTCTTCCAATCTCAATCCCAATCCACCATCACCCCTCCGCATTCACAACAAGAAGAACAAGAGGAACCCTCCAAACGCCTCAAGCCTTCTTCTCATTCTCAACAACAAAACTGGCCCTCCTTCTTCTTCAAGAAACACGCCAACAACAACAACAACAATAACGCGCACATTCACGAACCCTTGTACGAGCGGTTGCGTCCCAGAACCCTGGACGAGGTGGTCGGTCAGGAGCATCTCCTCGCCACCAACTCCCTCCTTCGCTCGGCAATCCAACGCAATCGACTCCCTTCCGTCCTCTTGTGGGGTCCACCCGGCACCGGTAAGACCACTATCGCCAAAGCCATCGTGAATTCCGCAACCCCCACCTGTTACCGCTTTGTCTCCTTATCTGCCGTCACTAGCGGCGTTAAAGACGTGAGGGACGCCGTTGACGAGGCCAGAAAAGTCAGACTTAAATCCAACCAAACCACCGTTCTGTTCGTGGACGAGGTTCACCGGTTCAACAAGTCCCAACAGGACTCTTTCTTACCCGTTATTGAAGATGGCAGCATTGTCTTCGTTGGGGCCACCACCGAGAACCCTTCTTTCCATTTGATCACGCCTCTCTTGTCTCGCTGCCGTGTCCTCACCTTAAACCCTCTCCAGCCCCACCATCTTGCCTTGCTTCTGAATCGTGCTGCCTGTGACCCCGACAAAGGCTTGATGCAAAGCGTGGGGGTTCAAGTTGATGTTAGCGAGGATGTTGTTCATTTTATTAGCAATAACTCTGATGGGGATGCTCGGGTGGCCTTGAACGCCTTGGAGATTGCAGCTGTTACTGCAGCTGCGCGGCTACAACACAAGGAAGAAAACGAGGAATACAAGGTTGTTGCTGCTGTTGTTATGGTTGATGATGCAAAGGAGGCACTTCAGTGCAAGCACCTTGCTTATGATAAAGCTGGGGAAGAGCACTATAATCTAATCAGTGCGTTGCACAAGTCTATGAGGGGAAGCGATGCGGATGCGGCCATTTATTGGTTGGCAAGAATGTTAGAGGGAGGTGAAGAGCCTCTTTACATTGCACGCAGACTCATACGCTTTGCAAGCGAGGATGTTGGTTTGGCTGATCCCTCCGCTCTTACTCAGGCCGTTTCATGCTACCAAGCTTGCCATTTCTTGGGAATGCCCGAGTGTAACGTCATTCTTGCACAGTGTGCTGCTTACTTGGCCTTAGCACCTAAATCTGTTGCAGTCTATCGAGCAATAGGAGCCGCTCAGAAGGCTGTCAGGGAATCGGCTGCACTCAATGACGGGGTGCCTCTCCATTTGAGGAATGCACCAACCAAATTAATGAAGGAAATTGGGTATGGGAAGGGATACATATACCCTCCCGACAACCCCTCCTCAACACAAACTTACTTGCCACCATCACTTCAAGGCCACAAGTTCCTCGATTGGCCCGACAGGATTCCCTCTGATGGATAAAAATGTTGTGTCTTTGATTTTGGGGCAGTCGCCGTAGGGAAAGAACGGTGCGTACTGCATACCATGTATGCCTTTTACGTATATTTTTCCACAATTGCTTAGAAACATCGGCAATGCATGATGCAAATTTTGACCCAATTAAATCCTCATTTTGATGAATTTACTTTAAATTTTATTCTACTCTTCATAATAGCAATCACTTTATGAAATGTTTTGTTTCATAATTGGAAGAGAGTTATTAAAAGTAAATACATGTTGGAAATTATAGGAGCCTATATAAAGCAATTACACAGGCTTTTCACTAAAAACATTATACCCTTAAAAATAATTACCAAGACTGTATTCGGTTTTGGTTTCATGTAAGAATAATGAGAATTAATTTTAACCATAGTCAAACATAATTTTATAAAAGGTATTGATGTTTGATTATTGTTAAGTAAAATTGATTTGGTCTCAAAACCTCTATTTGACTAAAAATAATACAAAATAGTTTGAGTTGAGTTAAATTTATACTAAATTTTACAACAAATTTCGCTTTCAAGATAAAAATATCTAAACATAGATTCCTTAATCAATTTTGCAAAAACTCATCCAATCACACTAAATTACTAGCAGACGAGTGCAGCACAGGCATCGAAGAAGTTGCCTTTGTTTTGTTATATATATTATGGGATCCCCGTCGAATAATGGTTGGAAGGTGGGTACACTACAGACGTAGCCTAGACATTTGTAATTTTCTGCATTTCACGCTTTACACGGATGACCTAGCAAAACACGTGATTTACAATCCACCTAGTAGAAACTAACAGTTATGACCCATCACAACAAGTACTTGATATACATCGATAAAAGAAACAAGCTCTCTTATTATTAAAAAGCTGATAATTGGGGGTCAACCGATGAATTAGATCCATTCCTTGGGGTTGATGCATGCATCCAAGAGTTTCCATTCTTCGCTTCCTTCTTCTGGTTTCTGCATACAAAATGGCATCACCATTTCAATAGCAATTTCATAAATGGAAAATTAGAGGTATCTAATATCCAACTTGAAAGATTGAAAAATCATACATGATCATATTCCCACCGAGCAGTCAGTGGGAGAGAAACAAGAATACTCTCTATTCTCCCTCCAGTTTTTAGTCCAAATGTTGTACCCCTATCATATACCTGTGGCCGAGAGATAACACAAATTTAAACCTTATCTGAAAACGCGTAGAGCAAAATACTTCAGTCTAGAGTTGGGTTAAAAAGTGTACCAAATTGAATTCAACATATCGTCCCCTTCGCAATTGTTGCCACTCTTTCTGATGATCTGTGAAGGGTAAATCCTTCCTTTTCTCTATGATAGGTATATAAGCAGGAATAACAGAATTTGCACATTCTGCAAGCAGCCATAGTTTAGGCAGCATGAGATAGAGAGAATTGGATGTCTTTCCAGTGAGAACCATCAAATTTATAAATGCAGGCAATTTACCAGTAGCAAAGGAAAGGAGCATCTCCTGATCATAGTCATTCAGATCATCAAAAAATATTCCTCCAAGCCCTCTCCTTTCACCTCGATGCTGAATGTAGACATAAGTGGAAAATAAGGAAAAACAACCAACAGCATATGCCCATGCACTCAACTTCAATTTAGAAAATATGTATAATGAATAGTTGAAAGAAAAGAAAACTATATATTAATTGTGTATTTTGTACAATTACTAATATCCTTTTTAAAGAGTAAAGATTATGCTTAAAAAAGAAAAGAGAAAAATAGAAAAATAATAATAATAGAGAAACAAATATCCCATTATTTCTCCTAAAATATCTTTGATATTTATAACAAAAATATCTTCTAAAATATCTCTTATATTTACAACATGAATACACTCTAACCCCTTAAAACATTACAGATGGCATCCATGGTCCACCATCAAATTACACGTTATTCAACTCAAATGGGAGCACTGTGTATGACAACTGACAAACAAGAGACTGAAAAACAGAGGAAAATTTTTAAACCTTCTGACAACGTCTTCGTAGTAATCCTCCTATTTATAAGATGAAGAAAGTATCAAATGTTTATGTGTTAAAGACACTAAGAACCCATTTAGTAGTTAGGATAAAGAAAATAAGAGGATAAACTATCGGATCCTATTTTAATCTATTGTTTGGCAAGTCTAGATATAAACTTACTGTATTCCTTATGTTTATCATATTTTGTTTATTAATTCAAAAGTTATCCCAAGGGTAGAGTTAGATTATGAACAAATGAGAATAGATAGACAAATTTTTTCCTTTTCACCCTCATTTCACACCATGCAACTCCTATGTTTCACCACCACTGCTGCCATCATCGCCATGACCTCCACTGTTACCACTATCATTGCTCCTACCCCCATCACCAGCACTATTGTCGTCTCTATTTATGAACGACACAATAATTGTCACTATTGTCACCATTATTGCATTGTCATTATCATTGGTACACCGCTACAATTACCAATGCCCCACTACCATTGTTGTTACCACTATTGTTACCGGCACAATTAGTGCAGCCACTACCACAATTAGTGCAGCTACTGCCACAAACGTTATCACCACCACCATTGCTACCACTACCACCATTGCCATTAGCATCACCATACTACCACCAACTGTTGCCATCATCATACTTTCATTGTTGTCATTGCCGTTTTGACCATTACTACAACATTGTTTCTATCACAGTCACCACTACTACCGCCATGGCCACTACCATTGTTTTTATCATTGTCAATCACCACTACAACCACTTTTATAATGATAATTTTGTCATTTACATACAATTTATATTATTATTTTATCTGGCTTGTATCCTTTCCTACCCATATCATGTCTCCTTGTCCTATTCTAACTACTGAACGAGCTCTAAATGCATTTATTTTTCATTTAATATTTTCTCTATAATGTACAAAGTATTAGGAGGAGTAAGAGGATATAGCATTAAACAGAGTATAAATAGATATAATAAGGACAAATTTGACATCACAATATTTTCAATGAGATCCTACTTTCCCCAGTATGCCTTCACTTGCACAATTTAAGAGTTCAGAAATCAAATGAACCTTGCAGTTACAGTGCATACAAAAAATCAACATATCTTACTCTGAGACACCACCTGTTTATTCATAGTAATACTCAGGCAAGACTTGATAATTGTAGTTGCAAGTTTGCCATAAGATATATGTTTCTGATATTTTGTCACTTATTGTCCTTTTCACAATCTATCCCTTCTCCTAAATACTAAATTAAAGAATCAGCTGAATATACTACATGCATATCACCCACTATTGCCAAACCACTTCACTTCATTCTTGCTGCCCCAGCATCACATATCTTCTTCCCATTGCCATCATTTCATTATCACTGAAAATCATTGCAGTTACCCATTTATCACCATTTGTTTATGTTTATTAATTTGTTTCTTGTTTATTAATTATTACAGCCTCCAATTCATCAAAGTTAACTATAACAGAAGGCCAAAGAATTAATGTGTTATCTTCGATTAAAGGTTCGTAAACAGATCACTGAATGCTTAATACTCGCTCATCATTGCTAACCTTTAGTTTTTATCAAACAGGTCCTAGACTACTGCAAAATACAGTACTAAAGTGCTTCACTGTGTGAAGGATGAAGAATTATACCTTGATATAAAAGTAATCATCACACCATTTCTTGAATCGGGGGTAAAAAGTAGGATCAAACTTGTCACAGGCACGCTTTTGAGTCTACATAAGAAGCATGATAGAAGTGCATTTAGTAAAAAGCTTCTTCTTGAATGCCTTCAATAATAAAATATCATATTAATGTTCTAAAGATAAAATTCAAACTGAAAATTGCTTGGCAAAACTCCTGATGTGTCCTACATTACTCTTTTATATACCAATTTGGAGAGAAAATATTGGGGAGGAAGGGGTAGAAGGCAATGATCAACTACAACTTAGGGCTTGTTTGGGTAAACTTTTCCATAAACTCTTATAAGGGACAATAAAAAGGAAAAATGAAATAAGCTTTTTCATAAGTTAAAATTAGCTTATGCATAAGTTAATTTAAAAGCTCTCTTATATTAGCTTCTCCAAAAACTAAATTTTAACTAATGCCTAAGTTATTTTAGCTTATGGAGAAACTTATTTCATTTTTCCTTCCTATTTCCCCTCCTATAAATGCTTATAGAAAAGTTTACCCAAACAAATCCTTAATGTTTCCAAACAAACATTTTCAAAATAATTTTAAGAAAACATCAAATGGATATTTTCAGTTTTCATTTCAGGGTTTAATCTAGGTAATGTAGAAAGTAAGAAAGATTTCAAGTGACCTTGATTGCAGAACCCTTTTATAGAAACATAAAGATAAACTAATTCTGTGCTTAACATTTCAATGCCTCCCATTTTAAAAGAACAAAGGTACATAAATTAAATTCAGGAAAAACCACCCACAACAACTAAAAAAATATATTAAAAGTACTCATCAAGGTATGGAGCATTTTAGAACAAAGGAAATTGATTTTTTTTTTCATCTTTCACCAAGAAAAAAAGTCATTGCTTTTTTGGAACCATCAAAATGTTAGAAACCAATATTTGTACTCAGCACATACTGAATGAAAGTGCTTAACATCCTCCTCAAAAATGTAAGCTGGCGTCAAGTCAGTTCCCCCGCCAAACCACCATTGTCTAGGTGCTCCAGGAGCATCTGCAGAAAGCAAAAGCATGACTATCAATAGCAGCACACTGAGCAAAGGATTCAACAACTTTATGTTCTTATGTTGACACCCCTTTGTTCTAATATTTATTAGAAGATATAGCTTTCCTAAGATTTAGAGACTAACATAAATAATTGTAGTCTATTATAAGCAACTGATAACAAATAATTTAAAAAAAAAAAAAAACTATGAACTTGAACCTAAAGTAACCAAGCTTGAAAAATGCTGAGCAGGTATTAGATCAGTTTAACCGCTATACACAATTTAAAGATTAATCAGTTCCAAGCACATGTGCGCACACAAAAAATAAAAGCCCAAAAACAGCAAGGAAAAGGACAACCAGGAAAGAACCGGTATACAAGAACTTGTGCACTGTGCTGTAACTAGAAAGTGTTGAAATTAATATGACAAAAATTACTGCTAAAATGATATAAAGAGCAGCTTGAAAATGAGCAAAGCAGAATGTAATTTAGTAAATTACCTTTAGGAGCATCGGTTTCAAAATAGCGATAATTGAAATGTAACGTAGGGGCAAACGGGTTCTTTGGGTGTAAAACCTAAACAGAGAATCAATGATGGCAGATTAAGTACTCCAAAAAAAAAAAGTGAGTTGAAGAGCAGAAAGAAATGGGGATACTGACGGAGCTGATTCCAGCAGCGAAGAAAGGCACAGGACCAGGTTTTTGATCGGTAGCGGCACCCTTGGCAGCACGATAAGCATCAGGAGGCATGACGCCATAAACGACAGAGACATTAACCCCAGCTTTCTCCCAAACGGCACCGTCCTGAAGAACCCTGCTAATGCCGCCACCACCACCGGGCCTGGACCAAACGTCCTCCTTGAACTGGGCCCCACCATCGGCGGCCTCAATGGCACTGCACACACTGTCCTGGGCCTCCCTTATCATCTTCTCGAACCGAGCCCGCACCGAAGACGAAGAATGCGCCTCGTCCACTCCTCTCAGAAACGTTTCCGGACGTTCCGCCTCGGGGGTCTCTTTCTCTATCGAAACGGTGGCTCTCACTACTCCTTTGCTCATGCTTTTGCTTTCAATTTGAGGCTTCCAACTCCGTTTAGTGAGCGATATCGCAGTGGGACTGATGGAAGCAGTAGAAGCGGAGCTAAAGCGAAAGGGGAAGGCGTAGGAAGGAGCTGAGACAATGGTTGCACAAGGCATTGTGGCTCAGATTGGATTTCAGGCTAAAGAAGACACTCCAATTTGATTCCAAACAAGCACATATAATGAAAGGAAGAGAGGAAGAGGGCTCTGAAATTCGGTGTTGATAAGGTCTTCCTTCCTTTCTCCCAACGCTTTCAAATAATAGTAAGTTTTAAATTTTAATATGTTTTCAATTATACTACCAGTCGAGAACAGCATCCAAGTAAAATATTTTTGCCACTTGATATTTTATCAAGGAATAAATATGTATTTTTTACTTAAATTTTCTTATTTTTATTTTTAATTTCTCAAATTTAAAATTATTTTTTTAATTATTCAATTTTAAAAATAATTTATTTTAATTCTTCATCTTATGTAAAAAATAAAATAAAAATTATTATTTATTACATATATAATAAAAATTAAATAACATTATTAATCATAAAATTTCTATTCTAATATTTTTTTACTTTTAAATATATATGTCACAAATAATTTCATTATTTTTTATTGAACATGTAAGACGAATAACTAAAATCAATTATTTTAAAAATATAAAAATTAAAAATAATTTTAAATTTAAAAAATAAAAAGTAAAATTAGCTAAAATTTAAAAGAACAAAATCATTTTTACTAATAACAAAATTTCAATAAAGCATTTAAGAGGCAATGTACTTCTCGAATAAAATAATTTTATATAATTATTTAACTATAAATTAAGTTTGAAATTACTTTTAATATAAGTATTTATTATAAAATAATTTTATATTATTATTTTATTTTTAAAATATTTAAGTGTTATTTTTTAGTCAAAAAGTAAAATTTCATCTTCAACATTTATATAATAAAAATTAACATTAATTATTAAAATAAGCCTATAATTATGTACCCCAAAAATAGTATGTACCAAAAAAACATAAGCCTATAATTATAGTTTTTTAAGGTATCTATAATTGTAATTAAAAATTATTATTTTAACTTTGTATATTTTATAAGATAAATATTTATTTAAATAAATAAAATTTTATAATAAATAATTTTTTAATATAAAAATTATATTATAAATAAAATTTATAGTAATAAATATATTTAATGTATATATTTTAATTTTATAATGAATAGTTTAAATTATATTATAAGATCACTTTTAATTATTGATATTTAAAAATATTAGAATTTAATTTAAAGATAAAAAAGAATTGATTTAAATGAACTAGTAATTAAAAAATTAAGTATAAAATAATAATAAAACAATAATAATAATCTGAGATGAAAAAAAAATAGTTGAAATATAATATTTAAAAAAATATTAAAATTGTGAGAATAAAGAGAGTATCAAACACGTAAGTATAGTTTAAAACCATTTAATAAAATTATGATTCTTATGTAAAGCTTTAATATATCAAATGGTAATTATTTAAAATAGAAAAAAGGAAGAAGAAACTAGTGGCACCATGTTTCCGGTACAATTTCAAGCAGCGCCAGCCAAATGCCAAATGGCTTTTCCATGTTACGCCCACAGAAAGTATGGAAATCCAATCAACCTCTCATGTTGGTTTGTTTTGAATGTGCATTATTTCTGTCTTCTCAATTTATGCAGAATATGAGTTGACTATTAAATACTTATTAAGTTTACGTAAACCGCGTCGGCTATACTAAAATTTTTATTTTTTTTTTACCAGTGGGGGAGGTGGCCAACAATGCTACGCGGAAATTTCAGATCTTCGAATTTTGGAATAGTCATAATCATAATTATCTCTACTTCGAAATAACAATGGATTCTACTAATAAGTATTTTAAAAATATTGAGTAAAGAACTAATAGTATAAAAATTTCAATAAAATAGTATTGTTCTCCACTGGCCTAATGGGGAAATATTTATTACAGCACGAGTCCCATGAAGTCCTCTTGTGCACTCTGAGGTGGATAAACTGTGGTGGATCATTTATCAAGTTAGTAAAAATAAAAATTCAATATATAATAAAAATTAATAAAGAATGTGTACTTTAGAGAATAACTTTCTATTTATATAATGTATTTGTTCTTTTTTTAATTTAAAGGAGGCAAAAAAAAAAAGCCAATTAATATGTTTGCTCTCTTACATGAAGCTTTCATATTTGTGTAATAACATAAAGATATGTGATCATTTCAATTCAATCCGCAATCTCCACACGTACATGGTGTGCTTTGGTCATTAGATTTATACGACTTTGGGCTGATATGGGTTTGAAAACTTTTAGGCATTACTTTGATTGAGTTGATATAGTTTGTGGTAATTGAACCAATTTTACTGTTTTTTTTTAGAAATGGAGTAAAAAAAGGAAATAGGAGAGAGGAAAGGTTTAATACAGAAGTATTTCTTTTTTTTCTAACCATTTCAAGTTACCATAAACTAAGAAAATTGATAACATTTTTTTTAAAATTTAGAGACCTAACTATAATTTTCCAAAAAATTTAGGGATCTACTCATGTATTAATCCTAGAGGAATATACGATAGAAATATAAAATTATTATCAGTTATTTAAAAGTATATTATTTTTTATTTTTTAAAGAAAAATATAATATTATCTTTGATTTATATTTCCTTTAATCAATTCACAATAAATAAGAAATTATATATATATATATATATCACCATTTAAGTAATGACTTTTTATGTTCTATAAAAAGAGAAAGTGAATAAAAGAGATAATTTTGTCAGTAATCTCTCTATCTCATAAGTGAAAAATTCAAAAACTTTGAAAAACCTCTTTGTTAGAAGAAAATAATTATTTTTGAAACTTCAAGGTATAATACACATGAAGCAATTTGCTCGATTAATAGAGACTGGACTTAAAGCCTTGAACATTCATTGGCAATATTAGTTATAAATATGTAAACAAAATAATTAATAAATATTAACACATGGTAAGTTATAAGTAAAGTAAATTAGTTGGCATCCGAATTTAAAAAATAATCTTACATGTATTAATAGAAAACTCGTAACATTAATCACGTGAAGGAGATTATTTCAACGAAGACAACACTTCCAAACTAATGTTTATTTGATTCAATGAGCGATTTACTTATGATACATATTCAAAATTTAAACATCATATATAAAATGAAAAATACAAAAGAGAAATAACAACAATCACTTCTTTATAAATGAAAATATTATTGAGATGACAAATGAATTATTGACATAATTATAAAATTAACAAAATAACACTGAAGTTTAAAAGATATTAAAAAAAACTAATAACATTACTTTTATTTTATTATACACAATTAATTATATGTTTCTTTAACAAGAATTATATCATAATTCACCAAATCATTCTTATCGTTGTAAATGCAAATTATATTAAAAATATAGTTGATCTAAACTGAAGTGTTTAATAAATTATTTCAATGAAATATAATACTTGATGTATTTTGTTTTTTTATCATAACTTCGTTAAAAAGGTTGATATTAATATTGTTAATCTTGATAAAAATAAAATACATTTATTATCTTTAAAATATTATTTATAATAAAATATAAATTAATAAAAATACTTTATTTTTATATATTTTTACATATTTAAATGTTTACATCGGAGAGTTCGGATATGATTTCTTAGTGAACACAATTTTTTTCTCTTTCTCACTCTGATTAATTGTCTTCTCTCTCCCCTCTCCTTGTCTTTATAATTACATAGGACAAACGGTGGTGATCGTCCCTTAGATCGGGATCTACGTAAGGATGGGACACCGTTGTTTGATGGGATAAATGTTTGACTCCCAGCCTAATGTGGCATGTAACAAGTGAGTTCTCAAGCATGCGCGTCCTGCCTACTACGTTTGTCAGATGACATCTACAAGCATTAAATGTTATATGTACTATGTCAGCTACTTGGGTTGGCCGAGAAAGAATTGGTTGTCCAGGAGAACCCCTGGTTGACTGGTACATAGCCCCCAAACATTGATCATAGTGAAGGCGCTTTGTAAGGTGATTGCTTTTAGGCGCGACCGACTCAATAAAGGATTTGTTTGGGCGGTTACAAGTACTTGAAGCGAGCGTCCCTTAGCATTCTATTTTACTATGGATGCCAGGGGTTCCAGCAAGATCATGACACCTAACAGTTGCATTATTGGCAGTGGGGATAATGCACTAGTGTCATTACTATGAGTGTTGGTACTTCCACTCCCCACCCTTGGATGCAGCTCGTGGGTAGTGACGTTTCGTTTTGGGCCATTGGATCACGCCCTTGGTAACTTCCCTCTTTCCCTCATAAGGTGACTTAATTGATGAGCCATGTACGAGATGTTTTAGTTCTGCCATCAATCTTTTCCTCTTTCCTTTTTTGCGTCTTCTACTTTCTAGTGCATCCTTTCTTCCTTCGACCTGCTCTACTCCTAGTGCATCCTTTCTTCCTTCCTTTCTTGCAACCTGCTTCACTCCTAATGCATTCTTTCTTCCTTCCTTCTACTCTTCCCTTGGTGCATCTTCTCCCTTCGTGGTTTCTGATCTCTACTTCTAGCATTGCCAACTATGATGAAGAGTGGTAACTTCCCTGACTCTCCACCTTCTTCTTCTTTCTTTTCTTAGGCATTTTTTTGGGTCAACTTTCTCCAACAAACCCTTTTTTAGGGGTGGCAATAGGAGGAGTCACCTTCGAAGGCCCATCCAATGTGCCTTCCTCCTCCAACGAGGCGACATCTAACCCCTTAGAGTAAGAAACCACTTATTCCGCCTCCTCTAGCTTTTCAAATGGGGAAATCAGTCCCTTCACTTTTGGTACCGGGCAAAAAAAGGGAATGTGGCCACCAGTGAGAGGCAAGAGGGATAGCTTAACAATGAGGGACTCTCATTTGATTAAGTTGACGAGAATGTCCTTAAGGTATTTTCAATCTACACGAACCCTTCTTCTATTAAGGGGATGGCTAGCACCATTTGCCACCATGGGCCTTGATCTCTAGAAGTTCTACCTTGTCAGTCGGATGAACATACTTGCGGGGATCCACCTGGTAGGGAGGTCGCCTTCTTTTATTTGTATAGCACCTTGCCTCTTAAACTAGGGATACACCTACCTTTCACTCAATTCTAGCAGTATTTACTTCACATCCTAAACATTGCGCCCACTCAACTTCATCCCAATAGTTTGGCTTTTATGCGAGCTTTTCAGTTGTTGAGTGAAGATCTGAAGCTGGTGCCTTCTTTGAGTGTTTTCTTTTTGGTTTTTCTCGATCCATCGGTCGAAAAAGGTGGGTTATTCCTTCTTAAGTAGCCGACCGAGACGTCCCCTATTAAAACCAATCTTTCTACGTTAGTCGCGACGACATCGACCCTAACCTCTTAGTCGACTCCACTGGTGAGCCCTTTTTCCACTTTCCTGGACCTGGTCACTAGTTATGTCCATTAACATCGAGAGGGCCTACTTGCATAGATGGGAGGACGAATTTATAACCAAGCTTCAAGGGTTGCCGACCCTTTCTTGTGTTGACCTTATTAAGAAGGGTGATTGTTCTCTCTTCTGTCTTTCCTTTTGTTGATTGTTGTTCTATTTTACTGACAACTATTTTACTTTGTTACAGGCTATACCCCTTCCAAACTTAAAGCAATGAAGAAAAGGAAGGCACCTCAAATTCTTTCTGTTGAACCTACTGCAATTGTCGTCTATGCTCCCACTGTCCAAGCTATTTCTACCCAATTGGTCGTTGTTTCAAATCCTCAACAAACCGCCTCTATGTAGGACGTTCCTACTTTAGGAGCTTCCGAGTTGGCCATCACTACTACTTCTTGCAAGGAAGCAAGTAGGAAACAACCTCGAGAGGTGATCAAGGTGCATTACCTTTTTTTCGAAGAGGAGATTGCACCACTTGGGGTGGCTTTAGGCGATACAACCTCGCCTACTACTAGGAATGGGAGATCCATTGCTGTTAGTCATCCAAACAACCCCTCAGTTTGGAATTGCAAATTTCCTTTGTCTGATGTCATATATCAACATACGGCTACGTCTTCAGATACCAATAAGGTGAAAATTCTTGGGCTTCCGGGTGGGTTGAAAGTGCTTCAAGTCTATTCTAGCTACACCCTCATCCTTGCCCGGATCCTTGAATAAAGGTATGGGAATCTAGGGTTGCGATCAAAGAAGTTAGCCGAGCTTGTTCAGAAGTCCCCAGAAGAAATTATGAAGTTAAAGGAGGCTCTTCATGCTACCAAGGAGAGCTTGCGAGACAACCGTCAACTGGAAAACAACCTACAAATAACTATCATCAGCTATCATTGAGGCCAAGGATTACATAGTCGCTAAAGTATGACTGGAGGGCAAGGAAGGAATGCTAATGGTTGATTGTCACTTTTAAAGGGTCAGGTTGTTGAGTTCGAGAGTGAGAAGAAGAGCTTAGAGGCTGAGGAGTAAAGATTGGAGGTTGAGAAGCAAGGACTGGAGGCTGAGAAGGGATGCCTGGAGACGGATATGCATCATTTGGAGGTTGAGAAGCAGAAAGGGGAAGAGCTTCTTAAATAGAATGGGGTAGAGTTGGCCGAGAAGGACTTAGCAATTGTACAACAATTTGAGGCTGGCTTTGCCTGTGCTTTAAAGAAAGTTTCCTTCTTGCATTCCATCGTAGATCTGTCTAAGACGGGGGTTTTTAAAGAAGTAATAGACAACTAATTAGCAAAGGTCATTACTCCCCCTACTTCTCCTACGCTATAACTTAGTAGAATTTCTTTAAGCTTTGTTGGCCTAAGTATTTTGTATATTCGTTTATAATTAACGGGATTTTGCTTTAAGTATCTGTCGACCTCCTTTCTTGCTCTCTTTTCTCGCTTTCTTTTGTTAGTGGATTTTGCTTTGGCCTAGTGAGGGGATCTTTTGATCGCCTCGCTCAAGGACTGCAATTTGTCTTAGGGGGTCTTTTGACCACCTTGCTTAGAGACTTTAACTCATCCTAGGGGATCTTTTGACCGCTTTGCTTAGGGACTTCAACTCGCCTTGGGGGGGGTCTTTTGACCACTTCACTCAGGGACTTCAACTTGTCCTGAGGGAGGTCTTTTGACCATCTCGCTCAATTACCTCAACTCATCCTAGGGGGTCTTTTGACCACTTTGCCCAGGGACTTCAACTTGTACTTGGGGGTCTTTTGACTGCTTTTCTCAGGGATTGCAACTCGTCCTAGGGAAGTTTTTTTACCACCTCACTCAAGGACTTCCATTTGTTGTGGGGGGTCATTTGACTACCTCGCTCAGGGACTTTAACTTGTCCTTGGGGGGTCTTTTGACCGCCTCGCTCAAGGACTTCAACTTGTCCTTGTGGTCTTTTGACCACCTCGCTCAAGGACTGTAACTCATCCTAGAGGGGTCTTTTGACTTCCTCGCTTAGGATACTTGTGTATGGCTGAGATGGTATTTGATTTATCCTGCCTTGTCTTGAATTTTTATTGAAATTGAAAGCAATTTACATATTTATAGCATTAATTATAGTAAAAACGCAAGCTTGTCATATTTCATGTTTGGGGAACCTTTCATCCATCCAAGTGCTCCAGTATGTACGCTCATTTCTCTACTTTTTTCGTGATCTTGAAGGGGCCTTCCCAGTTTGGGGTGAATTTGTTGGTGTCAATATTCCTACAAATTTTTCTGAGGACAAGGTCTTGGTTTTTGAACTATCGGGAGGGCACATTTTTGTTGTATCATCTTGTTGCTCTTTCTTTGGTTACATGTTCTTTGATGTGAGCTACCTCGTGCACTTCTTGTAGTAGGTCGAGATTTGTTCGTATTTCATCTTCATTAAGGGCTTGGTGGAATAAGGTGGTCTAGGGAGATGGTTTGTTGATTTCGATTAGGATAAGTGCCTTAGTTCCAAATGTTAATCGAAAGGGTTTCCTATGTTGTGGAGTGGGGTGTAGTGTGATATGACCATAACACTTGAGAGAGCTCCTCTACCCACCTCCCTTTTATTTCCTCCAATCTTCTTCGTAATCCTCTTAGTATTACCTTGTTGGCCGACTCCGCCTATTTGTTTGTTTAAGAGTGCTCTACTAAGGTGAACGATTGTTTTATCTTCAATTGTGAACAAAACTCAGCCACTGAAACAGTATATCAATTTCTTCCAGTAGAAACATTTGACTCTTTTAGCCGAGATGGTGGCGACTAACTCTGTCTCTATCCAATTTATGAAGTAATCTATTGCCACGATCAAGTATTTTAGTTGTTCTGCCACTACTAGGAAAGGGCCTAGGATGTTGACACCCTACTTGTGGAAGGGCCATGGTGACATAACCGAGTGTAGAGGCTTTGGTGGGGTCTTGTGAATGTTTACAAATCGCTAGCATCTGTCACATTTTTTAACGTACTTTGAACAATCACCTTTTAATGTCGACCAATGGTAACCAGCCTTGGCAATCTTGCTTGCCAAAGCTCGTCCTCTTATATGGGCTCTACACACTCCTTTGTGTATCTCTCGCATCATGTATTTCGTCTCCTCGATGTCTAAGCATCTTAGTAGTGAGAAAGAGAAACCCCTTCTATATAAGGTTCACCTGCTAGGGTGTATTTAGATGCTTCCTGTTTTAACTTCTTGACTGCCTCTGGGTCTTATGGGATCACATCTTTCCTAAAGTATTTGGGAAGATCATCCATCCTCATTTCTACACTGCATATGCTCGAGTCTTCAATAGCTCTCTTGTTTTGTTCTCGAGGGACATGAAGGAGTGTGAACTTTTCAAAGGATGATGCCAGGTTGCCTTGTCCCAGTATTTGATCAGTTGGGGATCCTTGCCTGGTAGTCTCAATTCACTTGGCCAGTGACTAACTTAGAGTCACTTTTAGCCGTTAGAATTTGTGCCCCTAGCTCCCTTCATTCTGGCCAATAGTGCTTTATATTCAGCTTGGTTATTGTTGGCTTTAAATTTGAAGCGTAGTGATTGCTCGATTAGTACTCTGTCGAGGCCTCTCGATTAGTACTTTGTCGAGGCCTTCTAGAATAACACTTGCTCCACTTCCTTTCTGATTTGACGCTCCGTCAACAAACAAGAACCATTCTTTGTCATTGTTGTTACCTTGGTCAACTAGGGCTAATTCTATTATGAAATCGATTAGGGCTTGTGCTTTAATATGACCCCTTCTTTTAAATGATATGTCAAACTTAGAGAGTTGAATAGTCCATCCTACCATTCTTCTAGCCAAGTTTATCTTTCATAGGACTTGATGGGCATGCCTGTCCGAACGACAACACAGTTACTTTGGAAGTAAGGCCGAAGCCTTCTTGAAGTGATGATTGAGGTGATGGTAGCTTTTTCAATCTTCTGATACCATTTCTCTAGACCTTGCAAGACTTTACTCACAAAGTAGACCGATTGTTGGTCCTTATCCCTTTCTTGAACTATAGTTGCACTTACGACATCATCAAATATTGATAAATAAACTAGAAGGGGATTATTTGGAGTCGGCCTTGTGAGGATAGGGGGCATCGCCAACATTGTTTTCATTTTTTGATATGCTTCCTCAATTTCCTTGGTCCCCGGGAATTTTTCATTCTTCTTTAAGCAATAAAAAATAGGGAGGGTGGTTTTGGCCGGCCAGGATAGGAAGCGTGATAAATTCATAATCCTCCCTGCCAATTGTTGTACTTCCTTAATGTTCTTGAGCTTTTCATGTTGATGATGCCCTATTACTTCTCAAGGTTGGCCTTAATCCCTCTCTTAATCAACATGAACCCTAGGAACATTCCAACTTGGACTTAAAATGAACATTTTTTTGGGTTCAACTTCAGCTGATGTTTATTCAGAACTTCAAACACTCATCGCAATGCATTGCAATTATCTCTAGCCATTGTCAACTTGACAACCATATCGTCGACATTTACCTCCATGTCCCTGGCCCATTACATCTTTGAAGATCTTGTCCATTAGTCGTTGGTATGTGGCACATGCATTTTTCATACCAAAAGGCATTACCTTACAAGAAAAAGTTGTTGTGTCTGTGATGAATGATGAGTCACAAACTATACATCTTTTAGACACCTAAGAAGGGTGTTTGCAAGACTATTTTGTGCTTAAAGATGAATTGTTAGCTAAGATTCAGTTTATGGGCTTAAATATAGAGAAAATACAAATCTGTGTCAATTCAGAAGTTTTAACTAATAAAAAGTCTCACTCCTTCATCTACAGGTCAACCCCAGTTGACCAGGGTCAACAGAAGAATCTCAGCCAAGATGAAGTCGTCCCGACCAGACCGATTCCGTCTCGGCCAAGCCAGATTCGTCTCGGTAGTCCATGCCTTGCAGCCCAGTAGCCTAATAAAGAGCGGCCCAATTGTGTTGTCCATGTCAGCTGACGCACTCTGGTGGAGCTGATCCTCAGCGCTCAGGCTAACGGAGGTGAACCACCACCATCAACCATGGCGATCGTCGTGGAAGATGGAACCACCTGAATCCAGACCACTGTATTTGTATTCTGTTTCTGTTAAATCAATCTCATTCTGCATTTCTTGCCTCCATTCTCTTCCTCTCCTTT
The DNA here is from genome assembly GCA_025330945.1 of Mucuna pruriens. Taxonomy (NCBI): domain Eukaryota; kingdom Viridiplantae; phylum Streptophyta; class Magnoliopsida; order Fabales; family Fabaceae; genus Mucuna; species Mucuna pruriens. Next base: position 1,646,476 of record JAENHJ010000256.1, read on the forward strand.
AATTCATGATTTAATCCGCGATTGCAATTGAATTGTGAACAATGTTAAGCTAAGCCGATTGGAACTGGTTTAACTAATTTAGTAGGTAATCATTTAGCGATTGTTAACTGAGAACCTAAAATCAACTATGAACTTAATCCCTACCAACCGATGAGGTAGCGATTGCATAAATCCTCGGTATAGCAATGGACGAACCTTTGGCGATTGCCATAAGACTTTCCAAGGCTGATATGGATTGAGAATTGGAATGTAGAAATTGGACTGGACTTGGACCGACAGAACTGAATATGAATACGGTTATATCATAATAATAATAATAGGAAATCAGTAACAGTAGTATGCGTTTACTGCATTCATAACCTTAGTTTACTTTCCGCTTTGCTTACGTTCAAATCCCCCCTGTTTACTGCTTTTCAGTCTGAGACAGAGATAGTCCATCTCTATAGCGTCTGTCCGCACTCAGCCGAGACCAAGCCGGATTATCTCTACTGAGATCATCTCGGCTCAGTCTCTGCCGAGAGTGACTCAGCCAGTGCCAAAGAGAGTCAAAACTTTACATCTTATATTCGATAACATTTTACTTCACACTAAATCACAACTGAGCACACTGTGTCCTTGAGAAGAATGACCTAGGGTTGGCTATGCTATAGTTAACTTTAGTTATTTGATAGGCATTTAAAACGACTAAAAGAACACACTATCAAATTGGCGCCATTGCCGAGGACACAAGTTCTTTTGTGTCTTTGTGTGCCAAGTTAAGTGAGGTCGAACCCCGAGTCTGTAAAGTGTGTCTGTCAAGTCAGTTCATTGAGTCTTTTGAATTTGTCTGTGTCTGTCTTTTAGAACTGTGGATCCTAAATAAAAGGCATGTTGAGTATTGTTTGCTTCTCTGCGTGAATTCACTGCTAAAAAAAAAAACAAACGCAAACAATAAAACATTTATTTCTACAGTACATAGTGTTAGCATTCTGTTTTGCATTTACATCTTCGTCTCACATTTGACCTGCATTTTGATAAGTACTAACTTTTTGTTCCTATAGCCATAACACTAACTCTGATTTACTGCATGATTGATTTTTTTTTATGCATAACTGACTCTAATCTTTTCTACACACCTGCTTTTTACTTTGTAATTTCTGTTCCCTTCTGTCTATCCATCTTATATTTTTCTATTTTCCTATTTTAATTCTACTTTTCTTCTAATGTTTTGCTGTTCCAATTCCATTAATTTTTTTTTGTTGTTTCATTTTTCTTTCTGACTTTCAATCCTGTTAATAACGCATGTGCATTCTGATTTTTATGATCTTGATAATTTTGCTCCTAGAAGGGAATAGTTGCACGCTGATGCCATGATGTATCAACCATGGTTTCCCCCATATCCCGAATGGGAACAAGCTCGATCGTACGAACAATATCCATGTGAGCTAACTCCTGTGTTGCCTGAGTTATATGATTTTGCAGGAGGCATTCATCCTTCTAACACTATGGGAGTCACAACATTTAGAGGAGAGAATGGGATAACTGCTGCGAACATTCAGAGATTGGGCAGCAACATAGATGGATGTGGTATGTGTGGCTCTATAGGACATCAAACCCATGATTGTACCATTTTGCAAGAACCACCATTTTCATTTACACCGTAGCAAAGGGTCACGAACAAACAGAAGGAGAGTTCCATGGGGAACTGGACCGACCATATACCCATAAGCAACACGAACTCCCACAAAGAAAGGTGCACCACATTGTAGGAGCTATAGGAGCTGCAAAAACAAGTTGCCGAATTGACTGCCACGGTGAACCAGCTACACTTTGAAAGGTTTGGATGCAATTCTCCTCAACCCATCGTTAATCCGAGGGAAGAAGATATGAGTAGCACAACCAGGAAAGATGGCGAGGAGCTACCACGATCCGTTCATATACAATGTTAATCCTCTGGAAATCCGGATTCAGAGAATTCAACCATTGTGCCAAGCCCCACCAACTCCACACCTATTGCTATTGACTCTATTGCGATGGCTAAGATTGATGACTGTGCTCAATCCATTGTCCAGAATTTAGACCAGGTTCCTGGGGTCAAAATAGCTGATCCTGCAAGTGCTGATGCCGACATTCCTACGCCTAAGTACCCTGATGCCAAGATTGTTGATCTGGGATATGTTGACACTGATTTTGCCGAAGGAGCTGAGGTCGTTGCTTCTATGGCTGATGAGTCGGCCGCGAATTGGCCAACTCCAAACTACCGAGATTCGACAAAGACCGAGACCGACTCGGCCAACCAAGCTCCGAGTCCAGATCGAGTCGGCCAAACAAAGCAGAGGCGAGACGAAACCGACTCACCCAAGGAGACATTGGTCAAAGCCGATTCCATCTCGGGCAATATGGAAGCCGAGTCAGTTTCCAATATCCAATGCAAAATCCGGGCAGATGTCGAAAGGATGCTGAACCAGCCAACTATCTACTCGAATTGGCCAATCCAGTCTCGGCATCCGAGTCTAAAGTTCACCAGAGATGGCAGCAATACATGTTTGGTATGTATGAGCAACCAGATCCAGACTCAGCAGCAGACAGAACTGCACCAAGATGAGAAGAGACCAAGAAGCTTGTATCGCTACTTGATCAAACATTCACCAATAAGTCTTCTGCTCCAAGAGTCACCAATAGGCATTGTAAGGCATTTAGAAAGATGGATGAGGAAAAAGCTCCCCCAGGCTATCGTCAATAGGAATGGAGCAAAAATGATAGACATCAGATTTTGCACATTCTTTCCACCTTGAGAAAGAATATTGTATTTGATTCTGCAAAAAAAAAAAAAGAAAAAAAAAAGCGGGGGGGGGCGAAGATAAGTTGGCTAATGAAGGCCGAGAGTAAGAAAGGACTCAAGTTCACTCGGCCAGGTAACTAAGAGACAAGGCCGACACGAATCCGAGACCATCTCGGCCAATAAAGACAAGAAGCAAGCAAGAGTTGAAGTCTTGTTCCATCTGAATCCGACGTCATAGCTGCCCAAAGGGCCGCGTTAGACTCCATTTCGGCAAGAACTATTCCAATGAGAAGGAGTCGGCCACAGTAGCAAGGCCGAAATCATGTCGGCACACCTGGTGCCGAGTCGAGACCAAGTCGGCCTGACAGATCCAAAACCAGTACTTGAAAAATCTCCATTACTGCCACCACCCATGGAACTGTGATCATTGCCAAATCATTTGAAGGCGCATGGAGGTCATTTTCTGATGGAACTAGATTCGACAGATAACATACCTCAACTCAGCTCCACTATCCTCTCTCTGGTCATAGCATGCATTGCAGACAATGCAAATTTTAAGTGTGGGGGGGGGGGATACTGCTGCAGTCTTCTAAGCTTGCTACATTCTGTCCACCATGTTTTATCTTGCTTTAATCGTTTTGTTTTGTTTTGAATTTCTTTTGAATTTTTTAATTTCTTTTGAATTTTTGTCAGCATTTCCCTTTGTTTTCAATAAAAGCTATCCAAGTCGAATCCATTCCAGCTCTGTGCCATCTTGGCCAAATTCGCAGTAACTTCGGCCTGGCAGGATTTCAATTTTGTTATTTCATTTTTTTGTTGGTTTTCTCCTAGCAGAATTCCAAATTGGATTGTCGAAAAAAATTTGTTTGAAAAGAATTTTTAATTGGCGTCTGAAAGTTTGAAAAAGGCAGTAGGAAGTAATTCTGCAACTCTAGCAAGAGATTCCTCTAGCTTGAAGGGAATAAAACTTATGTTCCTTAGTCAGTAATTGACTGAAAAACTGAAAAGGAAACCCTCTGTGATAGAGCAAAAATACAACCTGTGTGAGATTTTGAGCCTTTGTAAATATTGATGGCTTACATCTTGCCATTTCTCTTCTTCTTCTAATGTGATTTTTGCATTCATGTTAACTGCATATTCTACATTTTGCCTTAACTCTCTGGATACAATTGTTCTCACATGCAGGAATGACATGATCTAGGCCATGTTTCTTATAAGCCCTGTGCCAAATAAAGCCTACTTGAACAAATGTGTCTGTTGTTTACCCCTTTTGAGCCTAATATAACCATTCTTCCTAAAGCTCATTACAAGTTAAGGCCAGAAAAACCATGAATCAACCTCACCTTCGGGGAGTAGAGGAGCTTTGGAATTGTTTTGGGAGTAAGTCATGATCAAGTGTGGGGGAACTCCAGGAAGCAAAAAATTGTTCAGCACCCTCCAAGGCTCGAAAATGCAAGAAAAAGAATATGAGCGAGTGAAAGAAAGAAAAAGAAAAGGAGGAAGCAGCAGTTGTAAATCTGAGCTAAAGCGGACAAAGAAAGAAAACAGCTGCATAAAGTTGTAATAAGAAAAAGAAAAGGGAGTGAGCTGGTAGCAGCAAAAAGAAGGAAATGATAGTATCATGGGTTATCCCTCAAGCTGATATAGCTTACTCCCCATTGCTCCTCTCTTCCCCGTGGGTCCTGAAGTCAGTTTTCCCATATTTTATCCTACCCGTGACCCAGCCTCGCTACAAGCCGAAAAGAAGTCCTAGTGATCAAAACTGTGTGTGTTTTTGCAGGTGTAAGAAGAGAGCTTTGCCAAAGTATGGTAATATTAGTTCCGTGAATATTGAGTGTAAATACAAGCCCAAACACGTGAGAAATGAGGGGGTTATTTGCCTAAATGAGAGCTCTGTCACTCTTGGTTACCTTCTCTTGTTTGTAGGTCATGAATTTGCCTAGAGCACAGAATAAGTAATTTTTAGATTGTTAGAGTATCTCGATCTCAGGGTGAATGAGTATCGATTCTGTCTCGGTTGAACTGAAAGAAGCCAAGTGAAAAAATCTTTTCTATCTTTAAAAATCTCCCCTTATTGATTTTCATTTTATTTTGTCCAGTAGTGCAAAAAGGTAAGTGTGGGGGTGTGATGAGTCACAAACTATACATCTTTTAGACACCTAAGAAGGGTGTTTGCAAGACTATTCTGTGCTTAAAGATGGATTGTTAGCTAAGATTCAATTTATGGGCTTAAATATAGAGAAAATACAAATCTGTGTCAATTCAGAAGTTTTAGCTAATAAAAAGTCTCACTCCTTCTTCTGCAGGTCAAGCTGAGTTGACCAGGGTCAATAGAAGAGTCTCAGCCGAGATGAAGTCATCCCGGCCAGACCGCCTCCGTCTCGGCCAAGCCAGATTTGTCTCGGCAGTCCATGCCTTGCAGCCCAGTAGTCCAATAAAGAGCGGCCCAATTATGTTGTCCATGTCAACTATCCACCTCAGCTGCCATGTCACTCTTGGAGAATTTGCCACGTCACGTTGGAAGACCTTCACAGGGGTAGAATAGGAAATTCACATTGTAATTCTGTTAGGATATTTTGTAGCGTCATCTAGCTACTCAGCTCGTGTATATATAGGAGGAGTTGTGCACTTTTCATGCGTCTTGGAATTCACTCTTGATACACTCTCATTATACCCATTCCTTCGCTCTCGTTCTTCCATTCTATGGTGGCGCATGGTGCTGCATTGGCGTTTCTCTCGATCGAGGAAGTGCAGGTCTGAGACTGGGAAGCCGAAGTCTGTTAGAGGGGACCGATCAGATTACTGACGCACTCTAGTGGAGCTGATCCTTAACGCTCAGGCTAATGGAGGTGAACCACCACCATCAACCATGGCGATCGTCGTGGAAGATGGAACCACCTGAATCCAGACCACTGTATTTGTATTCTGTTTTTGTTAAATCAATCTCATTCTGCATTTCTTGCCTCCATTCTCTTCCTCTCCTTTAATTCATGATTTAATCCGCAATTGCAATTGAATTGTGAACAATATTAAACTAAGCTGATTGGAACTGGTTTAACTAATTTAGTAGGTAATCATTTAGCGATTGTTAACTGAGAACCTAAAATCAACTCTGAACTTAATCCCTACCAACCGATGAGGTAGCGATTGCATAAATCCTCGGTATGGCAATGGACGAACCTTTGGCGATTGCCATAGGACTTTCCAAGGCTGATATGGATTGAGAACTGGAGTGTAGAAATTGGATTGGACTTGGACCGACAGAACTGAATATGAATACGGTTATATCATAATAATAATAATAGGAAATCAGTAACAGTAGTATACGTTTACTGCATTCATAACCTTAGTTTACTTTCCGCTTTGCTTACGTTCAAATCCCCCCTGTTTACTGCTTTTCAGTTTGAGACAGAGATAGTCCATCTCTATAGCGTCTGTCCGCACTCAGCCGAGACCAAGCCAGATTATCTCTGCTGAGATCATCTCGGCTCAATCTCTATCGAGAGCGACTCGGCCAATGCCGAAGAGAGTCAAAACTTTATATCTTATATTCGATAACATTTTACTTCACACTAAATCACAACTGAGCACACTGTGTCCTTGAGAAGAATGACCTAGGGTTGGCTATGCTATAGTTAACTTTAGTTATTTGATAGACGTTTAAGACGACTAAAAGAACACACTATCAATGAATGCAGCTCGTCATATGGGTGCAACCTGATTTTGTTGTAGCTGGAGTAGGCGTCCATGAAGCTTAACAATCCACAATCGGAGGCACCGTTGACTCGTCGGTCAACGTTTGGTAGCGGGTAAAAGTCCTTTGGGCACACATTATTCAGGTCGGTGTAGTCTGTGGACATTCGCCATTTGCCACTAGGCTTTTTAACCATGACAACATTGGTTGGTGAGCCAGGTGTGGTATTGCAGCTCCCTAATGAAGTGAGCCACCAATAGCTTGTTGGTTTCCTTCTTAGCTACCTTTCATTTTTCTTCCCCTTGTTGCCTCCTTTTCTGACTAACCGGCCAAGTTCTTGAGGCAATGGGCAAGTGGTGGCACAAGAAATCTTGGTCGATCCCAAGCATGTCGATCAAGGTCCACGCAAAGACATCCTGGTTTTATGTGAGGAAATGAACTAGATGTTCTTCTGATTCCCCGTCAAAGGTTGCGTCGATCATTGTCCTCTACATCCTAGAGGGGTCAATTAAAACTTCCTTCAAATCCTTAGCCGATCACGGTCTCCGATCTTCCAACTATTGGGGCAGATATAGATCCAGGGGGTTAACAAAGGATTGGCTATCACTAGCTTCCTCATAGTCGGCGGGTATGTATCCCACCCTCATACTATCTTCATAGCAACGACAGGTTATTTTCTGGTCTACCCTGACGACACCTACCTCCTTTCCTATTGGGTATTTCATATAGAGATGCGAGGTGGATACCATCACTCTTAGCCTATTTAGAGCAGGTCGCTCTATGATCATGTTCTAGGAGGAGCAACTATTGATAACTATGTAGGAGACAGGTATGGTTTGTGCGCTTGCTCCCACCCCAAATATAGTTTCAATCTTCACAGTCCCCCTTATTTCTACCTGTTCCCCTACGAATTCGAACAAGGTTCCTTAGCACTCCTCTAGGCTGGAGATTAGAAGTCCCAACTTTTGGAACGTTGACTAGTAGAAAACATTGGCAGAACTCTCTTGGTCTACTAGAACTTTTTCAATCTTGTAATATGCTGCTATCAGCGAAATGACCATGGGGTAATCCTATTGAGGTGGGGTGTTGATAAGTGTTAAGAATGCCATCACTTCTCCTATCAAAATACTAGATTTTTCCTATGTCAAAGTAGCACAAAGTCAACCTAGGTAATTTTTTTTAAGGACACATTTGTTCTAATGTTCTAAGGTGCAAGGCTAGAAAAGATTACGAAACTGGTTATGTAGAATGTAGACTCTTGGTAGGTAAATGTAAATGGGGGGTTTTTAGAGGAAAAGTAAATTGGAAAGAAACATAAAGGTTATCTAAAGTATCAACATAAAAGTAAAGATTTACAATCTAAGTAAAAAATTACAAATTATATCTATCTAACATATATTTATGATATTGGCTACAAAGGGATCAACGAAATGCTTTTGTTTTTTATTCCTAGTATGCAAGTGCTTTCTCACCAACCTCCTTCCTAACGTGACCGCCTAATATTCATCCTTTGCCAACTGAGGACTTACACAACTACGGTCTTGAGGTAGCAGGGATTAAGTCCTTGGTTGATGTAGATTATCTAATGATTATCTATATTGTTGCTTGGACAGGTTCCGACCGGCCCCTAATCTAGCATGATCTAGTCTTACTAGGCATTATCATATCACAAGCAAGAATAAGTTTATCTAGTAGAAAGTACAAACATACAAGCAAGAGAAACATAGTCATTCATTGATTAACCAAAATACCGATACATGCAATGATTTTAATGGAAAAGGATGGTCTCAGCTTCCCACAACGATCGCCAGTGGTAGCTGTAGTGTTCAACCTAATAAAAACAGTGAACATGAGAGGTTGTACCCTCTAGAGTGTGCCAGATTCCTGGTCAGTCCCCTCTAGCAACTCTGCTCAGCTCGAACTCTGCCCTACGCCCACTCAACCAACTAAGCATCACTAAAGCACCGTTGAACAAAGATGTTGAGATGGAAATGGAGGTGTATGCTAGCGTATTGAGCGTGTTTATTCGATAATCTGCGCTAACCTGTGAACTTAGCTATGCATCCTTATTTATACATGTATTCTAACTAACTCTATAACCGAAATAACTGAAATAACAGTTTTAACGGTCTGTCATAACAAAATTACCAAATAATATAATTTCCTAACTACCACATGCCAAATTACATTTTATGCACGTGCTTGAATCCTGCCGAAGTGGAGTCAGTCTTCTAGTGCTTGGGATGGATCAGTTCTGGATGAGAGTTGGTATTTGCTTCGGAGTCGGCATCCGATATGGAGTCGGCATCCGGTCTGGAGTCAACATCTGAACTGGAGTCAGCATGCGAATATCACATTTGCACGGAGTTGACCTTTGGAGTCGGTTCTACAGGAGTCGACATCTTGATTGCTAATGATAGAGTCTGCACCACAGAGTTGGCTTCATCTGGCCGGGACACATCCGGTCTCTGTTAGGATGACTTCATTTTGACCAGGACGGAGTCGGCCTGGAGGGTCTCGTTTGGCCTAAATGACTTCCTCTAGCTTATTTGACTTAGTCTGAGTTCTCTTCTGACCTGCAAGACAAGACTTATATTTTTGTTAGCTAAAATCAGTAATTTAACCTAGATTTGTATTTTCCTTAGTTTAACCTTGGAACTCTAAATCTTAGCTAATACATGATTCTTAACTCCAAATTATAGTCTATTCTACACATCTACAAATCTTACAAGGGGTATAAAATACGTACTATCAGGTGCCTTTGTAGTCCTCATCAATGAAGCATATGACTGAATCTCTTGGGTGGGAGAATTACTTTGGATAGCCATGACGGCCATGTCATACCTTTTTCTTGCTGACATTGTCCTTCCATTGAAAATGTCGCCTCCAAAAATGGTAGTGATGGTGTCGCGATATGAGGTGTTGGGTGTTGCCTCAATCTACTTCTTTCTCTTGACTTTTCTGCCTTCCCAATGCTAACAAGTTGCTAAACTGACCAACAAGTAGTCCTTTCTGGAAGGCTTTGACAAAGGACTTCTTATCCGGGTTGTTTACTCGAACTTTAGCGTTGTTGAATCTAGAGAGGTATCCCTTCAAGTTTTCACCTTTCATTTATTTGATATCAAACAAGTCCGCCACCTCCAACCATTTCGCCTTATTTGCTACAAATTGGGAGATGAATAGAGTGGCTAAATTGTTGAACATTCGGATGGTTTGGGCAAGAAGACTTGACAACCATTGCATTGCCATGCCTTTTAGGGTGCCTGAGAACAACTTGAAGTTGAGGCGTCAACTCCCCCTACTAATGTATACGTGGGCCTGGAAGGCCTACAAATGCACATGAGAGTCTTGAGTCCTATTGAAGGGATCCACCACCAGTTCCCTGAAGTTAGCCAAGATAGGGGTATAAACAATCTCCTTGCTGAAAGGTTGTCCCCAAAAGGTGGAGGTTGGCGCAGATTGAGTCTGTCGGTCAACTCTTTCTGCAGCTGCCTTCATAATCACCAACTGCTGGCGGAGCTCCTCCTCACGTAGCTTGGCTATCTTTAACGCCTTCACATGCCTTTCTTCTACCGCATGCTGTCGCTCCTCTACTTCCTCCTACCATCTTACTGCTTTAACGTTGAGGCGTGACTACTCGTCGCTTCTTTCCTATAAAGAGGCTATTGCCCGCAACAGTTGTTGTAAGGTATCATCGTCTCCCGCATTGGTGGAGCTTGCTTGGTTTCTGGTGATAGGCATGGTTGTACTTCGTCTATGCTTTCCAAATAACTAGAGCATCGAGAAAAGTTTTCTCGAGGTCCCACAGTGAGCGTCAATGTTCATGTCAGAGAGTCTAAATGCAATTTCATGGTGAACACAATTGTCCTCTCTCTTCCTCACTTTGGTTGCTTGCCTTTCCCTCCCCCCTTCCTTGTCTTTATAGTTACAGAAGACAAAGGGTGGTGATCATCCCTTAGCTAGGAGTCTACATCAGAATGGGACACCACCATCTAATGGGATAAACATCTGACTCTTAACCTACTACGGTATGTAATAGATAAATTCTCAAGCATGCATGTCGTGACTACTACGTCTCTCAGATAACATTTCTTACAAACATTAAATATTATATGTGTCATATCGACTACTTGAAAAAAAAAGAATTGATTGTTCGGGAAATCCCTAACCAATCGGTACATTAAATTATATTTTTTATACAAATAAACTCGTGCAAGGACATAAAAAAAAACTAAAAAAAGACACGAGGGAGTACATTTATATATATATATATATAAATAACTTTTTGTTTTTTATCTAACACATTGGGACATTTATTAACATTCTCCAATGACATATTGCCAATAAGAATATTGGGATCATAAGCCATGTTTACTAAAATAATCTAAACGAAAGATTAAAAAAGTTTTTGTCCTCTTAATTGCGACAAGACATTTTATTTTATCATATTTAACATTTAACATAATAATCTTTAGAGAGAGTTTGTGAATTGTGAATTTTTGTGTGTGTGTGTGTTTTTTTTTTTGAGAATAAGAGTTGTAGCATATGTCTATCAAAAACCAAATGAACATCTCCAGCTAGAATGCGATTCTCTCAATTTATTCATGATCTGATTACTTGTCATCTTAACTTCGATTGTGCAAAAAAAAAATGAAAATAAATGACTTCCTCTGTGACCGGTATGTTCACCCGTTGTATACCAGAATTAAATTTTTTATTTTACACAAGGATTTCGAGTTACATTTAGACAATAAACAATCAAACATACACTCCCTAGGTGGAAAATAGATGTTCTTGTATTCATTTTTATTTTGATAAAACTGCATATATTTATTATTATAAAAGATAATTTTGTCTTTTTAGGTAGGATTGCTAGTAAAATTTTGATTATGAATATTTAATGCATACTTAAAGCTGATAAAATAAGTTATTCGACATTATTCAATTTAAATCTTAAATCTTAAATGTGTTGTATTTTATTTTTGTATTATCTTTATGTTCTGATTTTTATATTTAAAAAAATATCTGTTTTAATATATATACATGTATTTTTTTATACTATTTTGATTTTTATCATTTAGTGTGACTTAATTCTATTATGTAAAATAATTACAAAATAAAAAATTGACAAAATAAAACCATGACAATTTTTTTCAGGATAAAATTGTCACAAATTTCATGATATTTTTATTTTTTGAGACCAATTTGTGATAGTTTAATAACCAAAAAAAATGTGGTAATTTTACACCAATTTTTTTTATTTTTTTTGATGATTTTACTTGACAAAGTTAAACCACTTTATGACAAAGACTAAAACAATATAAAAATATATGTATAAAGACTAAAATAAAATAATTTTAAGTATAAAGATCAAAAGATAAAGATAATGCAAGTGTAATAATCAAATAGATAAATAAATTAGAAAAAAAAAGACTATATTGGACCATAGCATTGGAGTCTATTTTTGACTAACTTAATCTAATTTGTCAAACTCACTATGTAAAGTTAAATTAGTCTAATTATTTTTAGGTATATTATTTAAGAGTCTATCGGATTGGACTAATCTTATCACAATATTCAAACTCAAAATTATTAATTAAATTAGAACAATTCACACTAATTAATTCACATCTTCATGGTCTAATAGTCATTTTATGTATCCATTATTCATGTTATTAAAAAAAGACACTAAATTATTGACTTGTGCAATGTCATGGTCTAATAGTCATTTTATGTATCCATTATTCATGTTATTAAAAAAAGACACTAAATTATTGACTTGTGCAATGTCAAGATAAATATAATAGGTAAGAATAATCCTAAATTTTTGTTGAGAATTATATTTTACATATTAATAATTAAAAATTATTAAAAAATTCATAAACAAAGTATATCTACCTACTAAATAAAAATACAAATAACATAACATCTTGATCTTAAACATGCATAATTTACTAATAAATAATTCATAAGGGGATTTTTTTAGAATCAATTTGGGTAACCTTATAAATTTAGATATAAGCTTTGAAAAGCCTTAATTGGTATAAAACCTGTAAAATATAGTTTACAATTTAAAAAACCGAATAACAATAAAATAGTGATTGATTATTATTTTTCTTCTTTTACAAAATAAAACAACAAAGATGACTCTGTCGTTAGAAATTATTATCTCAAGAATTATTAAATCCTAAAATGCTATGATATATCACATTAATTATTTTAAATGAAACAAAAGTAATAATTTATACGGCGAAACAAAATATTTTCATTTCATCCTCAAATAAATTATTTTTTTATTCTAATAATCTCAACCTTTATTTCTATACGTGTGGGTGTTATCCTTTATCCTACAAAAGTCACCTATTTAACTCAAGTCTCACTTGTTTTTAATTTTTTATTCTTTTCAAACTTAAACTTACTAGTTCCAATTAAAAAAAAACCTGCACAACAAATGTGATATATCAAATAGCTTCAATATTTATCTCTTAAATTGAATTCTTTTTATAAATAGACACACTAAATTTTAGTTTAGCTTTTTGTAAATAGTTATCACGTATTTTTATTTTGTTTTAATTAATTTTTATATATTTTTAACATACATCTTTAATTTTAATTTTATTTCTATTGATGCGATAATTTTTTGTTTTTTTTAACTAAAAAACAATTAGATAAAACGATACCTATAATAATGATAGTTTCTCAATTTTAATTTTTATACTTTTAAAATAATTTTTATATTTTAATTTAAAAATTTGTGATCATTGTAATGGTACACAAATGTATAACTGGTTTGTCAAGAAGAAAATGCTGATTAATTTTTCTCTAAATTTATTTTTTAAAACTCTATTTATTATTATTTAAAATATATTAAAAGACAAATTTTTGTGAGATTTATTCTCGTTTAATAACTTTTTTGTGACTTATTGGTAAGTTATATAAAAGTTTATAATTTTTAAAATAAATTTTAAAAAAATAGAGAGAATTAAAGGAAAAGAATGTGAAAGTAAAAGTTATAGTTATACACAAAATGAATAAACTCTATTACTAATTTGTTCAGGTTGTAAAAATGTTAGTACATGTATTGTATTTGTTAAAAAAAAAAAAACAGTTATTATGTAAAAGGAGTTTTAACGTTAAAATACTACAAAAAAAGGTTGGAAGAGAAAAATGAAATTGTAAAAGGTCAAAAGAATCCCGGGTTCTAGGTTTTCTCTCTCGTCCACCGCCACGCCACCCCTCACTCGCAGATTCAAACGTTTCCGAGGTGAGGCCGATGCATCTCTCTGTTTTCTGGGTGTGTATGTGTAGTAGGGGACACTAGTTCGCAAATCTGATTTTAATTTGAGGCAGCTCTTGGCGTTGAATTTTTGGGATTGAGAAGAGAAGATTTCAATTCCATAACCCTTGTCTGCCATGCCATCTTCTCTGCTTTTGTTAACAATCTTTTTATTTTTTATTTTTTTTAGAATGGGAGTTGGGCGTGAAGTCTCTATCTCACTTGATGGAGTGAGGGACAAGAACCTTATGCAGCTCAAGAAGCTCAATCTCGCTCTTTTCCCTGTTCGATACAATGACAAATACTATACCGATGCACTCGCTTCCGGCGAATTCACCAAACTAGGTTCTATTCTCTATTTTCCATTTCCATTTTACTTTATTCTGCATTTTTCTCATTAATGGCTTATGCTGTTTCTTTATTCTCGTTAGCAGTTATTTTTCCTTTCTCCTCGGCCTCGCTTATGTATTCCTGAACCAGCTACTCCAGTAGGTTTATGCTTATCATGTTAGGGTTTTTGCTGGTGGTGAATCAAATCTACTTGCAATCCATTTGAAATATATAAATAAATAAAAACTCCAGTGGGTTTATACTTGTCATTTTAGGGTTCAATTGGTTACTTATTTGGCTCCAAAAAGCTTCACATGACTGGGGAATGATAATATGGACAATAAATTGATAGCCAAAAGATATATTTGATAGTTTTTTCCTTTTATTTGATGCTAAATCACGAGTGCGACAATGTTTATATGTTTGCTTGTATATTCCCTTCTAGTTTTTCTCTAAGCTGTTGCACTTGATTTCATGCTCAGGTGGCCTTTAGCTACATTCACATATTAAACCTCAAGATTCTAATTCTACTGTAGGATAGGTCTTATTATCCATTACTCATCATGTCTTTTATCAGAAGATGTTTTCAAATTGGGTATTGTAATTAATCATTGCTTACACATACTAATCTTTGGACAATGATTTTTTTAACCCTAAAAAATAATGTATCTATTGGCTGAAACTAAACCACACAAGCACTCAAGTCATTCATTGCAAAACCCTTTAAATTTTGTTTTGTACTTTTTTCAATATCTGTTTAATTAAATTTGCACTTGATTTACATGTTTAATTAATCCGAATTTCTTGTACAATTCAGAGTTCCTATTTGCTACCTTTTTTCAATATCCTTCATGCATTTTGTTTTATCTTGGAGATTTTGATTCTGTATATAAAGGATATGCAATCCTTTCCTAACATTTTAAGATTCAAACATACCCACTGCCTTCCTCTAACAATGGGGAAATAAAACCCCTTCGTAAGAGTTTTGACAAGAACATGTGAACACGTAGGATGCTTCTTTTGCCTTTTCTTTTTGGTAGATATGCTCAGTGGTGTCAAAATTGCAAGTAAGATCAAAGGATCGCCTTCTCACTCACTTGTGATCTTACTCAATTAACCCTAATCACACTGTCTAATCTATCTCTAGTTTCTGCATTCTGCCTCCATTGTTCTATCTCCAGCACCATCATCTCTGTTTCTGTCTTCAAGGTTCAAGCTTAGTGCCTCAGAGCTTTTGCCTTTTCTTTTTGGTAGACATGCTTAGTGGTGTCAAAATTGCAAGAAAGATCAAAGGATCGCCTTCTCATTCACTTGTGATCTTACTCAATTAACCCTAATCACACTCTCTAATCTATCTCTAGTTTTTGCATTCTGCCTCCATTGTTCTATCTCCAGCACCATCATCTCTGTTTCTGCCTTCAAAGCTTTTGCCTTTTCTCTTTGGTAGATATGCTCAGTGGTGTCAAAATTGCAAGAGAAATCAAAGGGTTGCCTTCTCATTCACTTGTGATCTTACTCAATTAACCTTAATCACACTCTCTAATCTATCACTAGTTTCTGCATTCTTCCTCCATTGTTCTATTTCCAGCACCATCATCTCTGTTTCTGCCTTCAAAGCTTTTGCCTTCAAAGTTCAAGCTTAGTGCCTCACTGCCTTAAAGCTTATATTTCTCTGCCCATTCTCTTTGTTTTAGTTTGCTATTGAGGATTACTTATGTTATGTGACTTATTATGAGTTGTATGTAACCTTATGATTATGAATTTGCGATTTTAGTTTAGTTAAATATTGTGATTTAGATGTTATTTTCATTATCTATGTTATTTTCTATGCGTATGTTTATGTATAAGAATAATTTTGCATTTTTAGTAGGATCTTATGATTCATGTTACTGGGGTTTATGATCTTTTACTCCCTTCCTGATTTTAGGTAGAATCTTGATTTTGACAACATTGAATATGCTCTGATGGTTTGGAGAGCTCTTTTGAATTGATTTTTCCTCCCTTCTTTTTTCTGCTTTATTTAAGGAGGATATGTGATCCCTCTTTGCTTTTGATAAATTTATCTGCACCAAAAAGTTATCTTAATGCAAGATATCTTTAATACTGAATAATATACTACATTTATGTGCTTCTGAAAGCTTTTGGACTTAGTATGCAAGCATTACTTTACTCAAACCAGCCTGCTTGATATCTCTGTACTTTCTGTTTGCTTGATAATATGGATGATACACATGGATGGGTACAAAGGGCACGGATAACGTGTCTAACACCAGCCCTAAGATTGACTACTTTGTCTTTGTCTTTCAGCTTACTACAGTGATATTTGTGTTGGAGCAATTGCGTGCCGGCTAGAGAAGAAGGAAGGTGGGGGGCAATATCGGGTTTACATCATGACATTAGGTGTTTTAGCACCTTACCGTGGACTTGGTATTGGTAAGAAAGAAATAGAATATCAGTATCTTTTTGCGGTGATTGAAAATTTAATTGATCATTTTTGTTATGACTTCTTTGTGTGGATACTTGTGTCAGTACCCCAAATACAGATTAATAATTTGTCACAAGGTGCAAGCATTATATTGGGAACATTTTAATTTACATCTGGCAACATTCATTGTTTCAAAATTTATCACTTCCTTTTAAGCTTGTTACATGAACGTTCTTTCATAAACTATGCAAGTTTTGTGACGTGAATCTTGGGGTTTATGCAGGAACCAAGCTATTGAATCATGTTCTTGATCTTTGCTCCAAGCAGAGCATTTCTGAGGTTTATTTGCATGTGCAGACAAACAATGAAGACGCCATAAACTTCTATAAGAAATTTGGATTTGAAATTACGGAAACAATCCAGAACTATTATACAAACATTACACCTCCGGACTGCTACGTTCTCACGAGGCACACGGTTCCAAGCACAATTAAGAAATAACATTTCAGCCAGTTATTTTGAGGGAAAGTGATTGTTGCATTGTTTTATGGGTTTTGCCATGGATGTATTACACTAGAAATTTTCATGTCCAATGCTAGATTTTAAACAGTAAAGTTAGCTAAAAAAAGAAGCACTTGCTATTTGGAGATCTCTTGCTAAAATACTATCTATGTGCTATTTTATCTGTTTTCTCTCATCGCCCCCCAGCCTGATAATTTCTATCAAAATACTATTAAACTTCGAATTCGGTACAAGTATATCGAAAAACCATTGTCTTAACTAAAAATGGAGGCGCACGGAATAAATTAAGAAAACATCAATATATTGTATACTAAATTTTCTTGAAACTGAATTTAGCTTTTGAGTCCTGATTTTATACTTGCATGATTTGGGGCCAGCCAATGTCTCGCAATCAAAATATCAATTTTAAATTAAAACACAGGATATCATTATCAAGGGGTCATCTCTTTCTGGGCTGTGCAACTAAAAATAAAAATTTTATTGATAACGTGTTTGGAAGCCTATTAAGAAGAAAGAAATTATGATTAGAATGTGAGGGTTATAAATCATATTTGGAATGTGAGGATAATAACTATTAGTTTTTTAAAAGTAGGGTAGAAATGTAAAAGACCACATTCAAGATTTGGAACCAAAGATGCTGTAAGTTATGCGCCCTATTTACCTTTCACTGTCGGTGACTTTTTTTTTCTTTTTTTATTGATTTGGTGTAGTTATTAAATTATCATATTAGTGTACAATTTCAATAAATTTCCATTTAAAATGGGGTAAGTTGTGTTTAAGTTGAATAATTTACTACAGTATCAGGACTTTTTTTTTTTTTGTGAGATATCATTTCATTACTAATTTCATAAATTACTTATCAACATGTTTAAGATATTTGATGCTTTTTTTAATAGAACAATAATTTTGAGTGAGAAATTAACTATAAAAAGTAAGAAACTGTGAAATCTAAATGCAAACAAATAGAATTAAGAAAATCAAAATCATACATAGACTGAAGTATGAAGATAAAAAATGGCAATTAGTATCTACTAGTTTACTTTTTTTTGTTTGTTACATAAACAGATGTCTGAATAACAAAATATATGAGAAATTATATTTATACAGCAATTCCTACAAATAAAAGATTGAGAGAAAAGAAAAGAAAAATACAGAATAAAATAAATTGAGAGGTAAAGAGATAAAAAAAAAGTATTATATACATTAATTATATGAGTATAATATCTTAAAATATTTGCATCGGCAAAGAAGACGCATAAAAAACTATTTTGACATTTTAATGTTACAGACAGATATCCTAGGTCTTTTTATTTTTCTAAAATGTTGGCCTCTGCTGAAATAATTCCACGTGGATAGAGTTGAAAAAAAACAAATGGGAAGACATTATCCACACAAGCTCGGGTGAGATTACATGGGAAGGAAATAATATCCCATCCCTTATCCGATTCATCATATATACCACGTGTATAAAGGTGGTTGGAGAAGTAGATCTTAATCTGATCTGAGTACGTTGCACCATTCAATATCCACCAGGAGTTGGATACTGCTTGTAGGTGCGGGCCAAAGTAGTGGCTAAGCGTACTCCATATCTTGCAGCCTTTGGCTTATTAGTGTGTGCATTGCAATAGATTGATATCATTCATATTCCTAACTAACCAACCAACATTTTAGCTAGGTAGCATGGCTGCACAGGCTCTTGTATCATCATCATCTCTCACCTTCTCAGCGGAGGCTGCGAAACAGAGTCTTGGAGCAAGATCACTCCAATCTCCTATTGGGTTCTCCAGAAAAACCTCCTTTATTGTTAAGGCAGCTGCTACTCCCCCTGTCAAGGTCTCTTTATTTTCTCTCTCACTCAATGTCTTTTATGTTAAATATATGTCTGTGTGTCTTCATCTACACATATACTGATCCAAAACCAACTCTTTCTTTTCGACTTCAGCAAGGATCCGACAGACCTTTGTGGTTTGCATCAAAGCAAAGTCTTTCTTACTTGGATGGCAGGTAAATTTAATCCTACTTAAGTTGGATGCTTTGTGGTGCTAATAACCTCTTGGTCATGTGTGATCAACTTTTTTTTATAAGAAAATAAATTAAATTAATTTTATTTTTATAAATTAAAATTAGTTTATATACAAATGAATTTATAAAACAATTATTTAATTTTTGAAATATGAAATTTAGAAGGGTATGAAGTTGTTGGAATTGAGTTTACATGGCATAATTAAATTTGGATTGCAGCCTTCCGGGAGACTATGGATTTGATCCTCTGGGACTATCAGACCCTGAGGGAACAGGAGGGTTCATTGAGCCGAAATGGCTAGCATATGGTGAGATCATCAACGGTCGTTATGCAATGTTGGGTGCAGTTGGTGCTATAGCACCTGAAATTCTTGGCAAGGCTGGTTTGATCCCTCAGGAAACAGCACTCCCATGGTTCAGAACCGGCGTGTTCCCACCTGCAGGAACATATAACTACTGGGCCGACTCGTACACACTCTTCGTGTTTGAGATGGCACTGATGGGCTTTGCGGAGCACAGAAGATTCCAAGATTGGGCCAAACCGGGCTCCATGGGCAAACAGTACTTCCTAGGACTAGAGAAAGGCCTGGGAGGCTCT
This sequence comes from Mucuna pruriens, assembly GCA_025330945.1. Taxonomy (NCBI): domain Eukaryota; kingdom Viridiplantae; phylum Streptophyta; class Magnoliopsida; order Fabales; family Fabaceae; genus Mucuna; species Mucuna pruriens. Next base: position 1,666,104 of record JAENHJ010000256.1, read on the forward strand.
GGTGAACCAGCTTACCCAGGAGGGCCTTTCTTTAACCCTCTTGGTTTTGGTAAGGATGAGAAGTCCTTGAAGGATTTGAAGCTGAAGGAAGTGAAGAATGGAAGGTTGGCTATGTTGGCTATCTTGGGTTACTTTGTTCAAGCTCTTGTCACAGGTGTTGGGCCATACCAAAACCTCCTAGACCATCTGGCTGATCCCGTGCACAACAACGTCTTGACCAGTCTCAAGTTCCATTGAATCAATGTATTATATGTCGTTAAATATTCTTTGCTCTCTTGGTTGTTCCTCGCAGTTACCAAAACTCAACCACCTTTCTATATCCTCTCCTTGCTCTTTCGGACTCTAGTACCATCATGTGAACATTTTGTTTCCTTGATGTGGCGCTGTAAGAATTGACATGTAAAACAACTAGAAACATTCGACATCTTGTGTTATCTTTTTGCTACCCCTAATCTTTTTTTTTTTTTTTTTTTTTCCAGACTTCTGCATATACTGTACGGGAGTAAAAAAAATCATCTTCAAATAATTAATCTAATCTAGTTAAGATTGGATCTTGCGAGAATGTAAAACTGTACAACTTTAAGGCAATAGCTTAACTCAGCATTTGTTTAGCAGCAACCTGAAATATTTATAACTTTGATTAAAAAATATTATATTTTTATAACTTTGAAAAAAAATCTCATTTTGATGTGTATTTTGCTTGGTCAGAAGATTTTTGCGGAGAGATCGCATGCATTTAAAGACAGATTGCTGGCCCAATTGGTGATTTAAAAAAGAATTAAATGAAAATCGGCATTCGGTATACTTTTATTAAATTTAACGAAAATTCAACTTAATTCATAAAAGTAAATTGTGACATAAATTCCCATTTTAAAACTTGGAAATAAATTGTAAAGCTGTGGCGATTTCATTTCATTTATTTTATTTTATTTTTATTTTAGTGACGTTATACAGCATGTGTTTTCAATTCTTTAAACCTGTTTACGTTAGAGTGAAACAATTTTTGTACCGGTTACTCGATCCTGGTTAACCACTCTTGCATCCCAACCCAACAAGATCCAGAAGGAAGGGAGTCTAGGTAAGTAAGGAGGAGTGTTCGTGGAGTCGACCCAATGAGTCAATACGCTCCTAAAGGTCCATCACATGTGAAAGAAACTCTCAAGGTGGTTACAAGTTAGTTACCAAGCATTTATCAGGTTACTTGCCTAGTAAGTCACCCCTAAAACCTGCCTCACAATGTATAAATACCTCAATACCCTTAGTTCTGGGGTTGGATCCAAAAAAATTTACCAACGACATTCAACTACCTGTACACTTAGATGAGAACAGTGACACCCACCGTGGGGTCTCGGTAAAACTTTTCCCAATGCCTCAAGACTAGGAGACCGACCTTGGAGCTTAGGAGCACGGAAGAAGGAAGACCAACAACAGTGCTACTGACGCGCAACCAGGCCGCCAGTTCTTCCAATGGAGATGAGGAGGATACATTACAAAGGCTATTACGACCAGTGGCATCTCTGCAAGCATGTAGCGATGAGCAGACCTGGCTGAATGTGGAGGCAGAGGAGAGGCACAGGAAGGCCGAGGTGCGACATATGGACAATTTGAAGGCGATTAGGGAGTAGGAGGAAGAGCTTTGTCATCAGTTGACAGCAGTGAAAGCTACAGTGGAGAAGCTGGGAGGAGCAGTGGCCCCACTACTGACCCCAAGTACCCAAGTCTTTTGGGCCCAACCTTTCAGTGAGGAGATTGACGAGATAGTCATCCCTCTGAATTTTCGCGAAGTGGTGATTGAGCCGTTTGACAGGACACAAGACCCCCACATCCACCTTCAAGCCTTCCAAACCTAGATGTACATCAGCGGGGGCAACGATGGACTGAGTTGCAAGCTATTCCTAGGGACCTTATGAGGCGTAGCCATGAATTGGCTAGCCACACTCCCGCCTCGATCCATAAGATCCTTCAGTGACCTCGCAACCTCTTTCGCCTCCCAGTTTGTGACAAACAAGATGAAACGCTTGGAAATAGCCAACATCTTCGACATCCGACAAAACAAGGGAGAACCTCTCAAAAGCTACCTAGCCCGATTTAATAACACCACGGTCAAGGTAAATAACCCAGATCAGAAATTTTTCGTGAAAGCTTTTCAAAAAGGGTTGAGGACTGGTCAGTTCAGTGACTCCCTAGCATTGAGAAAACCACCGACTATGGAGGAGATAAGAACCCGAGTGGAAAAGCATATTGAAGTAAAAGAGGATCAAGCTGACCGGCTGGAGGCTGAGAGGTAGTCAAATACTCGCGACACGCGGCCAGCACCGCAAGGCGGCCATAGGGGAGAAATTAAGTATCCGCCCAAATCGAAAGATTACCCTTTGACGCTCACCCCCCTGCGGGAGAAAAGGGCACAGATATGTGCAACATTTATCACACCCACTTGTTGAAGTACGCGAAGGAAGCGAAGGGCTGGAGAATGGGAGCCAACCTGTAGGAGTTGTGCGAGTTCAATAGGACCTACGACCATTCAACAGAGGACTGTCGTACCTTGCAGGAGCAAATAGAGAGGCTAATCTAGGAGGGACACTTGGGCCAATACGTCTAGAGGGGGAATGAGAGGCCTCAACCAACCCAAAGGCGGCCAAAAAGATGAGTGGAGGCGAGTTGTCCAGAGAAGCTCGTGATGATGCTAGATGCGAGAAAAAAAGAAGGGAGAGAAGTAGATCACCACAGAGAAGGGACACCCAGCACAGAGGTGTCATAACAACCATCTTGGGCGGCGAAGCAAGTATGGTCGGGATAGACAAGAGTCGCAAAAGAAAAGCCTGTAACGTCCTAGCAGTCCGGAGGAAGGCCGAAATAACCCCCACTCTAGTAATCACTTTCAGCAAAAGGGACATGAGGTATGAACCACCCAAATAGGACAAACCAATGGTGATTTCAGTGGTGACGGTTGAGTACAAAGTAGAAAGGGTCCTTATTGACCAAGGAAGTTCGGCCAACATATTATATTGGTTTACTTGTAAAAAGTTGGGTCTACAATCGGCCGACTTGGAGGCATGCGCAGGAAAATTATACGGCTTTGTCGACGAGCAGGTAACGATAAAGGGCATAATTGAGTTGGAGACCACGTTTGTAGAACGAATACACGCACGCACCATCCTGGTGTTGTACATAGTTGTCGATGTAGACGCATCCTATAACATAATCATGGGCAGGCCGGCCTTTAACAAGTTGGGAGTCGTGGTCTCCACCTTCCATTTGTGCATGAAGTATCTCATGGGGTAGGAGGTAGGAAGAGTATGGGCCGACCACCGGGTCGCCAGGCGGTGTTATGAGGACAACTTGAGGATAGGCTCCCAACCATCTCATGTAGAAGAGCCAGATGTAAACGTACTGGACCTCGACCTAGACCCCAGGTGCGAGGACGAATATGAAAGGCCTCTCTCGGCCGAAGACCTAAAAGAAGTCAGCATAGGACCCAAGTCGCCGCACAAATCCAAGATAGGGACGGCTCTGGCGCAAGAGGACAAGAGTTGACTTATTGCCTTTCTACGAGAGAACAGGGATGTGTTCGCGTGGTCCCCGGTCGACATGCCCAGGATTGACCCGGATTTCCTATGCCATCATCTCTTGATCTCTCCCTAGGCTACCGGCCAGTCGCCTAACGAAGGAGGAAGTTAGGAGAAGAAAAGCGAAAGGCAGCTCGAGAGGAGACTAAGAAGTTACTCGCGGCCGAACTCATCAGAGAGATACAGTACCCTACGTGGCTAGCGAACATAGTCATGGTAAAGAAGGCTAATGGAAAATGGCACATGTGCACCGACTACAACGACCTAAACAAAGCTTGCCCCAAGGACCCATATCTATTGCCCAATATAGATCGATTAGTAGACGGGGCGTCTAGCTTCGCCTTCTTGAGTTTCATGGATGCATACTCGGGCTATAACCAGATTAAGATGCACCTTCAAGACGAAGCAAAAACCGCCTTCATAACAGACTTGGGAACATACTGCTACAAGTTGATGCCCTTCAGACTAAAGAATGCCAAGGCAACCTACTAGCACTTAATAGACAAGATCTTTGAAGAGATCATAGGCACTGATATGGAAGTATATATGGATGACATGGTGGTGAAGTCCACGACAACAGTGGACCATTGTAGGGCCCTGGAGAGAGTTTTCCAGGATTGAAGAAGCACAAACTGAAGTTGAACCTCGAGAAATGCTCTTTCGGGGTCCAGGCGGAAAAATTACTTGGATTCATGTTGACTGAGAGGGGGATAGAGGCCAACCTGAAAAAATGTCAAGCGATTATTAATATGAGGAGCCCACAGACGGTCAAGGAGGTACAACAACTGGCCAAGAGAATCACAACACTGTCTAATTCTTATCCCAGTCAGTAGAGACGGTCGTTCCCATATTTAACACTCTCAAGAAGGGAGATACCTTCGCGTGGACAATGGAAAGTGAAGAGGCGTTCCTAAGGTTGAAAGCACTACTAGCCTCCCCCATAATCCTAACGAAGTTGACACCCGACATTCCCCTTGGTTTATATTTTGGTAGCAGATGATACCATAAGTGCAACGATAGTGCAAGAGAGGGAGGGAAAACAACACCCAGTGTATTTCATAAGCAAGGTCCTCCAAGACGCGGAGAGGAGGTACCAGAAGATAGAGAAAGCAGCTCTCACCCTCATAATCGCCTCTAGGCAACTTCGCCCCTATTTCTAAGGATACCTTGTGATCATCCGAACAAACCTACCGATTAAGCAGGTGTTGAGAAAACCATACTTGGCCGGGAGGATGGTGACTTTGAGTGTCCAGCTCTCCAAATTCGACATATCCTATGAAAGCAAAGGCCATGTAATAGCCCAAGCATTGGCCGACTTCATCACGGAAATGGCAGTGAGTGGACCAGCGATCGAGGAGAATAGTGGATGGCTCTTATCCGTAGATGGAGCATCCAACCAATCGAGGAGTGAAGCAGGGGTGATATTAGAAGGACCAAATAAAGTGTTGATTGAACAATCACTCCATTTCGAATTCAAAGCTAGTAATAACCAGGTTGAGTATGAGGCATTGTTGACCAGGATGAGATTGACCAACGAGCTCAAAGCGAAGACCTTGACAGCTAAGAGCAACTCGAAGCTTATCACAGGCCAGGTGAATGGTGAGTACCAAGCTAGAGACCCTCAACTAATAAAATACCTCAAGAGAGCAACCGGGATGGCGTCCACCTTCGAGAAATTCAAACTCCACCACGTCCCTAGAGAATAAAATGAGAGAGCTGACCTACTATCGAAGCTCGCCACCACTCGTAGAAGAGGAGTGTAGCGGTCGGTCATCCATGAGAGTATAAGTCGGTCGACTATCAAAGAGTCAGCGGTTTGTAGTGTGGAAGGGAGAAGAACGTGGATGAGCCCCATGATGGAATACCTGAAAGACGAGCAGCTGCCAAGCAACACAACTGAAGCTAGGAAAGTAGCTAGGGACGCGGCCAGGTACATCATCATTGGAGGAGAACTGTACAGGCGAGGCTTCTCTTTCCCATTAGTCCGATGTATTGAAGGTGAGGAGGCACGATTTGTGGTCAAGGAAGTGCATGAAGGGTATGCCAAGACATACATAGGAGGCCGAGCATTAACCAGCAAGATTGCTAGGGCCGGTTACTATTGGCCGACATTGAAAAATGATTGCGTGGAGTATGTGAAGAGATATGACAGGTGTCAAAGATTCGCAAAAGTGAGCATAGCACCCCCGGAGCAACTGCACTCCATCACCTCTCCTTGACCGTTTCACAAATGGAGGGTGGACATCTTGGGACCATTCCCACCAGCTCCAGGTCAAGTGAAGTATCTCATCGTGGCAGTTGATTACTTCACCAAGTGGATCGAGGCCGAACCTGTAGCCACAATCTCGACGGAAATGATCAAACGCTTCTACTAGAAGAAGATAATATGTCGTTTCGGCCTCCCGGCCGAGATAGTCTCCGACAACGGGACTCAATTCGCATCCTGGTCGACTACAAGTTTCTGCGCCTAGCTGAAGATAAAACAACGCTTCACGTCAATAGAGTATCCCCAGGCGTACGGGAAAGTTGAAGCCGCCAATAAAGTCATCCTAAGGGGATTGCAGAGGCACCTCGAGGAGGTGAAAGGAAGATGGGCAGAGGAGCTCCCCCATGTGCTCTGATCTTACCATATAACCCCCATTACTCCATAAACGAGACACCTTTCCGCTTAACTTTCGGCACGGAAGTAGTCATCTCGGTCGAGATTGGAGAAGCGTCCCCTAAGACCGCTTTATTCTGGCTGGTTGAGAACAAAGACGAACTAAGAGTAAACTTGGATCTATTGCAGGAAGTTTGCGAAGTCGTGTAGGTAAAGGAGTATGCAACGAAGGCTAGGGCGGCCAAACACCAAGAGCGAAGACTAGCCCCCCGGTGATTCAAGCCTCACGACCTGGTCTTGAGGAAAATAAAGCAGACGGCCGACAACAACAAACTGACCCCTATCTGGGAAGGCTCGTTTAGAATAACTGAGGAAGTCTGCAAGGGAGCCTATTGCCTAGAGCAACTCGACGATAAGAAAATCCCCCAGACATGGAATATGATGAACCTCCAATTGTACTATAGTTAAACCCAGGTATTTCCCAAATGTAACAAAAAATTGATTTTTACTAATCCAATACAATGAGAATTCGTTTACAGCTAAAATAACCAAAGACTTGAGAAGTCGACCAAAAGGTCCCTTCTAGGCACGAAGGAGAAAGACTTGAAGAGTCGGCCAAAAGGTCCCTCCTAGGCACGAAGACCAAAGACCTAAGAAGTCGGCCAAAAGTTCTCTTCCAAGCATGAAGGAGAAAGACCTAAGGAGTCGGCCAAAAGGTCCCTCCCAAGCACAAAGACCAAAGACTTGAGAAGTCGGCCAAAAGGTCCCTTTCAAGCACGAAGGAGAAAGACCCAAGGAGTCGACCGACAATTTCCCTCCCAGGCACGAAGACCAAAGACCTGAGAAGTCAGCCAAAAGGTCCCTTCCAGGCATAAAGGAGAAAGACTTGAGGAGTCGGCCAAAAGGTCCCTCCCAAGCACGAAGAACAAAGATCTGAGAAGTTGGCCAAAAGGTCCCTTCTAGGCACAAAGGAGAAAGACCTGAGGAGTCGGCCAAAAGGTCCCTCCCAGGCACGAAGACCAAAGACCTGAGAAGTTGACCAAAAGGTCCCTTCCAGGCACGAAGGAGAAAAACCTGAGAAGTCAGCCAAAAGTTCCCTTTCAGACACAAAGGACAAAGACCTAAGAAGTCGGCCATAAGATCCCTTCCAAGAACGAAGGCCAAAGACATGAGAGGACGACCAAAAGGTTCCTTCCAAGCAAGAAGACAAAAGACCTGAGAGGACGGCCAAAAGGTCCCCTCCATGCGAGATTATTAAAGACCTACGAGTGGTCGGTCAGTGGACCCCTCCAGGCGAGATCACTCAAGACCCGATTGGGAGAGCAGTCGTCAGACCCAAAAGAAAAAAAAAAGAAAAAAAGAGGATCCGGCCGAGAATGTGAATCAGGTAAGGAAGCAAAAGATCCGGCCGAGAGACAACTCTCAAGAAGCACGACAAAAGTCCCAAGTTCCAAAGACACCCCTCTAAAGCCCACAGAAAGGTAGAAAAGTCAAGCTTGTGCCAAAATAAGCAAGCAAGGGCCGAACGCCCAAAACACTCAAAAGAAAAAGGGAGAGCACGAGAGTTGGTCAAAAGAAAAAGAAAAAGAAAAGACAAGTCACAGAGCTGGCCAGGAGCCAATTCTTGAAAAGAAAAAGACAAGTCACGAAGAAAAGGGCACAAGACGTGGCCGGAGGCCGATCTCATAAAAGGACTCAGCCACGAACTCAAATCTCAAAAAGCATTCTAAAAACACCAAGTCCTAAGAAGTCTCGGCCAAAGATCAAGAAACCATCAAAAGGACTAAAATTAAAAGCATTGGTCCAAACATTCCACGCGTAACAATATAAACTCAACGACGAGAAAAATCACATTCAAAAGAAAACACAGAAATATATTAACATAAGCAATAAGTCAAATAAGCCAAAGACCATTGTTCAAAGACCCAAAAAAGGGGCTAAAATTTTAACAACAGGAAAAAGAAATTAAAAACACCCTAAAGCTATGTTATTGTAAAGATGCAAGGAAGATCAGTCGGTAGGAGGAGGATCAATCTCAATGTCAACTAGCTTCTGTTCCGCTACTTCTTTGAAGGTGCCGACAACAGACATGTCTAGATCGGGATGAAGGAAGGCCATCTCTCTTAAGGCATGAGTGAACCCTTCCTCAAACTGCTCTGCAATGGCAAACCCATGCTCGTCTAACAGTGCATCCTTCTTGGTTAGCAAATGATCCCGGGCTTCAATCTCTGTCTTCAACCGGGATATCTCTTCATCAACAGACACCTTGGCCGACACCATAGCCTCCTTCTCCTTTTGCAAAATTTTTGTTTGAGCACGGAAGTAGTCTCGGGAGCTTTCTAAATCTTGCTGTGCCAATCTCAACTCCTTCATTTCTACCACCGCCCAGTCTAGCTCGCCTTGAAGGTTGGTCGTCACGTCGCGATTATTGATTTTCACCTGAGAATCAGCATACTCTGTGTTCAACTTCAATGAGGCGTCATAGGCCTTCTTATTCTTTGTAGAAAGGGCATCCTGGTGAGCCACCAGATCTCTAAATTCCTTCTCCATGGCCTTGGCAAAAACAAAAGTGTAGCTACCATACCTTTGGAGTACATCAAAGGACATGGGTAATCCCAACTCCCTAACTTTCTACTGATTGTTAGGGCAGCCTAAGTACTTGTTGAACAGCTCACCAACAGGGTACTGAGGGTTGAAGACTGAGGGGCTTGGAGGCTAGCTCGTCATGATGCCAACCCAAGTGTCATCTACCTCCACCTAGCCGGCACCCACCAACGTAGAGAAGTTGAAGTCATTACCACCTTCAACCGCGTCTTCGGTTGCTAGCACCCTTTTGGAAGGTTGCTCCTGGCTTTGTAGCACTCCTGCCTTAGCAACACGTTTGGCAGAAAAACCACCAATAAACAACCATGGGCGGGGGTTGAGTTCTCTCCTCGGCCAGTTGGGTGACCGATAATGGGGAAGCTTCAGCAACACTTGGAGTCGTAAAGCGGGAGGAGCACTCCCTCATGGCAACAATATCCTTAATAGAGTAACCTACACAAGAGAGCATACAATAAAAAAAAAAAGAAGGGAGAGCGAACTAAGGAACTAACCACCCTTGTTACTTTTGAGATTAGAACAAGAGAGAGAGGATATCCGACCGCGCTCCTCAACAAACTTGTCCTCCCAATCTTGCAGCTCGTCCCAGTCAACCGACACCGAAATGGCCGGCTGATCGGTCCAATACATGGGGAAAAGCGAATCCCCAACATCATCAAACAGCACGCTCAGCCTGGTACGACCGGCCGCTACCCGAAAGAAATGTTCCTTAAATTGTTTGTAGCTTTAACAAAATGGCGTCATCAGTTTTCGTCAAGGGCGACTGCTCAAAGAGGTCCAACTGACCTTCTTCGTCCGTCGCAACGAGAAGAACCAAAAAACGACACCTAATGGGGGCTCCTGACCTAGATCTTCGCTTAATAACTCGAACGCCCGCACAAAGACCTAACTATTGGGGTGAAGCTGGGTTGGAGCTATATTCAGTGAGCAGAGGGCAGCCTGCTCGAACTTTGTGAAGAGGAGCATGATGCCCAGTTTCGAGAACAAGGTCTTATAAAAGTAAAAGAATGACTCCTCGCTTTCGGCCGCCCACTCACACATGAACTCATCAAAACAAGGGAGAACCTTAATCGACCAAGGCCCTCGACAATAGACGGTGTCGGCCATCCCCATCAACTTGTTTGGGTGTGTGAAGGAAGAGTGGGTTGTCACGACCCCTAAGTTTATCCACGAGGGCATGCTCTTAGAAGCCCCCTCCTTAGACCTACTCTCTTGGGCCTCTCAAAAAACGATCTTGTAGGGAAACTCTTCCTCTACTCATAGGGTAGCAGAATTTTGAGTTTCACTAGCTCACGCAGAGGAGCCGCCGGGGTTGGAGGAACCAGACGACCCGTCGGAATGGCTCCCTATGAACAAAACACAAGGGTCAAACCAAAAGACCCAAGCCGAAAATAGGGAAAATGCTCCCCCCCCTCCCCAAAAAAAAAAAAGAAGTGTAAAAGGAAAGAAAAAACCCAACAAACAACACTAGATACCAAGAGAAAAAAACAAAGTAACCAGACAAGCAGTAAGGAGAAAGGGAAACTAAAATTACCTCCACGTTTGGCCATTGAAGATGTAGGAGAAATGTCGAAGGACGAAGATTGTAGGAAGCGCAAACACGTGCTGCTCGTAGCAAAGGAACAGTAGGTACCAGGACAAATGATGACGCGAGAAAGCAAGTGAAAGATCCTTCCGAAAAAACAGTGAAGAGCTAAGGAATAACAGTGAAGGGTTTTGACGCATGTCGTTCGAGGGAATGTGAAGGGTTTAAAGCAAGGAGACAAAGGGTTTTTGACAAATCATTAAAGGGGAATAACCATTAAGGAAATGTGCGAAGATATGTCTTAAATGACAATGATTAGTGGTTACGAAAAACGAGAACAACACGCAAGCATATTTAAGAGGAGCGCAGAAATCAAGTGTTGCCAATATAACCACAATGAGCCTAGGCCAGCCGGCCAGCCGGCCAAAAGACGTGCAATGACCGATCGACATGAGTAGACAGACAAGCTTTTTGGGGCCATGACCAAAAGCTTAAGGGGCTGTGTACCGACCGGCCACTCGGCCTTGATCCACTACTCCTACATCCCAACCCAGAATAGCCCAAAAGGAAGGGAGCCTAGGTAAGCGAGGAGGAGCATTAATGGGGTTGCCCAATGAGCCAATACGCTCCTGGAGGCCTATCACACGTGGAAGAGGCTCTCAAGTTGGTTACAAGTTAGTTGCCAAGCAGTTAGGAGGTTACTTGCCTGACAAATCACCCCTCAAACCTACCCCACAATGTATAAATACCTCAATACCCTTAGTCCTGGGGTTGAATCCAAAAAAACTTACCAACAATATTCAATTACCTATACTCTTAGATGAGAACAATCTTCCATCTTTTACATAATACTTCTAATCGTCAAATTTTAAAAAGAAAAGTAAATAACCATTTTCACACTATTAGAATTAGTCAAACATTATATTTTCACTAGCATAAGAATATCAGGCTTAAATAAAATTGGCAGACACTTATTATTATATCAATATATTACCATATTTATATTCGCTAATAGTAAAATGTATATAACCACGGTTACAGCAGATTTTAGGATTTAGTGAGTATTAAAATATCTTAAGTAAAAAAGTGGTTCACAATTATTATTTTTTTAGTGAAAATTTAGAAATTAATTTTTTGAGTTATTAAAATTTATTTAAAAGACTAATTTATATCTAACAATTTAACATTGACCCTATATGTTAAAGTAACAATTATACTATATGTTTTCGAAACAAAACTATATGGACAAATAAGAAAAAAAATGATTCCTAGGTTATTGAATATAATTAATGTTTACATTTTGTTTGAGTTAACAATGAATTTGATTGAATATAAATGATGGCGTGGGAAATATGGGGACTATAACTTCTTGGTAGAGACTCAGTGTTTATATTTTTATATGATTGAAAAAGAGTAAAATATATATATATATATATATATATATATATATATATATATATATATATATATATACTGTCCGGCTTATAACGACCGTTGTAATATTTGGATGACTGACCGAAGGAGAGATACGCATATTGACCGGCTAAGACGATCAGAGTAGCCCTCGAGTAAACCACCGACCATGATAAACAAAGAGTAGGAAGGAAGCCAGGACTGGTGGGACATGACCCCCTTTTCGAGAAAGTCAGAGCAAAAAGGAGGGCCCTTCTGACATACTGAAAAGTAGCCCACCAAAGAAGCTTCGCTTCATTGACATCAGCAGGCCAAGTTGGAATGCGTGCCACCAGGGATAAACAGAACAGTAATCCTTCCCTATAAATAGGGAGTAAGGTGATTGGATCAGGAGGAGGTGACCCGTGGAGAGAACATTGGCGCCCAAGGTAAAATTTTCCCAACCACTAAAAAATCCTCCCAACCACAAAAAGGTACAAAACCCAACCTTGAGCAATGCCTATAACAAGAAATCAGGCAAGTTCCACGAATGAGGGAGAAGAAGATACTCTCTAGAGGTTGCTTCGCACTGTAGCCTCATTGCAGACACGTAGTGACGAGCAATCTCGCTTAAGTGTTGAGGCCGAACAAAGATATCAGTAAGCAGAAGAACGACACTCGGAAGCCATGAGGAGGGCGCAACAAAGGGAGGAGGAGCTTCGATGACAGCTAGAAGCAGCAAAAACAACCCGTGGGGGGGAACCATCCACACTGGTAGAAAGTTCCCCCAGATTTTCTGGGAGCAACCCTTCAGCGGACTATAGTAACAGACACGACCGGTTGGGAGGTCCAGTACAATGGGAAGTAAGGATTCCCTGACTGATCGGCCAAGATATTGGGGTCATTCTTGCCTTGGCTGACATTAAAAAACTTATCCTTGAAAGTCTTGAAACTCTCAAGAAACGGTTTTAAGAGTTTGCACCTGGGACGACCGCTTAGTGACATCCACCCAACCTTGGCAACTTTCTTCAAAGAAAAAAACCAAAAAAATACTCCTAGAGAGGGCGCTCGACCCCAATCTTCACACAGCAACTTGAACACCTGTACGAAAGCTCAGCTGTTTGGATGTAGTTGAGTTGGGGAGACGTTCAAGGCACGAAGTACCAACCACTCGAAGGCTGTGAAGGGAAGTTTGATGCCAAGTTTTGAAACTAGTGGTTCGTAGAAGAAAAAGAAAGGGGCTTCATCAGAGAATGGTCGGCCATTCATGGGCTCGTCCGATCGGCACGCGCGAACCACTACGGACCATGGGCCGAGTTGGCAAATCTTCCTGGTCGTCCCAAGCATAGAACTTTCTTGGGTATATAGGGAGGAGACCCTCTTGACGTCCGAATCTACCTACGAAAAGGGGTCGTCAGAGTTGTCATCCTCAAAGTTATCCCTATACCAGATTTCAAAGGGAAATATCTCTCCTGAACTCGACGAACTTAAAAGGTCGTCTTGGGAGGAAGAGTCGGTCCTCGACACGACCCTGTTGGGGGACCAGTTTTCTTGAGAAAAACCAACGACACCTTCGAAAGGGCCCCCTACAACGAAGAGAGGAAGGGTCAATTTCAGACCCAACCAGAGGAAAGAAATTCTTGACAGAAGAAGAGGGAAAAGAAAATGGAAGATGAAACTAGCAAAAGAAAAGGCGACAATAGAAAGTGAAAATAAGCGAAAAAGAAAGAAAAACAGCAAAGGGGAATGTACGAAGTTAATACCTGCTGAATCCATAGTCGAGGAAGATAAAGTCGTTGTAAGGAGTGAGAGCAATGAAAAGAAGAACTGCGCGAAGAAAAGATCAGAAACGAGGAAGTAAAATGAATTCAAACGCATTAAAAACCTAGGGTAATCGCAATCATTGTGCTAACCTCGGGAAGACAAAACGACGTGAATTTAATGACGCCACATCATAAGGCGCTCAAGCCTAAAGTTGGAACGTTTTTTAAATTTCAGGAAGCCCAAGCGACATCTTTCCCCACGCCGAGTCCAAGAGAACTCTCGGGCATGTCCGAACGAGTTAAGCTTGACTCCGAAAATAGAACCAAGCTTAAGGGGCTGTGTACTGTCCGGCCATGACGATTGTCGCAATCCTTCGACGACCAACTGAAGGAAAGATACGCATACCGACCGGCTAAGACGACCGGAGTAGCCTCGAGTAAACCACCGATCGTGATAAACAAAGAGTAGGAAGGAAGCGAGGACTGATGGGACATGACCCCCTTTTCGAGAAAGTCGAGAGTGAAGGAAAGGCGCCCCCCATTGCATCGAAAAAAGTTTCACCAAAGAAGTTTTCGCTTCATCGACACCAAACAGTCGGGTTGGAATGCGTGCCACCAGGGGTAAACAGAACAATAATCCTTCCCTATAAATAGGGAGTAAGGTGATTGGATCAAGAGAGGTGACTCGTGGAGAGAACAATATATATATATATATATAATAAATAATATTAAAAAAATAAATTGATATTCTTTAATACTTTTATATTTTTTATTTTAAAACTTTTTTTTAGTAAATTTTGACAAGTCAACTCTCCATCTCATTACTCAAATAAAATGAGTTATATCTTCTACAATAAAAAATGCACTTCATCTTTTACCGTTGGACATGACTTGACCTATTATTTTCACTCATTCCATATACAATTTAAGTGCGAAAAGTGGATTAGTGTGTATTTTTGCAAACTTAAAAACATTAAATAAAATTTATTTTAATTAGAAGTAATTTTGATTGTATTAATTTATTTATAGAAACACTTATTTGATAATTTATTTTATTACGAATGTTATTTAATAGTGTTGATAAAAATATATTTAAATGTATAATTATTAAAAAATATTTTTGAATTTATATTATTAAAAGAGTAATAAATATAAAATAAAATAATATTATTTGAATATAAATATAAATCAGATTATACTAAACCCAAAAATAATAAAATATACTTTCACAGTAACAGGGTCGAAATTAAATTACACAGCTAAAGTGGCAGCAAAGCAGATTCGCAAAAAAAAAAAAAACTATAAAGCAGGCCGGGCGATCCATTAAAGGGTCCAAGAGTTCATTAAAAAGAGAGTATTGAGGAGAAGGTGGGCTTGAGTGGGCCATAGCGTATAGCAAGCAGGTATGATTTTTGCGAGCGAGTCTTTTCTCTATTGTTGCCATTTCCTTTCCATATCTCCATCTCCATCCGCATCTGCATCTGCTACGTTGTGTTGACCATTGAGATCTGTATCGCCAAAATCCATGGTTCCTCTCTAACCAGATCTCTTCCTTTGCACTTTGAGACGTTTTGCTCATGATTCCTGTTTTTGCCTTTTGTTTCTGCTCTTGCTCCCGCATCGGTTAATTTTAATTTCTTCGTGTTTTTGCTTCTCGATTTGTTACTTGTTAGCTTTTGTAATAGGAGTTGTTTTCTGTTATACCTGACTCTCTTGATCTGATTCTCGGTTCTTAAGCCGATCCGTATTGCCTTTTGCTTCACGACTCATGGATCTGATTTTAATTTGTTGATATTATTATTACGTGCTTGCATTTTATTATTATTTTTGTTTAATTTCTGGCATCTGATGTTAAAATGTTTATTCCGTTGTAGATTTCGTGTTGAATGCCCCGTCGGAGTTAGGTTAATTTTTCGATATTTGCTGATAAATGGAGGTATCAACTAGGAGAAAACCATGGATCTACTGGGTTTTCCTTTTCCTCGTTGTTGTTCAAATTAGCGATGCATTTTATCTTCCGGGAAGCTACATGAACACTTACTCAAATGGAGATCCGATATATGCCAAGGTTAATTCATTGACTTCTATTGAGACTGAGCTTCCCTTCAGCTACTACAGTCTCCCTTACTGCCGGCCCCCCAGTGGCATAAAGAAAAGCGCTGAAAATCTCGGAGAACTCCTCAGGGGAGATCAGATCGATAACTCTCCCTACCTTTTCCGCATGAATGTTAATCAGTCAATCTACCTCTGTACCACGCTCTCCTTGAATGAGCATGAGGTAAAGCTACTGAAACAAAGAACTCGTGATCTGTATCAAGTGAATATGATCCTTGACAATTTGCCTGTTATGAGGTTTGCCAATCAAAATGGGATTAAAATCCAGTGGACGGGGTTCCCTGTTGGGTACACACCGCCTGATGGTAGTGCAGATTACATCATTAACCATCTCAAATTCACAGTCTTGGTTCATGAATATGAAGGAAATGGTGTTGAAATCATTGGGACTGGGGAGGAAGGTATGGGTGTTATTTCTGAAGCTGACAAGAAGAAGGTATCTGGGTATGAAATTGTTGGCTTTCAGGTTGTCCCTTGTAGTATTAAGCGCGATGTTGAAGTCATGACAAAGCTCCACCTGTATGACAATATCTCTTCTACAAACTGCCCATCTGAACTAGACAAGTATCAACCAATAAGAGAGAACGAGAGGATATCATTTACATACGAAGTTGAGTTTGTGAAAAGTGATATAAGATGGCCATCGCGCTGGGATGCTTATTTAAGGATGGAGGGTTCTCGGGTGCATTGGTTCTCCATCCTAAATTCACTTATGGTGATTTTTTTCCTAGCTGGTATTGTCTTTGTCATATTTTTGAGAACTGTGAGAAGGGACTTGACAAGGTATGAGGAGTTGGACAAAGAGGCACAAGCGCAGATGAATGAGGAGCTTTCTGGATGGAAGCTTGTTGTGGGTGATGTATTTAGAGAGCCTGGTTGTTCAAAGCTTCTCTGTGTGATGGTTGGGGATGGGATTCAGATTCTTGGAATGGCTGCTGTTACTATTGTCTTTGCCGCCTTGGGTTTCATGTCACCAGCTTCCAGGGGAATGCTGCTAACAGGGATGATAATTTTATATCTTTTCCTGGGAATTGCTTCTGGATATGTCAGCGTACGCCTATGGAGGACGATTAAGGGAACTACAGAAGGGTGGAGATCAATTTCCTGGTTCTCTGCATGCTTTTTTCCTGGAATTGCTTTTGTTATTCTAACAGCACTGAATTTTCTTCTCTGGGGCAGCAAAAGTACTGGTGCTATTCCCATTTCCTTGTATTTTGAGTTGCTCTTCCTCTGGTTCTGCATTTCAGTGCC
Source organism: Mucuna pruriens (assembly GCA_025330945.1). Taxonomy (NCBI): domain Eukaryota; kingdom Viridiplantae; phylum Streptophyta; class Magnoliopsida; order Fabales; family Fabaceae; genus Mucuna; species Mucuna pruriens. The sequence goes on from JAENHJ010000256.1 coordinate 1,682,916, forward strand.
ACTTACCCTCATTGGAGGATTTATGGGCACAAAAGCTCAGCAAATTGAATATCCTGTGCGAACTAACCAGATTCCAAGGGAGATTCCTGCACGTAAATATCCATCATGGCTTCTTGTTCTTGGTGCAGGAACTCTTCCATTTGGAACCCTTTTCATTGAGCTTTTCTTTATCCTTTCCAGTATCTGGCTCGGGAGGTTCTATTATGTATTTGGTTTCCTGCTGGTTGTTCTTCTATTGCTGGTTATTGTTTGTGCCGAAGTGTCAGTGGTCCTCACATATATGCATCTTTGTGTGGAAGATTGGCGGTGGTGGTGGAAGTCATTCTTCGCTTCAGGCTCTGTTGCTCTTTATGTCTTCTTGTACTCCATTAACTACTTAGTTTTCGACCTGCAGAGTTTGAGTGGACCTGTCTCAGCAATACTCTATCTTGGCTATTCACTGCTCATGGCAATTGCAATCATGTTGTCAACTGGAACCATTGGCTTCCTTATGTCATTTTACTTTGTGCACTACTTGTTCTCATCAGTAAAGATAGATTGAAGTTCGCTTTGTTGTCACTCACCAACTAAGCAAAAGGCATGCTGGAAGAGGAAATTTTCTTGATAAGTATAACTTTTGCTTAATTCTTTTTGTAGCTTGATGGCTTTGCAGCATAGAGTGGGACAACAGATGCCTTGCTGATTGCAGTAAATAGTTGTCACTCGATTTTATGTTGCCATGTGAACTACAGTTTGTTCCCCTTTCTACCTGTCTCCCGTAAGTGGTTTACTCATTCAACTAGTGTTTGGTATCATTTTTTTTTTCATGTGATTTAGTTTGGTCAAGTTGTTTGAGGAAGTTGTAATTGCACAGACTGATTAAATGGATACTTCCTATATTTCTTAAGATTTCCACTGTGCTTTTGAGTGTTCGAATTTTTTGTGTTCAAGGATAGGAAAGTGACTTTTTCGTTAACTGTAATTTTCATATCCAGCTTAGTATTATTTTTTTAATTTATGACTGCTTGATACTGAGTACATACGTATACGTTGGGGATGTGGAAAAATATTAAATAAATGTACTGAAAATGACCTGCGAAAATTTAAACAATTGCTGTTTCGTTTTTTAAATCTATGTTGTAAACAAATTGGAGACCAGTCCATTTGGTCACACTTTGACGGAATTGGATCCTGTCATGTTCCTTTTCACATTCTGATGATAAAGACAAAACAAGTTTAATGGATCCTATAAAAATAAGGTGAGTCTTATTATCATTAGAGAGAACACGCGAGGCGTTTTCTACATAGTTCATGAGAGGATGATTGGCTGTCCATCTGACTCCTTTGATACCGTCAATCTCATCACAAGGGGAAGCTACCCTATCCACGAGCACATGCATCATCACTGTGTTATGAACCCCTGGTGCTGGGGGGAACATTTTAGTTGCAGCGGAATGATACTTGGCACGGGGAGGAGCAAATTTTAATGCCATGAGAGTTGAAAATAGGCAGTGTGAAGCAACTAGATGGAGGATAAAAGGAAAAGAATAAGTGAGTTGAGGTGGAGAATTATGATAAAATCCAGACTTCTCTCTGATCCGAGTTTTCTCATTCTCTTTTCTGGAAGTACCACTTCTCTTGTTCATTTTTAACCCCTCTGTACCAAGCTAAGCTCATTCCTTTGATCAATAAATTACATCATTTACATTATTATTCATTTGATCCATTAGCTGCCGTTACACACTGACATAAGGTGCCTGATGGTAGCAATTGGTAGGTTAAAATAGACCATATTACACGAAAGATAAGCTGATTTCGGGGCCAAGTATGGCACGAGGAAGAATGATAGTTGTAATGTTTGGGAGAGTCTTCTGCATGGTTAGGCCCTCTTCTGCTGCTGATACTAGTATCATCTTTGTTAGGAGTTGGGTTTTTGTTGGTTTCAAGCATTCAAAATTAAGAAAAGAAAAAACATTTATAAATTACAGGTGCTTCGTACACCTTCCCCGTTGGGTTGCTTATGGTTCTGATAACAAACTCCTGGCTACGCTAGAAATGAAAGAAACACAACAAACCTTTGTTAGAAGGTTTGTTTCTACTGGCTACCATTCCCTTAGCCATGCTCTTCAATTTATTTGTTTATACACCAGTTTTGCTAGCTACAAGAGAAACTTTTGAGTGGATCTTGTCTGCACAAGTTATGTAGACTAAACTGATTGTTAATATATGCAAAATTATTTTATATTTAATAATTAATAATTACATAAATTTGTGACACAATTACTTTATGATTAAAAGTAATGACGCATTCGTTTTTTATTGATATAGTCGCATAGATAAGGCGTACACGAGAAATCCACTAGTTTCTCTCAATAAGTTATTCAAATAAAAGCCTAAAACAGATATTTCTATAAGATTGCTATATTGGGATGGGAACCCCGTTCCAATCTCCAAGACATTCCAGAATTGGGTCAATAATCTTTGCTTGACACATGGCTGTAAATACTTTTTCAAATTCCTCATCTGGTGAGAGAGTCTTTTCTCCTGTGAGCAACCCTATCTCTAACTCCTCCCTCACAAACTTGTACAATGGATATGACCTACACTCCTTAATTCTGTTTGGAATTGCTGGATTGCCATTCTCATAAGCCACCCTTGCACCTTCAACTTCCTTTGGCAAGAGAGACTTCAATTCATTCTCAAAAGCTCCAATCTTCTCAAAAATCAACAAGCTCACATTCTTATCATTAATGGCACTGATGTGTGCTTGCTCATAAAGTACTTGCTTCAGTTTTGGCATCAATGGGTACGTAACGTTGGAGGGATCATCGATGTAAGAGAATACGTATTCTCTATCGACCACTTTAAGCAAATCTTTCTCACAAAGTCGAAATGGGTTAATTTCTTCTCTATCTTGTGTAATTAATGTTTCCTTTGCAACTCTGCTTACAGTATTCTTGACTGTTTTCTTGAAAATTTCCTCCAAATGCCTCAAGTCAATAGCTTGGCAGAGTGCAACCAGATAAGTGGAAGACATGAGCTTTAATATCTCAACGGCTTCGACAGTTTTCAAAGCAGAAATTAAGCCCAAAGAATTCACATCTTGGTTGTGTTGCTCAGCACTCTGCACATGGCTCGTTACAGGATTCGCCAGATATTGAAGTTCAGAACAATAAGCAGCCATGGCAACTTCAGATGCCTTAAAACCATAATCCAGACTTGGGTTTCTACCAGCAGACAGATTTGATGGCAACCCATTATTATACAAATCATTGACTAGCTCAGTAAATTGGGCAAAGATGAGTTTGCCAATTGAAGCAACAGCTAAACGTGTATTATCCATTGAAACTCCAATTGGGGTGCCTTGGAAATTACCACCATTCAAGGCCTTATTCCTTGCGACATCAATCAAGGGATTGTCATTGACTGAGTTTATCTCCCTTTCAATTGATTTGGTCGAATACCGGATGATTTCAATCTGTGGACCAATCCACTGAGGAGAAGTTACCAGAGCATAACGATCTTTTCTAGGCTTCTGCAACGGATCTGTCTGTTGCAGTTTAGCGTTTTTGACATAAGAGCTTCCATCTAAAATGTGTTCCATAATAGCGGCAGCTTCAATTTGACCGGGATGGTACTTCAGCTTATGTATAAGGTGATGTGTAAATTCTGGCTTCCCCTGCATGACTTCAGCAAAAACTGCTGATAGAACTTCTGATAATAAAGCTAATATGTTTGCCTCAAAAAGCACCACAGAAGCTACGCCAGACCCAACGGCTGTGCCATTTACGAGGGCAACACCTTCCTTGGGCTTCAACTCAAAGAACCCAGAATGCAGACCTGCTAAATGGAAAGCTTCCTTAGCATTGAGGGACTCTCCAGAGGGACCAACAGCTTTACTGTTTCGCCTACCAGTTAGCAATGCAGCAATGTAGGACAGTGGAATTAGATCACCAGACGCAGTAATTGTACCCCGTAATGGCAAGATGGGGGTCACATTGTGGTTGAGGAGTTTGGTGATTGCTTCTAAGATTTCAAATCTAATTCCTGAGTACCCTTGAAGAAGGGTATTAACCCTCACAAGCATGGCTGCTCTCGTTGCTGATTTAGGCAGTGCATGAGATAACTCTGTTTCGTAGCCAAATATTGCGCAGTTTAAAAACCTTATGAAGGAAAAGTGGTAAATCCGTAAATACATCAGCCAAGAGAATAAAAATTTAATTAAAATACACCTGACACAATATAATTTAAAGCATAGAGTAGCAAAGCACATATATTGACAATAATGCAAAGTTGAAGCTCACCTAACCATTTCCTTCTGAAGAGCAAGGCCTTGTTGAGTTCGCCTGTGGGAGGCAGCACCAAAGCCGGTGGTAACACCATAAATGGCAGTGCCTTTGTTAATGTTTTCCATAATCCAGTGGCAGCTGGAGTCAACGCCTGGCCTTGCAGAGTCAGAGAGGTCAACTTTAGCCTGCAAGCTGTGGTTGGCAACAGCAGCCACCTGTGATATAGTTAGTGTGTGGCCCCCACCCACACAGATCACTGCCTTCCGGTACTCTGCCACCATCCGTTTTACTTCCTCAAAGTGGCTACCCTTTAGTGAATCCGCTGCCTCACCCCACTTCAGGGGGTCTCTCTCACTTTGTGTCGCCATGTTCATAAACTTGTAGAGGAAAAACAGCCTTTCAAGCTTTAAGTAGAGGGTATGGTACTGCTTGGTTGGTGAGTACGGATATGTATTGGGGTAGGTGGTTAGGTATCTCATCATCTTTGACCCAGTCATTTTTGGTATGTTACAATGCTTTTAGTATACTACAAACAGAAATGGATGAGTGAGCAATTTAGCATCATGTTTCAATGCTTGCTAAGCACCAAACTCGACCAACTCAAAAGACTCAATCAAATACAAAATTTATTAAATTAAAATTTTGGTCATTATGTCTGATACTAATTTTAGTTTGAGTCATAACCCGAAAATAAACTTACATTTTACTCTTCACATAAAAATATATTTACAATAATCTGTCATTTATCAGTATTGTATCAGTTTTTGAGTTTTTTTTTTCATGAATTAAAATAAAATAAAATAAGGTTTTTTAGGTATAACGACTACTATGTAGAGATTTTTTTCGTGGAAGAATCAAAATGAAATATAAGTCTTTTTTTAGAGACTAAAATGAAAAATATTATTAAGTATACGGATCAAATTTAATACAACAATTTATGTTTTGGTATTTTATTAAGATTTCGAGGGTCGGGTTAAGATAGCGTAATTTTTTCATACACAGCATCTAATAAAATGGCATATCTTCACCAAAAAAAAATAATAATAAAATGGCATCCATATTGGCTAGCAAATCATTCCCACAATTTTAAGTTGCGTGTGAGTAAAGAGGTTAATTAAACACTTCTTTAATAATTTTTTATAATGTACACATGTTAAAAAGAAACTTATTATAGTAAGTTTCTTTGAAACACTCAGAAGTAAAATAATAACATAAAAAATTGATGATTTTTTTATAAGCTCAAATAAACTAAAATGTCTCTTTAGACTAACATCATACTCACGCATATTCACGCTGTGTCATTGGGTATAGGCAATTATGGATAGAGAAGTTAAACGTAAGATAAATTGTTATTAATTTTTACATTAATCTTTTAGTTTTTGGATATGTATAATCATTATGAAAGTTTTATAATTAAGTAATTCTTACATTAATAATTTTTAATTAATTAATTAATTATGTAAAAAATTATATTTTTTAATAAAATAAAATACAATGATGATAATAAGCCTTAAATTTAGAACGTTAGGAATGTTATTCAACTCTCATCCTGAAACGACTTTAATAGTTGTAAAAAAATTTATATTGATAATAAATGAAAATTTAATTATATTAAAAATATTGATTTTTTTTGTGGCCGATAAAGTTATAAACAAATATGCATAAGTAATTTTAATAAAATCTAAAAACTATAAATTTAAAAAATTGAAATTATAAGAAAAGGTATACATAAATAGTTTATAAAATTTAAATTAAAAATTAAAAATGACATAATCATTACATGTGCCAACCAATACTTATTGATAATTGATATAATGTCAGATAACTTGTTATTTTGGGAATGAAGAAAGTATTTGTGGTACACGGAATGTTAGATCCTGTAATTAAGTTTTTTTTTTATTATTTCTTTTGGAACATTATGGTTACTACTAGGCAGAAAGATATTTTTTTGGTACAATAAGAAAACATGTATTAGCGATAGAAAAGAAAAGAAAATTAGATGGAACAGTATTGGTAAGCAGAGAAATGATAGGTTTTATGTTTACTTTATTATTAGATGCAGTTAACAAAAATGAAAGTTAAAATTATAATAAACATAAAGTATTTTCTGTGATATTTCATAATGAGAAAAGAAGAAAGAAAGTATTATACATCTGTCACCGAAGGTTTGAAAAATCAAACTAGCCGTTGGAAAATCAAAGTAGTAACCGAGGCGCGGGGTCACTGTCCTCCTCCTGTATTAGTTGTACACTGCTTTAGGCTCCTCTCTTTTGGTTTGCTTTCTTGTGTTTACTTTTTTTTTCATTGATTGATTCATTGATCCGTTCTCCTCCGCCGTTCGTCATGTTCACCGAAGGTCTTGATGAAAGCGCAATCCAATGGATCAAGCAGGTCAGATTCTCTCCCTTTGTTCTGAATTTGTTTCTTTATTAAGGATTCCTTGACTTGACTCCTTTCAAGTACAGGGATCACAAGCACAAGCACAAGTTGAAAATCCTCCTTCTCCTCTTATAAGGTCTCCTCTATCGGAGAATATCAGCAGCGAGCGATTCCCGAGATCTCCCCTTAACAGTCTTAATTCCCCTAATTTGCCTCCGTTGAAATTCCACTCTGCTTTGTTACTCCCCTTTCACGATGTGGACGACGACACTGACCAAAGCATGGAGGACGCCAATTTCTCCGACGACGAACAAATCTCTGCTCCCAGCCACCTCGATTACTTGGACGAGGAACACTTGTTTGGATCTAAACCCCCCCACACTGGAATTCTCAAGACTGGTTTGGCCAATCAAAATATAAGCATTCAGGTTCCCAACATTGTCAGAAGATTCACAGATGGAGAACTTGGTTTCAATAAATGTGTTCAAAGGAACCTCACTCCAGCTTCCCGCGTTCACCTTCGCAATCTTAATTGCCCTGATGACACCATTGGATTGGGCACTCCAAGTGCCCCTCCCATCGTTGATGTTGATTTCTCACTTGAGAGGGACTCGGATTGCTTGGTAAGGAACGAACCAACTCACCCTGTATCTTGTCCGTCCAGAGAATCTGTGGATTATGATGGCAGTGGCACAAAAAGTGAGAGTTCAATTGAACAAAAACCTAATACTGTTGCAGAAGTCACTCAGCTTGGGGAAAGGTATTGTCATTGCTACCTTCACTCACTGCAACCTCTTTTTTGTTTGTTTGTTTGGAATTCTCCCTCTAACTACCTATAGTGTCCTTTTAATGTTAAACACTGCAGACTGGATAAAACTTTTACAGATGATATTGAAAGACAGACCCCTCATTTACACTATTACAACGCCAGGTGCTGTCAACTTTTAGTTTCTATTAACAAATATCAAATGCTTGTCAACTAATCATGTATCATTATAATAGGTATAACATAGTTACTATAAAAGTCAACTTATCATACATGGTAATTTTTAATTGGATAAGATCAACATGATGAAACACATAAATAAGCTACCGCTCTTATGCTGGTCTTCGTGAGTCCGAGATTTGAATATACATTCTTCCTAATATAGTAATATTTAATATAGTTCACAATACCATTTTGAAATTCACATTTATATGCTCTCTTCCTTTTATGGCATGTTATCTCAGCAGTTGCAATAGTCAATATGCTTGGCAAACCCTTATCACTTATGATGCCTGCATACGTTTATGCCTACAAGCATGGGCAAAAGGCTGCACTGAAGCCCCGGAGTTTTTAAAAGATGAGTGCCTGGCTCTCCGAAGTGCCTTTGGGTGAGTTTCATATTGTTTTAACAAGCACACTTCTTTTGGCTTCATTTATTGTCCTCCATCGTTTCACTTATTTCTCTAATTCCATAGATTGCATGAGTTCTTGTTGCAACCTCGAGGCGTAAAGCCAGCTGAAGGCAGAAATACAAGGAATTCAGAACAAACAGTTCCCCGGAAGATTAAGAAGGTTGTAGGGAAAATAAGAGTGGAAGGTAACCTTACAATCTGAACAGATTTTTATCATTTAAATACTGGGATTGTAAATTTGATTATAATTGTACATAGGTGTATGAAATGGCATTTTTTTATGTACATAATTTAGTACTCACAAATGTAATTATTTTGATCTCCTTCAAACATCCAACTTGAGAATCATCTAATTTGACAAGCCTATATGAAAATTGCAGTGAGGAAACTTCGCATTATACCAAGACGAAAACTTAAGATAACAAAGTCACAGCGAGGATCAATCTACATGCAAGCTGGGGTGGAGTATGTCCGGCATGTTTCATCACTTGTGAAAAGTGGCATAAATTCTATGAAGTCAGCCTCATTCTCATTGGCATCAGAAGGTTAGTTCATCTGATGGAAGGTTTCGGACTCTTTTTCATTTTATACTTAAGAAATCTTTTGATCTTTGTATGATAGGAGTCATACTTTATCCTCCACCTAATGAATTGGGCTTTTAGTAGATTTTTTTTTTTACAAACATCAATCCTGTTATTGCACAACAAATGAGTTACAGTTATCTGTTTTATTCATGTAGAGCCACTGCATTGTTCGATCCAACTTAAGAGTACAACGGAAGAAAATGAATCAGAGCCATGTTCTGCAATTGTTTTGCGCCCTGGAAGTGGAGATTACCATGATTTGTAAGTTTCATTCTTTTACTTTTATGTTTTAATTGAGACAACAACAATCACACGTTGTCTTGATTGGTTTCTTCAATTGTTGAAATACATGTAATAATTATAAAGATCCTGCACTGTCATGTAATTTCAGTTTCCCATTGAGCCAAGGGGATGCTTTAATTGTAGAAGTCCAAGATTCAAAAAAGGCAGTCCATGGTGAAGCCAGGATTCCAATTTCATCCCTCAGTGATAACCCTGTATGAGCTCCATTTTTTCATCGTCCATAGATATTATTCTCCCCCATGCACCATCCATATTCACATAATGAATACTTGAACATGCAGGGTGACAGAATTCGGTGGTGGCCAGTATATCATGATGAACATGAATGTGTTGGCAAGATCCAGCTCTCTGTTGGCAGTACAATGACAAGTGATGAGAACAATCACATAAAGGTTCTATCCCTACCAAAATTTAGTTCAATAAATCTTGTTTTTTTCAAATAGAATTTTCCATGTTAGTTGATGTAAGAAGATCATCTTCCAAGTTGACATCTCTGGATAAAGGCAAAGAAGTGACAGTTTATCAAACATCTTACATGGAATATATAAAAAAGTGTTCTTAAGAAGTAAATTCTTTCTGAGATTAACTATGGAGAGGATCATATCTATCCACTGTGTTTAATCAAAATATCATTTATTGGAATTAAAAGAGAAAACTATTTTAATTTGATCAGACACGGGATTTTATTTATTTATAGAAAAGGCTTGTCATGATTTAATAATTGTTATCTGAGTTTCATTTGCCCGGTTTTTACATTTCTGCAGAGTTCTGCTGTTGTGGAAACTCAAGCTTATGATTTATTGTTGGAGGGTGCCATGTGTGCACAGCATTTCCACTCCCGAAACTTGCGGTTAAATGGACCTTGGAAGTGGTTGTTAGATGCATTTGCAGACTACTATGGAGTTTCTAATTCATATGCCAAGCTGAGGTATTTGAATGTCACTTGGGTACCCCAAAAAATATGGAAATAGCAATCAGTTTCTGATATTCTGTATGCTACATGATTTTATTTTTTTAATTTCTTCATTTTTCTTCACTTACCTGCGATCTTCTTGTAGATATCTATTACATGTGATGAATGTGGCAACTCCAACCAAGGACTGCCTAGAGCTTGTGAGAGAGTTGCTTGAACCCCTAATAAAGGCTAGAAGTGAGAGGAGTCTGACCAGGCAGGAGGTAAGTCCTATATTGCTCTCTTTCCCGTTGCAGTAACTTACCAAGTCATGTACTTTCGTTCACTTAATCTTATGTTGTTCCAGCTTCACAATTTTAATATGCCATGTCAATGGGATTAGTTTAGAGTTCAGACCATCTTAAAACGTGTCATACGTTCAGTAAGTCTTGGCACTTGACCAAAAAGAAAACGATATGAATAGAAAAGTTGGTAAAAGTTCTCTGAGTAATGAGCAATTGCTTGTATTTCTGTTGTCTCTAAGTACCTTGAGAAATCTGTTATTTTTTCATATCTAGTGCGGGTCTCTATCTAACCAAACTCTGTAATTCATGATTTTGGAAATGGATGGTGGTGTAACAATTTTCTCTTTTTGTTTATTCTCACAGAGAAGTATACTTTCAGATTGTGAAACTCAAATTGAAAGTCTTCTAGCAACTGTGTTCGAGAATTATAAATCGCTAGATGAAAACTCACCAACAGGTTTAACAGATCATTTTGGTCCAGCATTTGATTCTGCGGCACCGGCTTTGGATCCTGCTGTTCAAGTCTACACTAGTCTTCATGATATACTATCTCTAGATGCTCAAACTATTCTAAGAAACTATCTTCAGGTAATTCTATATTTGCACTGTTACTGATAACTTATGCTCTTGTTCAACGTAACTCCAATCATGGATGCTTGAAGTAGATTTAGGGCCCCATGTAAAGCTTGGTTTTCCTTTTTTGGAGTCTAAAGGAAAAGGTTGTTGTTGACAGACTGCAGCAAGAAAAAGGTGTAGAAAACACATGATGGAGACTGATGAATTTGTGTCAAGCACCTCTGAATGTTACCTAATGGATACCATTACCATCTCTACAGCATACCTGAAGATGAAGAACCTTTGTGTTTCTATAAGAAATGAAATTCAGGCAGACATAAAGATCCACAACCATCATACGATCCATGGCCAGCATATATTTCCTAGGTATTTGGCTAGAACAGCTCTCTTTAGCAAGTTGACTATACAGTTAACAGTGCATACAAATTGCTTTTTAATTCCTCACACAAATTATAATGAGGGAATTATATTTTTCATTATCAACCTCTACACCCAGATCTTCAGTGATAGCATTACACAAATTCCCTCATTTTTTTTGGAGTCCAAAATTTTAATTTTGGTTCATCATAGATTTTCTGAGATCTTTTTTCCAATTTTCAGTTCAATCGACCTGACAAACATCACAGCAGCAGTTTACAGCACAGAGCTGTGTAAAAGGCTGAGAGCTTTCCTTTCTGCATTGCCACCATCGAGTCCACAGGCACATGTAAATGAGCTTCTAGTTGCAACTGCAGATTTTGAACGGGATCTTGAATCATGGAATATAAGGTTTGTTAAAGAAACTTCTCCCATGGTACTGCAAAATACAGTACCAAAAAACTTAAGATTCCTGAAAATTAAAATATCATTTCTGACACGCAATACTCTTCATGTTGCAGTCCTGTGCAGGGAGGTGTAGACTCCAGAAATTTGTTCCACAACTATATCATGGTGTGGATACAGGATATGCAACTTAGTTTGCTTGATTTATGTAAAGCCGAAAAGGTAGTTGTTATTTCAGTTGCTTTATGTACAACAAAACACTTCAGTCTATAAATGAGTTGACCTCCCCAATACAAACAAATGATACAGGTGCCATGGGCTGGAGTAACCACAAACCACTGCACCTCCCCATTTGCTGAGGAAATGTATGAGAAAATCAAAGACAACCTTACCCAGTATGAAGTAGTAATCAATAGATGGCCTCAATACTCACTTTATTTGGAAAATGTAAGTTCTAAACTAGAGATATTTCTATTAAGCCATCTGCATTCAAGATATCTTTTTCTATAGTGTCTCTCTATAAACAAATCCATATCCACTGTATTAATACCTTGAGTTGCATTTTTTTTTTAACCCCTTCCTTTCTGGAAGGCTGTTGCAAACATTGAAAGGGCAATTGTAAAATCCCTCGAGAAACAATACAGCGATATCTTAACTCCTTTGAAAGATAGCATACCAAAGAGACTTCACTTGCAAGTTCAAAAGATAGCAAGAAGACAATCAGCTACTGTTCATTTGGTTCCTAATCAAGTAAGTTGTCTGTATGATTGCATTTTGTCCAGAGATCCTAAGATCCAACTCAGTTTAAACTCAAAATTTTAAGCTCACACATAAACTGTGGCATGAAAAAAATTCAGGGTTTTGGTTTCTATCTATAATTGTATATTGAAATATTTTCTTATAACATTTTGCTTTATCTACAGTTGGGAATATTCTTGAACACCCTCAAGAGGATTCTTGATGTCCTGCATTGTAGAGTGGAAGACATCCTAAATTCATGGGCATCCTGTCTACCGATCATGGGAGATAAAAAGACACTGTTTGGGGAGCAAATGAATGGAATCACTGTTCTCTTGAGAACCAAATACAAAACCTATTTGCAAGCAATAATAGGGAATCTAGTCAACAATGTAAGATCATTCAGTTTTTCTATGTTCATTTTATGTTATCGTAAAATAGAAAACATTAGATGCCATAGTATTATTATTTACATTTGATAAAATTGAGATTGTTCAGTTGCAAGCTAATCGGAACACAAGGCTGAAAAAGATCCTTGAGGAAACAACAGAAACAGATGGAGAAGCAGAAGTTCGTGAAAGAATGCAGTTGCTGAATTCACAACTCATTGACTTCATCTCCAACTTGCATGAGGTCTTTACCAGCCATATTTTTGTAGCAATATGTCGCGGATTATGGGATAGGATGGGACAGGTGACCAACTAAAACTCCTATATGTTGATAGACATGATTGGCTTTGGCTCAAATTATTCCTGGATCTCATTTATGTTGATTACTTTTTTGCTAGTTTGTTTTGAAATTTCTCGAAGGGAGGAAGGAAAACAGAATATGGTACAACGGCTCTTCCTATGCTCTGGGGGTAAGTCAATACTATTAGATTATGTATGTAGTCTTTTCTGATGGTGTTGATCGCAATACCACTGACGTTGACTGTTTCACTTCGTAGATATTGGATGACACCTTTGCCTCCCAGATGCAACGATTACGAGGAAATGCGTTGCAAGAGAAGGATGTTGAGCCTCCTCGCTCAGTTATTGAAGCTCGATCAATTCTTAGTAAAGACACGGCAAATGCAACCGATCCATCTAATTACTTCTACATTTAGTTTAGCTTTTGATATAGATTGCCCGATTTCCCTGCTGTTGCTGAAATGCCCGTCCATTGTACATGATTATCATGTAAAGTAAGTATAAGTGATACGTTTTTTGGGGGAGGGGGATTCATTTTATTCTTTTGCATGTAAATGTAATAATGTACTCTTGTTCAGACTTCAGAGGTTGGTTGAATAACGTTTGGGGGGGCACTTATTCTTCAATTAATGATCCTTTTGCGAGAAAATAATGATGATAGAGTTGGCGTTAATATCCATTACTTTTTACATTCGGGTTTCAATAAGATATCCTTGCGGCATCAATATATGGCATACGCACAGGAATTTTCATGGCAATCATGACAATCTGATAACATAGGCTCTAGTATTATGTTTGGTTAGGATTCAAATCCTTAATAGTCTCGTCTCGACTTGCATTTTTTAGATGATAAAATATTTTTATAATTATTGATTAAAAATTGGATAAAATGTATTTTAAATCTCTAAATATTTGGTTAAAATTAATTTTAATTTTTATATTTTAAAGATAGTAATTTTGATATATGTATGTTTTAAAATGTGAGTAGATTTTGTTCTTTGCCCAAGTCAAAATAAAATATAGGATTAGAAGTGAGATGATTACAAAATTGATGATTTCAAAATTATAAGAATTAAAATTAATTTTAATTAATTTTTTAGGAACTTAAAAAATATTGGCAACAAGTATCTAACATATTTTTTGTAACATATTTTTCTATTGGTTAAGAATTTATTAAAACTATAACATTATAAAAGAAATTCAAAGTAAAACTTATTAAAATTTATAATTTCTAATAAATTTTTGTTAAAAATAAAAAATGTGCTTATTTCTCTTGATTGCGATAATAAAAAATATAGCATAAGACTAATTCTAATTGCATATTTAGGTTAAAGTTTTCAAACATAAGTTTGAATCAAGATTCTTTTGTAACCTCAAGTTTGATAAAAAAAATTATTTCTAAATTATAAATATAAAAATATTTTAAAAAAATTATGGACTTACATTCAATTAATTATGTTTATCTTGAAAAACATTTTTTCACTTATCACAACATTAAATTGCTGTGAATGTTTGAATTAAAGAAGATAAAAACAAAGAACTTGATATTGGAAGGTATTTATTATGACATAATATAAAAAAATGTCATATTTTCATGATAAAAAGTATATTATTATTTTTATTTTCAAATAAAAGGATTAAAATTAACATAACTTATACTAAATTTACTCGCAACAAAACTGATACTCCATGCTAAAAATTAAATCATTTTATTTACCACAAAAGGTTATTAATATTCACTCTAATATGTAAATTAGAGCCTTTTGTCTAGCATGTGAATATTCTATTATTTATACTTTTCATATTATTTTCAGTTATTTAAATTCTCTTCTCTCATTTTATTGTGTATCTCACGCTCTTTCAATGCATCCTAGCTTTCTTTTTCTTTTCTCGAATTACAACTCTCTAAAAATCTCTTATGAATCGAAAATCTCCAACCAATAGCAATAGAAAATCTCCAAGATATCCCATATGAAACCTTCCACCCATCTCTTTACTCTTGTATGATTATGGATATTGCATTCACATTGTGCAATACTCGTCTACATTCTCCTTCTATTTCTAACAACAATCGACTCCCTCTCTCAATCCCTCCCCACGATATCAACGACAAAATCAACGTCATTTATATTCTTTTATCTTTCCTTGTTTCAAACTATTGCCTATAAAATCATATTCGAAATTCTTCATTTACTACTCTTTTCCCTATTTCTGTGATTCTCATTAGCAATCCCCAAATCCCACATATCGAGCAAGTAGTGGATCAGTTTCACTACTCTTGGCTGATTAAGGTACATTACTTATACTTTCAAGACCATGATTGTTTGAGCATGACTGAAAATCATATTTATTTCACATTGTTTTGCCTTAGGACTATAATTTTTTTCTCCACATCATTTTATCTCTTTAGTCCTTTTATTTTTATTACAACATACTTAATTGATATTGCAATGTGTATTATTCTCTCGCTAATCCCTTTCTCTTTCCTTCTTAAAATGTATTCATTTCACATTATTTCTTGAATCTTTCTCAACTTTAACCCTAATGTAACTTTTTTTTACCATTCAAAACAATGGTATCATGGTTATAACAAAATGCAAAAATTCCTCATGTTTCTTTATAGTTGAAATATAATTGTTCAAGCAAATTTTTTTGTAAATGTTAATTGTGTTCATCGTGTTGCAAGAATAAGTGTATTTGTTTAAATGTTCGAACCATTGATAACTTTGTGTAAGCACCTAATTTTGTCTAACCTTTTTTTTTCTTACAAATAATGTCAAAAGTGATCCAATTAAAAAAAATAATAAGAATAGTAATATAAATAAATAAATAATAAATAAAAAAGTAATAATGAACAATTTTTTGGACGTGCACCTAGAGAGCCAGAACAAAGGCTGATGCAATGTTCTCTTTGAACGAATTTTCAAAGAGGCAGCAAAGCCAGTGTGAAGTACCGCTATGCTGTCTCACTCCTCCCAAGGCCTTCTAGACGAGTGTCCTCTACAATTGGAGGTAGAAAAGCTATATTGTGCACTTGCTCCTGCTTAGCTTTCATGATTGACAATTTCATCGTTATCGTGTAGACTCTCCTGATTGACAACTCCAGCATACCATGTTGGACATTCCTGCTAACAACTCCTGCTCAATTTTTTTGCTAACAAATCCTGCCCCACTTTCCTATTGTCAACTCCTCCTTAACTTTCCTATTGACACCTCTTGCTTTACATTACAACCCAGTTGAATTGCTGGCAAATCTTACCAAGATCTTGTTGAATTAAACATATAATTCATAGAGGTAAATAAATACCGAGAGGGAGTCAAATTCACGAGGATGGAAGGATAGAGAGAGGAAAAGCGAATGAGAGATAATGGAAACAAAAGGAAGAAAGGAGAAAACTAAAAAATAGAAAAGAGATTTCAAGAGAAAGAGACAAAACACGAATTTGCGAGGAAGCTGGGAGGGAAGAAACTCATTCACATAAAATTGGTACTGTTAATCCCCTCATCTTTCTTTACTTATTGTGTGTATAAACTCTCCGGTTTTTACTTGTTGGACGCCCCTTCGGGTGGCTCCTTCCTACTTTTTTTTTCTTGTTGTTTACTGCTATATGTTTTTTCCATTTCACTTACACTATTGTCCATAGCCTTTGGACACAAGCTCCAAAGACTATCTCCTTTTCCTTTTCTACTATTTGTTTATTATTTTTCTAGCACGCTCATTCCTTTGGACGTAGGAACCAACAAGTGGTTCCTTTTTCCTACTATTATCCGTTTTTGTCTTGTTCACCCATCTCTTTTGGGCGCAAAAGCCAATGAATGGCTCCTTTTTCGTTTTTCTATTGTTTATTTTCTACTTTTTGTCTTTTTCATCCATGCTTTTGGACGTAGGAGCCAACGAGTGACTCTTTTTCCTTTTCTGCTATTTGTTTATTATTTTTCAAGCACAACCATTTTCGTTGTACGCAGGAACCAACGAGTGGTTCCATTTTCCTTCTATTATTTATTTTGTCTTGTTCATCCATGTCTTTGGATGTATGAGCCAACGAGTGGCTTCTTTTGTTTTCTGTTATCTATTTTCTATTTTTGTCTTATTTGTCCATGCCTTTAGACGCATGAGCCAATGAGTGACTCATTTTTCATTTTTTGCTATTTGTTTTCTATTTTGTCTTGTTCGTTTGTGCCTTGGAATGCAAGAGCCAACGAGTTGCTCCTTTTTCATTTTTTGCTATTTGTTTTATGTTTTTGTCTTGTTCGTCCATGCCTTTGGACGCAAGGGGCTAGCTCCTTTTCCTTCTCTACTATTTGTTTACTATTTTTCTTGCATGTCCATTCTCTTTCGACGCAAGAATCAACGAGTGGTTCCTCTTTCCTTTTATTATATGTTTTGTCTTGTTCGTCCATGCCTTTGGATGTAAGCTCCAAAAACTAAATCCTTTCCTTTTCTACTATCTATTTTGTCTTGTTCATTCGTGTCTTTAGACATAAGAGCCAACATGTGGCTCACTTTCTGTTTTCTGCTATTTGTTTTCTATTTTGGTCTTGTTTGTCAATGCCTTTGGATGCAAGCTCCAAAGGTTAGCTCTTTTTCCCTTTCTACTATTTGTTATCTATTTTGTCTTGTTCATCCATGTCTTTGGACGCAAGAACCAACGAGTGACTCCTTTTTTGTTTTTTCAATCTTTTTCTATTTTGTCTTGCTCATCCATGCCTTTGGACGTAGGAGTCAACAAGTGGATCCTTTTTCGTTTTTTTCTATTTGTTTTCTATTTTTGTCTTGTTCGTCCATTCCTTTAAACACAAGCTCCAAAGGCTCGTTCCTTTTCCTTTTCTGCTATCTGTTTTGTCTTGTTCACCCATTACTTTAGATGCAGGAGCCAACAAGTGGTTCCTTTTTCGTTTTTTGCTATCTGTTTTCTATTTTTGTCTTCTTTATCCATGCCTTTGGACGCAAGAGCTAACAAATGGCTCCTTTTTCATTTTCTGCTATCTAGTTTTTATTTTTGTCTTGTTCATTCATGTCTTTGGACACAAGAACCAAAAAGTGGCTTGTTTTTTGTTTTCTACTGTCCATTTTATGTTTTTGTCTTGTTCACCCATGTCTTTAGACGTAGGCTCCCAAGGCTAGCTTTTTTTTTTCCTTTTTGCTATCTATTTTGTCTTGTTCGTTCATGCCTTTGGATATAAGAGCCAACAATTGACTCCTTTTTCGTTTTCTGGTATATGTTTTCTGTTTTCGTCTTGTTCGTCCATGCCTTTGGATGCAAGAGCCAATGCGTGGCTCATTTTCCATTTTTTGCTATCTATTTTCTTTTTTTGTCTTGTTCGTCCATGCCTTTGAACGCAGGAGCCAATGAGTGGCTCCTTTTTTGTTTTTTTCTATTTTCTTTCTGTTTTTGTCTTGTTGGTCCATGTCTTTGGACACAAGAGCCAAAGAGTGACTCATTTTCTATTTTCTGTTATTTATTTTCTATTTTTGTCTTGTTTGTCCATGTTTTTGGACGTAGGAGCCAACAAGTGGCTCTTTTTTTTTTTCATTTTCTACTATCTATTTTCTGTTTTTGTCTTTTTCATTCATGTCTTTAGACGCAAGAGCCAACAAGTGGCTCCCTTTTTCGTTTTCTGCCATTTGTTATCTGTTTTGTCCATTTTCATCCATTCCTTTGGATGAAGGAGCATATAAGTGGCTCCTCTCCCTGTTCTGCTATCTGTTATTTACTATGTCTTTCTTGCGTGTCTATCCTTTTAGACGCAGGAGCCAACAAGTGGTTTCTTTTTCTTTTTTGCTATTTGTTTATTGTGTTTTCTAGCATGTCCATTCCTTTGGACGTAGGAGCTAATGAGTGACTCCTCTTCTTGTTCTACTACCCATATGTTATTTTTTATTCTTTATCCAGCTCTACCTTGGAAGGAAAGGCTCTTTGGACGCCCATTTAGGCAAACCCCTCTAATTCCAATATTTCTCAGCGTCCCTTTGGACACTAAGGCTTTTTGGATGTCCCTTGGGCAGTCCAACCATTTCCATTGATTTTCATACTAACCCAACATTCCTTTGGACATTGAGGCTCTTTGGAAATCCCTTGAGTAGACCATCCATTACCATTAATTTGCATGATGGCACAACGTCTCTTTGGACGTTGAGGTCCTTTGGACGTTCAACTAGGCAATCCTTCTATTTCCAATATTTTTCTTGCTAACCCAACGTCTCTTTGGATGCTCAACTGGGTAGTATCTCTATTTTCATTATTTTTCATGTTGTTCCAGCCTACTTTGGATGTTGGACTCTTTTGGATGCCCAACTGAGCAGTCTCTCTTTTTTCAATATTTTTCTTACTAACTGATAGGGTTGATTTTAGTCATCATATCAACTATCAAAATAACTAGATTTCCTATGTTTTAAGTAGCATAGGGGCAACCTAGGTTGAATCTCAAGAGAATACATGATTCGAGTAATGCCTAGTGTAAAAGGCAAAGAATATGCAGAACAAAGAATACAGAATGCGAACTCAAAAAGGAAAGTGAAATAGGGGATTTTTAGCATTGTAAAGTAAAGGCAGGAAGTAAATGGCTAACTATGAAAGTAAGGGCAAACTACAATTAATCGGAACATATAGTTATCATATCACTTCCATAGTTAACAATTAAATGGTTCTGGTTCTGGTTCCTATTATGCATACAATTTCACACCAACTGAGGGCTTACACAACCACGGCCTTAAGTTAGCAGAGATTACACACATGGTTGATGTAGGTTTTCTATCGATTACCTATAGAGTTGCTAGATTGGTTCTGACTGGCCCCTAACCTAACATGATCTATTCCTACCATGCACAACCGTGACACAAGTAGAAATAGAGAAGTTAACATGAATCACAAACATAACATTAAGAGAAAGCAAACCCACTTCATTGGATAACCATTGTAGCGATACATGAAGTGTAGCATGGATACATGGAAAGTTGAGCTTAGCCTCCCATGACGACCGCCATGGTAGAGCTATAGTGTTCAACCGAAGAAGACTAGAGAACATGAGAGGCAATACATTCTAGAGCGTGTCGTGAAGACATACAAATCTGTCCCTCCTAATCAGTCTCTCTCTAGAAACCTGCTCAGCTCAAACTCCGCCCTACACTCACTCGATCGACTGAACGTCACTAAAGTACTGTTGAAACACTGAGGAGTGAAGTGCGAATGAAGGGGTGTACGATGGAGTGTGAATTCGTAAGTGTGTTTATATGTCACTCTCTGTGGCTAACCGATGAATGACCTACACGACCCTTTTTTATACATGTCAGACTAACTAACTCTTTGACAGCATTCTAATTGACTTAACAGAAATAAATGTCTTAACTAGCTATAAAATAGAAATAACAAACTTCACTAACTAATTAATTCCTAAATGACCACATGTTCGAATTCGTTGGAGCGAAGTCGCTCTTAATGCAAGGAGGGATCTGGATGGATGGGATGACTTCAACATCTAGAGTTGGCATTATAGGAGTCGACATCCGACTACTGGTGATGGAGTCAACATTGTGGATTCGACATCTGACTACTGGTGATGGAGTCGGCTTCATCCGGCCGAGACGCTTCCGACCTCAACTAGGATGACTTCGATATCTAGAGTCGGCTACAGGAGTTGGAGTCGGCACATTTACTTGACTATTGGAGACGGAGTCGGCATGTGGAGATGGAGTTAGCTTGGAGAGTAACTCGTCTACCTAGGATGACTTCATCTAGCCAGGATGACTTCGATCTCAGCTGCGTTGACTTCATCTGGACTCTAGTTTGACCTACATAAATGAGATTACTCTTTTTGTTAACTAAAATCCACAAATTAACATAGATTTGTATTTTTCCTGTTCTTACCTTAGAAATCTGAATCTTATCTAATATGAGATTCTTAACTACAAATTAGAGCCTATTCTACCCATCTCTAAGACCTTATAGGGAGACAGAGTCAGCTTGGAGAGGAACTCGTCTGGCTAGGACGACTTCATCTGGCCAGGATGACTTCGATCTCAGCTGCGTTGACTTCATCTGGACTCTAGTTTGACCTACATAAATGAGATTACTCTTTTTGTTAGCTAAAATCCACAAATTAGCATAGATTTGTATTTTTCCTGTTCTTACCTTAGAAATCTGAATCTTATCTAATATGAGATTCTTAACTACAAATTAGAGCCTATTCTACTCATCTTAAGACCTTATAGGGTATCTAAAATATTAATTATCACTAACCCAGCATCTATTTGGATGTTGGACTCCTTTGGACCCTCAATTAGGTAATCTCTATATTTCCATTATTTTTCATGTTGTACCAGCCTGCTTTGAACGTTGGACTCCTTTAGACGTCCAACTGGGTAGTCCTCTATTTCCAAATATTTTTCTTGCTAAACTAGTGTCCCTTTGGACGCCCATTTTAGATGTACTCCTTATTGGGTTATCACTAAAATCTTTTTACAAAGGTCAATAACCATTTTTGATGCACTTCTTATTTGGTTATTAAGTCCAAATAAATAATTACCACTTCCAAGAATTACATAAACTTTTAATTCAACATTGTATTAGGAGATACGTAAAAGCAAGAGACTACTCGTCAAATCCAAAATTAAAAAATATATATATATATATATATATATATATATATATATATCTTTCTTTCCAAAGCAATAAACTCACTTCTTATGATCATAAAATAATCTCGTTTCATTCGAAGGGTAAAAGTAACATTTTCAAAGTTATATTAATTATACACATTTAATTAAAGAACCGTCTTAGGACGGATGTTATAGGATGTTAATATCTTTTCTACTCGTAATCGACTCTTAAACTAAACTTTTGTTTCTAAGACCATTCTACTCTTTATAAAAGTTTTTTTTTAATGTTTTCCCTTAAAGAACATTAGTGGTGACTCCTTTGTCTATTATTTTTCCCTTTCGTTGTCCCTGCCACGACCCTGGTTGCAACACTTTGCATTTTTCTTTCGGTATTAGTTATTTTAAGCTAATTGTTTTAGTTGCATCATATAATCAACCTCACAAGTATATTTGTTTTGTTGAAGTGATTTTCCTGGGTATTTGGGTAAAATATTTGGGCAAATATTTTAAAAATTTATGCATTTAAAAAACAAGCTTGTACAATGAAAACAATTATCTTCATTTAAGGAAGGTTGTTTTGCTTTTTTAAAAAGAAAACAAAAGTGTTTTGTTTTTTGTCAGGTTCTTACGAATAAATCCTTAATAGAGGTTATTTTAAAAAATGAGAGGGCAATATCATACATCCCACGCAAAAGTTACACCTATGTTAGGTATGAATCTCATAAAGACTAACACAAATATAACATTGATGTTAGAAGCTCGAGCTCAAGAGGAAAGACGGGCGAGAAACAACACATACTAAAAGACAATCAAATTATAAAACAAAGCATGCTCAACCAATACCCTAATAGTGTCATGGAAGTCCTATTGGAAATTCATCCTACACCAACAAATGGCAACAATAGAGTGACAACCATAGTGTCATGGAAGTCCTATTGGGAATTCATCCTACACCAATAAGTGGCAACGATAGAGTGACAACCGTGGAAAACATACAGGGTGTAGAGAAACCAAGGCCACCTAACCCTACTAATGCATTAAGAGTCACATAGTTTGATGAAATAAACAACTCAATCATTATTGATAAATCTTTTTATGCATCACGCAAACCCAATGAACTAGAAAAAATGTCTAAGGTCATTTGACCTCTTTTGAATCCTTAGTATGGTAAACTATCTAATATGGAATTGTAGAAAGACTTAGAAAAGCTTCCCCACACTTATCAAATATTGGATGGAAATCTACCTCTTAGATATTGTCATCCTACTAGAACATCATATTAATGACCTTCATGCTAACGAAGCCACTTGCAAGATTATCTTAGATGAAATCACCCTATAGAGAAAAATGGCTTCTTTAGTAGAATTTGGTGCATATGAAATTCATCTTGCATTAATGTTAATGTCATTTCTACATCTAGTTTCTATTAATGCAAACACTACCCAACCACAAGTGTTCTTTATGATCTATGCTAGTCCCCGACCTGTTTTGCATGATAAGGTTTCGGATGAACTCTCAATTTTTAATCTAACATCATGTCGTTAGTTGATTCCAAGCAACTTCTAATCTTGTATGCACATGAAAAAATTGGCAAAGCCCCTTTCAATCACAATGCAAGTTTTCCTTTTTTTTTTCTTTTGTATAGATGCTTGCAACCTTATTGACTTGGCTTCACATGCCCACCCTATACTTGGTCAAGTCGTGAAAGTAAAGAATGTCTAGATAAGGTTATCAATAATGACCATTTATGGACAATGTTATTAAATGTGGAAATTAGTCACCTAACACCACCTACCTTGGACTATAGGTGGCAATATGGGCCGAGCCTTTTATCCTAAATAGAATTAAACCATTTTATCATGCTTAGATGGGTCAGACGAGGTAAAAAAAAAATTGATCAAAAAATAATAAAGCCTATTTATCCTATTATATTATTTTTCTTTTAAAACTTATAAAAAATATAAATTAATTTGACTTGTTGTGGCACAAGATTAGAAAAAAATCCTTATAGGTAAAAAGGGATCCTCAAACTACTTTAAATTTCATGTGCTTGGTTGGAAAATATTGATTTTAGCAACAAAGTTGCCCACGGTAGCATTGGATCCCTTGGAGTGAAAACATGACCTATCTCACCAATAACGTACACATAATCGGTGATATCAAATTTTATTTATTTTTAAATATAAGTGCATTGAATTTTATTTAAAAAAGTTTACCGTATTGAACCAAATTAATCAGACATTTAATGCGGTACTCAGTCATAAAAAATTGTTAATCATGAAAATTAACTAATGATCTCAATTTCACATTTTTATCCGTTATAAAATATTTATAATTAATAAGAATAATTTGAAAACTCTTTCTAGCATTTAAATACGAAAAGATAATAGTGGTACGTGAATTTAAATAAGCAAAAGGAGAATAGATTTATATGAAATATGAATTAATTATTACTAATGACAGTAGGAAAGGAATGAAAGGGCGCGAAGGCGAAACGGCGAAATAAATTAATGATTGGCATTAATGAATGTAGGAAAAGAAGCGAAAGGGCGCGAGGGGAAATGGCGAAAAGATGGGAGGGAAAGAATTAGAAAATGGAAAATATTCAAAAGGGTGATTCCCTCGCTGGGGAAAATATATTTTGGATATTTCATTTCCTATTAAAAGAAAAAACATGAGAAATTCCGGGTTGTGAGTGAGTAAAGTGGAAATGGCGCAGCTTCCGTGCGACTCAGATGGTGTGTGCATGGTTTGCAAACAGAAACCCTCTCCCTCCGAAACACTAGCGTGTCGCACGTGCGCCACTCCATGGCACCTTTCCTGCCTCCCTTCGCCACCTCTATCCCTCTCCGATACCCACTGGGACTGTCCTGATTGTTGCGCTGACTCTTTCCACCATCACCCCGTCGCTCCCGCCGCCGACCTTCTTTCCGCTATCCGGGCCATTCAGTCCGATGCGTCTCTCACTGACCAAGAGAAGGCTAAGAAGCGTCAAGAACTCGTTGGCGGCTCCTCCCATCCCTCTGGGGACAATAACAAAACTAAAGATATTTTTGACGGGACCTTAAACTGCGCGTTTTGCATGCAGTTGCCTGAAAGACCCGTCACGGTTTGTTTTTTTAATTAATTATTTTCTTGCTTCTTATTATTATTTTGTAGAGAGTTGTATTCTGAGTGCTTGTGTTCTTTTCATATCTCAGACACCTTGTGGGCACAACTTCTGCTTGAAATGTTTCCAGAAATGGATTGGACAGGGCAAGCATACCTGTGCAAATTGCCGCACTCAGATTCCACCGAAGATGGCGAGCCAGCCGCGAATCAACTCTCAGTTAGCCATGGCCATCCGATTAGCGAAGGTGGCTAAGTGTGGCTCTTCGGGTCCACCTAAGGTCTATCACTTTGTCCACAACCAGGACCGTCCTGACACCGCTTTCACCACAGAGCGAGCTAAGAAGCCTGGGAAGGCTAATGCATGTAGTGGCAAGATTTTTGTCACTGTTCCTCCTGACCATTTTGGACCTATTCCCGCTGAGAATGACCCTACCAGGAATCGAGGTGTTCTTGTTGGTGACACGTGGGAGGACAGGATGGAGTGTCGCCAGTGGGGTGCTCATTTGCCTCATGTTGCTGGTATTGCTGGGCAGAGTAGTTATGGTGCCCAGTCTGTTGCCCTTTCTGGTGGGTATGAGGATGATGAGGACCATGGGGAATGGTTCCTTTACACTGGCAGTGGTGGGAGAGATCTAAGTGGTAACAAACGCACCAATAAGTTACAATCCTTTGATCAGAAATTTGAAAGCATGAATGAGGCCTTAAGAGTAAGTTGTCGAAAGGGTTATCCTGTTCGTGTTGTAAGGTTAGCTTTTTCAATCCTAATGTGGTCCCCAACATTTCCTATAATTCAATTCAATTACTAAATAAATGTGTTTGTCTGTGTACCACAAAGTTCAGCATTGCATTGTTCCTCTTGCCCAACAATAAGGCACATTTTAAATTAAGATAGACATTAGGTGGTATTAAAATTTGTCCAGTACGTGTGTGAATGGTATTGATGTACTGAGTGCCTTTTATTCTGGTTAGGTCGCACAAGGAAAAACGATCTTCTTATGCACCAGAATCTGGGGTGCGCTATGATGGTGTTTATAGAATAGAGAAATGCTGGCGCAAAAAAGGAATGCAAGTAAGATGCTTGTAATGATAGACATTGTGTGAATTGAAGTACATTTAATAAGCCTTGGAGTTTTTGTTTTTTGTGATAGGGTTGCAAGGTTTGTAGGTATTTGTTTGTGAGATGTGACAATGAGCCAGCACCATGGACAAGGTTGGTTAGTTCCTTGCTTCTGTTTATTTGGGCGTGTGCTTTTGTGGAACTGACCTTATTTTGTTGATATGCAGTGATGAAGTTGGAGACCGACCGGGTCCACTGCCTATAATTGGGGAGTTGAAGGGTGCAATTGATATAACAGAAAGGAAGGGTGATCCATCATGGGATTATGATGTAAGTGCTGTTCATGTCCTCTACTTCTATTTGTTTCTGTTGATAGGTTGATTTTTGTGTATGATTGGTTAGGTGAGATAATGGGATAATCATACTTATTGTACCGCAGAATTTTGGAAATTCTTTGGGTGGTACATATCCCACCTTTGATGGTATTTTGAAGGGTCTCACTCTGCTTTTGATGAAATTCAGGAAAAAAAGGAGTGCTGGTGTTGGAAGAAGTCTCCACCCAAAAGCAGGAAATCGGTGGACATTGTAAAATCTGAAGATGGGAAAACAATCAGACTTAGACGAAAAGCAAAAAATGTGTCTGTGAAAGAAAGGCTATTGAAAGGTATACTGTGTGTACAAGTTCCCATAATCTGTCCTGTATTGACAACTTCTAGCTCTTGCTATTTTGTCTTCAATCATTGTTATTGTTTTTTAAAGCCATTGTGGTTAACTGGACTTGTAAAATCTATTTAATTTTGCCTCTGGCTTCCTATTTTTCCAGAGTTTGGTTGCCAAATCTGTCGCAAGGTGTTGGCTTTCCCTCTGACGACACCTTGCGCTCACAACTTCTGCAAAGCCTGTTTGGAGGGTGCCTTTTCTGGCCAGAGTTTCATCAGAAACAGAGCATGTCATGGTGGACGAACTTTACGAACACAGAAGAATGTTATGAAATGCCCATCATGTTCAAATGACATTGCTGACTTTCTTCAGAATCCACAGGTACTACAAAATGCCATTGGGTTTTATATTTGCACCAAGAATACATTCAACCCTTGGATTTATTTCAATTGTATTCCTAATTTACTATGAAATGCTTATGTCTTTTTTGAAAATATGGAATTTAGTGAGGAGGAAAGTGAGCACAACGGTTGATCTTGTAAAAACTGGAAACTTAAGAATTTTTTTTATGGACTTTTCAGTTCACTATTTTTTGAATTAGAGTCTGTGCTTTATGCAAGGTTGGAATATTTGTTGCAAATATTACATGTACTAATATGATCTGGTGAATTCTGTAATTGATAATTCATCATATCCAAATTGGTATTTTGTTTGTACCCTTAATTTTGTTTTGCCATTTTCTGGTCTTTTATTACAGGTTAACAGAGAAATGATGGGTTTCATAGAAACACTCCAGCACCAGGCAGAACAGGATGAAAATTCTGGAGAGTCAAGTGATAAAAATGATGAAAATTCTGAAGAGTCAAGTGATAAACATGATGAAAATCTGCATGATGCGACAGAGGTTTCAAAACCTAGTGATTCTAGTGAGAAGGTCCTGGAGGAAATTAAGGACAATGATTTGAATCAACCACACAAGCGGAGGAAAGAGTGATGAATGGGTGCGAGTTATTTTTGGAATATGGATTTTCATTAAATAGTAAGGGACTGCTGATGCTAATTATTTTGAGTGCTAGCACAAACTGTTAGCTATGTCTTTTTATGGCTTTTTGGTCCATCTTTTCTTCGGCTTGGTGCCTAGTGGTTGGAGTGGAGGTTCATGTGATAGAAAATCGGTAATCTCTTTTGTAGTTGAGTTTCATGTCGGGAGAATGAGAGAATGAAATATATTTTACGTTGCAATGGATATCTTAATGCATTATATCTTTATCATTAAAAGAATGTGGAAACTATTAAAGAAGTTTAAATTTAATGTTGACTTTTGGTGTAAACTTATTTAAAATATTAGTTAATGTTAAGATAGGATTGACAAACTTGATATTATAATGCTTTGTAAGTATACACAAAAGACTAATAAAATGCGCGAGGTTGATTATAATGAGTAGAAGTTTGCATCCTTTTGTGAGACATCAACTTGTGAATGTGACTTCTGCTACTAACTTAAATCTGCTACAAGTGGCTGGTCCGCGTAAGTATGTCCAAATTGAGGATGTTGGAGACCAAGATGCTTGATCGCAAGGCAAAATGATGCTTGATCGCAAGGCAAAATGAACATGTGTTCGAAGGTTGAGAGGAGTTGCCAAGAGAGACTTCCGTTGAGAAAACACCCCTTCTTGGATGATGCTACTATTGAGTGTTCTCGACAACATCTTTGAAGGGAGCAACTTTAAATTGGTACATGTCTGTTGACAACATCCTTGAAGGGAGCAACTTTAAATTGGTACATGCCTGTTGTCCATCTCGTATGCAACAAGTAGATCCCATCACTTGATGTTGGTTGTATTAGTAAATTTGAGGTAGGAGGACAAGTCGCTCCCTTCCTTTATGGAGTGCTTCTCAGTAGTAGTCATGAAGATCAGGGATTTGAACTTGGAGGTAGCCCTTCATTCGATGATCATGGCCTTAAAACCTTGACTATTCTCGAATAGCTTGTGCAAGAAGTTGTTAACCTCAATGGATGAGCTAAGAGTAAGGGTCGAGCACTAGGTGGTGATGAATTGTAGAAGGGAAGGAGGAACCCCGAGCTAGCTAGCAGGTAAGAAAGGCAAAGGGGAAGGAGACGTGCGAAGACCCAAGTACCAGGTCTTCACCCCCTTGAATATAAGCAAGGTCGCATTATTAGAAGAGGTGTTCAACATCGAGCTAATTGTGCTCCCTCCAAAGGAATTCGCCATAGGAGGTTGACAAAACCAAATATTGTTAGTACCACAGGAATTATGGCTACACGATCGAAGCGTGCACCCTCGAGAGGAAATTGGAGACCAACCATAGAAGAGAGATGACCCTTAGGCATGAGGAACCTCGAAACCCCGATTGAGAGGTCGAGGGGACTCGAGATTGATAGGTGTCATCAACACAATTGCAGACGAACTCGCGGGAGGATCCACAAGCTCAACCAGGAAGATATATCTAAGAATAGTCAACAATGTGCACTCGAAGGTTGATAGGGTGAAGAGAAAACTACCTCCCATCACCTTCACTAACTAGGACTTCGTAAGGACTGACCTTGAACAAAATGATCCTATAGTCATCACGTAGAGGTAGCCAACTTTGTTGTGAAGAAGGTATTGATTGACCAAGGAAGCTCGATGGACATCCTATACATGTCCACCTTTAGACAACTATAAGTCCTACAATCCAAGATATGACCCCACTAGAGCCAGTTGATAAGGTTCTCGGGCGAACAGTGGATAATTCGGGGATACATCGACCTACTCACCATGTTTGGTGATGAAAAAGCCATGATTACGATATCCGTTCAATACCTTGTGGTAACTGCAAAGACCTCGTACAACATCTTGATCGGCAGGCCAACACTTAACGCCTTAAGAGCTATGGTCTCTACACTACATCTGGTCATGAAATTCCCTTCCTCTATTCAACAAATCATGATTGTTCGAGCTGACCAGAGAATGGCTCGATAGTGCTATGTAGATAGCCTTAAGGTAGTCACCACTAGATCCTCGAAAAAGAAAGAGGATAATGTAATGGCGGATGTCGAGCTGGATCCCTGGTCACCTATTGAGCAAGTTTTAGAGCCCAACGAAAAAACTACAACAAAGGTATCCAGATTGGGGATTAGATGCAAAGGTTGCATCGAGAACATTTGATATCCACCTTGAGGAAGAATGTAGACCTGTTCGCTTGGCAACATGCTGAGAATCAATCCTAACTTCTTGTGCCATCGCCTGGCCCTTTGTGTCGAGGCCAGGCTAGTACCCTAGAAGAAGAGGAAAACTAGGGCGACATGAGAATGGCCGTGGAATATGAAACTGCCAAACTTAGAGAGGCAGAGTTCATCAAGGAAGACGACTACAAGACATGGTTGCCTAACGTAGTCTTGGTGAAGAAGAATAATAGGAAATAGAGGATGTGCGTGGACTACACAGATCTAAACAAAGCCTACCCCAATGACTCCTACTTTTTATTGAGCATAGACTGACTAGTCAACGAAGCATCTGACTTCCAAGTCCTCAGCTTCTTGGATGCGTGCTTCGGCTATAACTAGATAAAAATGTACCCTTAAAATGAAGAAAAGATTGCCTTCATGATAGAGGGACCAAATTACTGCTATTAGGTGATGCCTTTCGGCTTGAAGAACAGAAAGGCCACATACTAAAGATTGATGGATAAAGTTTTTGTTGATCACATAGGCCGAAACTTGGAGGTATATGTGTATGATATGGTGGCAAAATTTACCAACCTCGAGCAACACATACAGGATTTGGAGGAAATCTTCACCCAAGTTAGGAAGTACAACATGAGGCTGAACCCGGACAAGTGTGTGTTTACGGTATAGGGAGGGAAGTTCTTGGGCTTTATGCTCACTTATAAGGGAATTGAAGCCAACCCCAACAAATGCAAAGCTATCATCAACATGAAATGTCCCCAAAATGTGAAGGAAGTGCAACAATTGACAGGTTGACTAGCTTCGTTGTCTTGTTTTTTATCATGGGCGGCGGAAAAAGAACGACCCTTTTTCCAACTCCTCAGAAAGCCAACTACTCTCCATTGGAATGAAAACTACGAAGAGGCATTCTAAGATTTCAAGAGGTTCCTTGCCTTACCCCTAGTGTTAGCAAAACTGCTAGAAGGGCACGACCTCTAGTATTTTGCTAGCCCTAGCGGAGGAATCACTAAAACTCATAGTAAATGAAAGAGTGGGCAGATGGAGGCAGCATACTTGGAGACGAGGAAGCCGAGTAGCAACAAAGACAAAGTATAAGATCAAAGTGGAGAAGAAGACCAATGCGAGAAGTGAGTAATGTGTGTCCTTGATAATACACAATTTATACCCCCTAATAAGGTCTTAATATGGGTAGACTAGACTCTAAATTGTAGTTAAGAATCTCATATTAGCTAAGATTCAGATTTCCTAGGTTAAAATAAGGAAAATACAAATCCATGCTAACTTACTAATTTTAGCTAATAAATAGATTAGTTTCATTTTACAGGTCAAAATGGAGTCATGAAAGTTCCAGCCAAGATCGAGATCGAGTCTTCCAAGCCAATATGACCGAGACCGAATGCATCTCGACCAACTGAAGTTGTCTCGGCACTAAAGACATTCGGGTCGGATGGAACCGTCTCGGCCAAGACGAGTCCATCTCCGTATAGTCGACTCCCGATATAGCCGACTTCATCTTGTTGAATCCAGACCATCCGAAAGCATTCCAACTGGATACCGACTTCATGAGCCAACTCCCATTTGTCCAGATATACATCCATTTTCCATTTCAACATCTTTGTTCCACGATGCTTCATAAAATGCTTAGTCAATCGAGTAGGTACAGGACTTGCATTTGGGTAGTGGTCGGTTGTTAAGAGGAGACTGTCAGGACATGCTGGCACACTGCTTAGTGATTTAACCCCTCAGTACTGGCCAACGAAGGTGGAACATTGCAACTATTGCCGGTGATTGTCGCGGGAAGTTGATCCACAATCAATCCATGAATCACAACTCTTTGCATGTATCAGTACTTTGTTAACCAATGAATGAATATGTTTTCCTTTTCTATTATGAGTGCAATTTCTATTAGCATAATCTGTTATTGCTTAATCATGATTATGTAGGGTAGGAATAGAGCACGTTAGTTTAGGAGTCGATTGGAACCACTATAACAACAAAATAGATAATCGCTAGATAATCTACATCAATCAGGTACGTATTCCCTGTCAAACTCGAAGTAGTGATTGCGTAAGTCATCAATTAGCACAGGACGAATGTTTGACGATTGTTGTAGAAAAGTGGGTTGGTGAAGAGTTGTTTCATAATAGGAACTAGAACTTAGAACCATTTTGTTGATAACTTCGGAATCGATATAATAAATATGTCTAGATAAATGTCCTGTAGTTTTTGTAGGATTAAATCGCTTTACGTTTATAGTTCTTAGTTTACTTTCTTTAGTAGTTTACTTTTTTGTCAAAACCCCCCCAATTTACCTTTAATTGCCAAGTCCAAACTCTACATATTCTGCCTTGCATATATTTCAGCCTTGTACCTTAGAGAATATAGGAACCACATGTTCTTGAGAAGAATGACCTAGGTTGACCCAGGTTGACCCTGTGCTATTTTAGCTTAGGAAAATCTAGTATTTTGATAGAGGAAATAATAACCACTCCTTAGACACTATCGATCCCCACCCAGAATGTGGCCTATTTAAACAAAGCTGACCATAGGATTAAGGGATGCGATCGAAGCATGCCAAGAGTCACGTCCAGTGATTGGCGAATACCAAACTATCCCAGTACTTAAACCAAGAGGCACTCAACAAGCGTGCCAGCCTACCAACAATGCATTAATGGGTGCGACTTGATAGGTGTAAGATTGATCGTTATTTCCTCTATCAAAATACTATATTTTTCCTATGTTAAAGTAGCACATGGTCAACCTAGGTAATTCTTCTCAAGGACACATTTGTTTTAATGTTCTAAGGTGTAAGGCTGGAAAAATATTACAAAGCTGGGAAGTAGAATGCGAACTCAACGAGAATTATAAATGGGGAGTTTTGAACAGAAAAGTAAACTTGCAAGAAAGGTAAATATTAACTACAACACTTAAAGAATGTAAAGATTAAAAACTATCTATGATTACTACGGTTACTTATATTATTAAGACTATTATGACATATTTATCTTATTACTATCCTGATTTATCACTTACTGATTTTAATTCAAATTCTTACTATGTCAATAATTTCTCACCAATCCAATTACCTACGACGATTGCTGAACATTCGTCCGATGCTAACTGAGGACTTAAACAATTGCTGCCTCAAGTTTGGCAGGGAATACACACTTGATTGATGTAGATTATCTAGTGATTATCTATTTTGTTGTTAGAGTGGTTCCGATCAGTCCCTAAACTAACGTGTTCTAATCTTTACTACACACAATCAGGATTAAGCAAGGAAAAAATTATGCTAACAGAAATCAAACATAGGACAAACAGAATTACAATCATTCATTGATTAACCTGGAATGTGATACAAAGAAAAGTGTAAAGTGTGGTTGATGGCTTGTGGATCAACTTCCCGTGATAATTGTCAGTAGTAGTTACAGTGTTCCACCTTCGTTGGCCAGGCACAGGGGGGTTGAATCACTAAGTAGTGTGCCAGAGTGCCCTGATAGACCCCTTTTAGCAATCGGCCATTACTCGGGCATTGGTCTTGCACCCTGATGGGTCATAAAATGCACATCTTAAGTGGACCTAAGAAGGGCACCATTGAACAACTCACGAGCTTAAAAGATGACTGTTAGCTAAGATCCAGATTAATGGCCTAAACTTGAAGTAAAACACAATCTGTGCTTAATCAAGGTTTTTAGCTAACTATCTCTTCATTGCAGGTTCAGCCAAATTCAGCCCGCCATCAGAAGCCCAGGCCGAGACCCTCTCGGCCAGGCCGAGACTCAACCCATGCAGCGAGCCCAATCAGGTAAATCCAGGGACTCCATGTCAGCAATCAGAACCACCTTGGGTCCAGCTCAGCCTCACGTCACTTCCTGGAGTAGCTTGCAACGCAAGTCACATCAAGGGTAGAATAGGAATTGTACATGTAATTCTGTTAGCATCGTTACTTGTGTCCACTCTTGTATAAATAGATAGAACTCTGAACGAATAGGGGCTTTTGGCATTCAAACTTTCCCGCGTTCATAATTCCGAATCATCTCGTTCTCTTCTCCCCCGCCCACGGTGGTACACAATGCTGTTAATGGCGTTTCTCTCGATCGAGGAAATGCAGGCTAAGAACTGAGAAGCCGAAGGTTATCAGAGGAGACCGATTGGAGCACCAACGTACTCTGGTGGACCTGAACCTCAGCGTCTTAGCTAGCTGAGGTGAATCATCGCCGTCGTCCATGGCAATCGTCGTGGAAGATGGAATCATCGAATCCAGGCCCTGTGTTTGTATTTTGCCTTCAATATTATGAGTGTTTTCTGAATTCTGCACTTCATTGCATTCCTGAAATCTAAGTTCAATTACTGTGTTGCGATTGCACCTGGTAACGGAACAATGCTACACTAAGCCGATTGGAACTGGTTTAGCTAATTCAGTAGGTAATCACTTGACGATTGTTGATTGAGAATCTAAAATCAGCTTGAACTTAATCTCTGCCAACTGATGAGGTGGCGATTGTGTAAATCCTCGGTATGGTAAGGGATGAACCTTTGGCGATTGCCATAAGAACATTGGAGGCTGATGAGGACTGTAATTGGAGTGATTGAACCAGAAAGAACTTGATTATTGGAACTAAACATGAACACAGTAATAGTAATGACGTTAGGAGTAGCGTAATTGTATTTGAGTATAGTTAACTTCTGCTTTACTTACATTCCAACCCCCCTGTTTACTGCTTTCTAAGTCTGAGGCAGAGATAGTCCATCTCTGTAGCGTCTGTCTGCACTTAACCGAGACCAAGCCGGATCGTCCCTGTTGAGATCGACTCGGTTCAGTCTCTATCGAGAGCAACTCGGCCATTGCCGAGACGAGTCAGTACTTTACATCTCAGGTTCCACTCCACTTCACTTTACACCAATTCACAACTGAACACACTGTGTCCTTGAGAAGAATGACCTAGGGTTAGCTATACTATAGTTAGCTTTAGTTATTTGATAAGCGCGTAAAACGACTGAAAAATACGCATCACCAAATTGGCGCCGTTGCCGGGGACACAAGTTCTTTTGTGTTTCAGTGTGCCAAGTAAACCGAGTAGAATCCGAGTTGTAAGAAGTTTCGTTTAGAGTTTTTGAGTTTGAATTTGTCAATAAATCTCTACATGAATTCACCGATAAAACAAAAACAAATACATACATATAGATATAGAATAAATTCTCAATTCTGCATTGCATACATTAAAGTTTCTGACTCTGCATTACATTTAATTTTGCAGTACGCAATTCAGCATTACATTCAGCATTACATAGCAACCACATTCTGTTTCAATAGAATTAATAGTTGTTTTAGTTACTTTGAATTTCGCATGATGCATGACTAGGAGTAGCACTGACCCACTGCATGTTTTTGATCCAGAAATAGAACTAACTTTACGCAGATTGCGAAAAATTAGAAATACCACAGTAAATATCAGTAGTGGTGTGAATTCTGCCATTAACTCTTACCAGTCTTGTACTAACCATTTTATTACTAGTACTAACAATTTCATAGAGCCAGGGCAGATGGAACACCAAGACAGGATGTTGAAAGAGCTAGCTACTCCAGATGTGGTGTACCAACCATGGTGTATTCAGTATCCACAACTGGAGCCGGCTCAGACATATGAATTAAAGTCTGGTTTGATACACTTGTTGCCTAAATTTCATGGTCTTGCAGGAGAAGACCCCCACAAGCATCTCAAAGAATTTCATGTGGTTTGTTCCACGATGAGGCCGCAGGGAATCCCAGAAGATTACATAAAAATGAAGGCATTTCCATTCTCTCTGGACGGAGCTGCAAAGGACTGGCTATATCTGCAGCCAGCACTCTTCAACACCTAGGGAGACATGAAACGGACCTTCCTAGAAAAATTCTTTCCAGCTTCTAGGACTGCGACCATCAGGAAGAAAATATGTGGGATAAGGCAGCATACAGGAGAGACTCTGCACGAATATTGGGAGCGCTTCAACAAGCTTTGTGCCACCTGTCCCCATCACCAGATCAGCGAACAGTTGCTGATCCAGTACTTTTACGAAGGACTATCAATGATGGACAGGAGCATGATTGATGCCGCCAGTGGAGGAGCATTAATGGACAAAACACCAGAAGAAGAAGGCATCTGATCTCGAACATGGCGAGCAACACTCAACAATTTGGGATGGAGGCCGAATCTGTCTCGGCCAAGTGAACTTAAAATCGGTGCAGCCTCCAACCAAAGGATGGAGAACCAACTAACTGAGTTGACATCTTCTGGTGAGACAGCTGGCTGTTAGTCAACATCACCCAGCCATGGCAGCAAAGGTCTGTGGCATATGTACTTCAATGGAGCATCCAACTGATCTGGCCCCACTCTTCAAGAAACCGAAGTCTGGCCAAACAGAAAAGTGTTGGAGCCGTAGGAGGATTCCAGACGGGAAGCAGCCATGCAGAACCGCAGTTCGATAATCAACCATATGGGAGACAACCATTTCGGCCCAGCCCACAACAAGGACCATATGCAGCTCAAAGAGTCGGAACCATGCCAAATGTACCCTATGGAGTGGCTGGTTACCAGCAATGAAGTCCCATGATACCCAGCACCATCCTTCCCACCACAGCAACAGAGAACTCCTACCCAAGGCAACTCTCCATCACTAGAAGATTTAATGAAGCAGCTGGCAACAAGCAATTTAGAATTCCAACAATCAGTAAGTTCCAGCAACTTACAATTCCAACAGAACATGACCGCCACCATCCAGGATCTCAAGATGCAGATAGGACAGCTAGCAAATACGGTGAGCGAGTTACAGTTCACCGGATCAAGCAACCTTCCCTCCCAACCCATTCCGAATCTGAGAGGGAATGCCAATGCAGTAATACTCAGAAGCGGCAAAGAATTACCTCAGCCTGCACAGCATCAGGTATTGCAGCTAGCTGAAGCCGACTCTAAAGCAATGGCCGACTCACCGTCTCAACCACAGACAACTATCCCATTGCCATTTCCATCCTGGACCGTCTCGGCACGAAAACCAGATTCTGATG
Source organism: Mucuna pruriens (assembly GCA_025330945.1). NCBI lineage: Eukaryota > Viridiplantae > Streptophyta > Magnoliopsida > Fabales > Fabaceae > Mucuna > Mucuna pruriens. The sequence goes on from JAENHJ010000256.1 coordinate 1,719,466, forward strand.
ACGAGCTGCTGAAGATGTTCCGGAAGGTGGAAATCAACATTCCACTTCTCGATGCGATCAAGCAAATTCCGAAGTACGCAAAATTCCTCAAGGAATTATGCGTACACAAAAGAAGAAAGATGAAGGGGAATCGAGAACTTGGAGGTGTGGTCTCAAGCTTAACTAGAGCCATCCCACTGCAGGGGATTTCACAGGTCTTACCAAAGAAGTGCCGAGACCCCGGTATCTTCTGGCCCCATGCACTATTGGCGATTGCACATTCGCCTGAAGCTATGTTGGACCCGGGAGGCGTCAATCAACGTCATGACCGCATCAACTTATAGGTCCCTCAATTTCGAGATCCGAACCTACTGGGGATGACCATACAGCTTGCTAATAGAAGCATCGTGCAACCCCACGGGAGTTCTCGAGGATGTCCTCGTCGGTGTGAATGAACTAATATTTCAAATTGATTTCTATGTGCTTGACATGGAGGACGAAGCATCCGGAAAAGGATCAACATTGATACTGGGGAGACCATTTCTAATGACGGCGAGGACGAAGATCGACGTACATGCCGGAACACTCTCTATGGAATTCGGAGACACATTGGTGCAGTTCAACATTTTTGAAGCCATGAAGCACCCCACCGAAGATCACTCTCTCTTTGGCATAGACATAATGGAACAGTTGGTGGAGGAATACTTCCAACTAGACAGTTGCAGTGAGGGAATGGAAGATCTTATTAGAACTGCCGAAGCCAGTAGAAATTGCTCCAAGGCCAACCATAATGGAGCACTAAAGTCCCCGGACTGAGGATGATCACGTGGACGTCAAAGAACTTGGCATTTGAAAAAGAACTAACCAGGTTAATAAACCAAGTCTGCTACCCTGACCCCTCAGAGAGTGAGAATAGTGCAGAGGTAAAAGTTGCCTAGACTATGAAGCCTCTACCTGCACAATTGGCAACAATATTCACGGCCGAAGTGAAGTCGGCCAAAGAAGGCCGAGTCAATGCAAGTTCAAAAGTCAACTCGGCCGATGAGTCAAACACACAAGCCGACACACTAGTCGAAACCATCTCGACCAATAAGGACCAGACTCGAGCCAAGAAGCTCATTACTCAATCTGAATTGGCCGAAGCAGTACAAGGCCGAGGCCATGACGGCAGTCCTAATGCCGAGTCTAGAACAAGCCGGCCAGACGGATTCGAGAGCCGTAACTTAGGAATCTCCAGTTCCATCTCCACCACCCACAGAGCTGAAACCATTGCCTAGCCACCTCAAATATGCCTTTTTGGATAGTGAACAGCAACTCCCGGTCATCATTGCAAGCAACCTCCTCTTGGAGCAAGAAGACAAGCTGCTAGAAGTCCTTAGGCAACACAAACAGGCAATTGCGTGGAAACTTTCTGACCTTCCAGGTATTAACCCCTCCATATGCATGCACAGAATATTAATGGAGGAGGACATTAAGCCCATAAGGCAACAGCAACGAAGGCTGAATCCTACCATTCTAGATGTGGTCAAGAAAGAAGTCACGAAGCTGCTTGCTGCAGGCATCATCTACCCTATCTCAGACAGCCAATGGGTGAGCCCTGTGCAGGTAGTACCAAAGAAATCTGGAATAACCATCATGAAAAACCAACAAGATGAGTTGGTAGCTACTAGGATTCAGAACAGCTGGCGGGTGTGTATAGATTACAGAAGGCTGAATCAGGCAACCCGCAAGGATCACTTCCCTTTGCCTTTTATTGACCAAATGTTAGAGAAAATAGCAGGGAAGTCCCATTACTGTTTTCTGGATGGATTCTCAGGATACATGCAAATACACATAGCACCGGAGGATCAACATAAGACCACTTTCACATGCCCGCTTGGCACTTTTGTGTACACCCGCATGCCATTCGCCTGTAATTACGCCGAGTACATTCCAACGTTGCATGATGAGCATCTTCTCGGATTTGCTACAGGATTGCATGGAGGTGTTTATGGATGACTTCACGGTGTATGCAGAATCATTCGACGCATGCCTGAACAACCTGTCCAAGGTGTTGAAGAGATGCATGGACACAAACCTGGTTCTCAACTTGAAAAATGCCATTTCATGGTGACCGAGGAATAGTGTTGGGACACCTGGTCTCCAAATGGAGGCATCGAAGTGGACAAGGCGGAAAATAGACATAGTCACGTCCCTTCCAAACCCCGCTTCTGTGCGGGAAGTTCGCTCATTTTTGGGACATGCAGGTTTTTATAGAAGGTTCATCAAAGACTTCAGCAAAATAGCGTTGCCTCTATCCCAACTTCTACAGAAGGATGTGGATTTCAACTTTGACAGCCCTGCATTGAGGCATTTCAGGAGCTGAAGAACAAACTCACATCCGCACCTATCCTGCAAGCACCGGACTGGGACCTGCCATTTGAGCTCATGTGCGACGCATCCAATTCGGCACTAGGAGCTGTTCTCGGCCAAAGAGCACGAGTCGGCCAACCAGTCCACGTTATTGCGTATGCGTCTAGAACCATGGACTCGGCCCAGCAAAAGTACACGACAACTGAGAAGGAACTTCTGGCAATTGTGTTTGCCTTGGATAAATTTCGCTCCTACCTTCTCGGTTCTAAGATAGTCGTGTTCTCTGATCACTCGGCTCTAAAGTACTTGCTGAAGAAGCCGGATGCCAAGCCGAGACTGATCCGGTGGATGCTTCTTCTCCAAGAATTCGACTTAGAAATCAGAGATAAGAAAGGTGCTGAGAATTCTGTAGCGGACCACCTCAGCAGGATTGAAAGAGAAAGCGAACAGTTGCCTATCCGAGACGAGTTCCCTGACGAGCAACTCCTGCACCTCAAGACGGCCACACCATGGTTTGCAAATATTTGTAATTTCGTGGCAACATCTCAATTTCCACCTGAAGCATCTCGAACTTACAAAGAGAAGATCAGAAGTGATGCCAAGTACTACGTATGGGATGACCCCTATCTATGGAGATTATGCAGTGATAAGATCATCCGTAGGTGCATTCCTGATGCCGAGATCAAGTCGGTCCTCCACTTCTGCCATTCGGCCCCTGGAGGAGGCCACTACGGCTCATCTCGGACTGCCAGGAAAGTGCTTGACTGTGGCCTTTATTGGCCTTCTATTTTCAGAGACGCCATCAATTGTCTCCTCCCGCGACAGATGTCGAAAGCGTGAATGGCCTTGAACCAAAGACATGAAATGCCCTAAAGAACCCATCCTGTTTTTTGAAGTCTTTGACGTCTGGGGTATCGATTTCATGGGACCATTCCCAATCTCCAATGGATATTCATACATCCTGCTTGCCGTCGATTATGTATCAAGATGGGTAGAAGCCATTCCCACCAGAACCAATGATGCTAAGGTAGTAGTGGACTTTCTTAAGTCCAATATTTTCTGCAGGTTCGGTGTCCCAAAAGCGCTCATCAGTGACCAGGGAAGTCACTTCTGCAACAGAGCCATGGCCACCCTTCTTCAGAAATATGGGGTAGCACACAGGATAGCCACGACATATCACCCCCAGACAAATGGGCAAGCTGAAGTGTTTAATAGGGAAATCAAGCATACACTGCAAAAGATGACAAATCCCAGCAGGAAGGACTAGAGTAGACTCCTTGAGGATGCTCTATGGGCACACAGGACTGCATACCGAACACCGCTAGGGATGTCTCCCTATCGAATTGTGTTCGGGAAAGCCTGTCACCTCCCTGTGGAGCTCGAGCACAAAGCTTACTGGGCAGTTAAGCAATGCAACATGGCTTATGACCAAGCAGGAGAGCATAGGAAGTTCCAACTTCAAGAATTAGATGAACTTCGCATGGAAGCCTATGAAAATGCCAGGATCTACAAGCAGAAAGTAAAAAAAGTTCCACGACCAAAATATCCCCGAGGAAAGATCTCCGATTGGCCAAAAAGTGTTGCTATTCAACTCCAGATTAAAGCTCATAGCAGGTAAGCTTTCGCTCCAGATGGGATGGACCTTTTGTTATTACTGACATATTTCCCCATGGTGCAGTGCAGCTAGGAGAAGAACAGACCAACCGCACCTTTCAGGTCAACGGGCACCAAGTCAAACCTTTCCTCGAAGGTCCAGCACCAATGGGAGAGAACACAGAGAACATTTCATTGGTGGAGCCGACTCCACCAGATGGCAGTGCCTAGGCCGACTTGGCCAACCCCTCCTATCTAAGCATTGAGGGCAACGCCGAGATTAAGTGTAGGGGGGTTCTGTCCTTGTCATATCTGCTGCTTCTCTTCTCTAACTTTTTCATTCCTCTAACCTTTCCATTTCGTTTTCTTACATATGACATACCATTTTAAGTCTCATCAGTAT